>JAGPOW010002791.1:37242179-37267340 GCA_030014935.1 Caiman crocodilus
TTAGATGAGCACCTTGCCGGGGTCATCTGACCCCGGTGCTCTTTCCTGCCAAGGCAGGGGGTCGGACTAGATGATCTGCCCAGGTCCCTTCCGACTCTCACTACTATGATACTATGATACAGTGACAAAGTAAAGTCCCAAGATAGGGAAAAATGCAGAAAGGCAGGGAAGGGTGAGAATTCATAAAAACAAAGATGGGTGAGAGAGAGAGCAAGGGTTGGAGGAACCCTACTGCTAAACACCCCAACATTTAGCAAAGTAAATGTACAGTGAAGGATTACATTCAGAATTAAGCACAACATATCTGCTCAGTTCCCAACAGACTGATTAAATACTGCCAGCACTACAAAACTGTTTTCAGGAAGTGGACATCTTTTCTTCCCTTCAGGCCCCCAGCCTCCTACAAATTCCAGAATCATTTGTACCACAGACAGTTCATGTAGAAAGCAAAAAGACTGACCTATCTTTTGGTCTAGAACAGGGTGGTTATGTGGCACCATCAAGAACCAGGTAAATCTTATCCTTGGACCTGCAGTCGCTGGCATATTTAGGATTTCAGATCCCTGCTCGCCACATAAAACTGTGGTGGTTGCAGAACAGAGAAGGGTTAACCTAGATCCAGGCAGTGACACACCTCATAGCAGCATCCTGGCCTCATTCTGCTCTATGCAGCTATAGCAAGCCTGGCTGCCTCCATTCTGGTGTCCAAAAGGCAAACTCTTATTATCAGGTAGGCCTGAGCGGAGGGGAAGGGAATGGGGGGGGGGGGGAATAAATAAATAAATAATAATAATTAAAAAAAAAAAAAAATCAGAGCAGCACTCAAGGTTGGGGTGGGACTTAACTTGTGGCACACCTGCCAAAAAAAAATAAAAATAAAAAAAATTGACCACCAGTAGTCTAGGAGTCAAACCTGGCACTTCTCTGGCAGAGGAAGTAAGAGAGCCCATCTGCTGGGAAAGGGCTGGATGGTGTATATTAAATTTGGGAATCATGCATCTAAAGTCAGAAAGATTATAATCAAGATGAGATACGGGGTTGCCTGGATACCATCTAGCTAGATCAGGACACAGTTCAAACCCATACTGACATAAATGACTTAGCTACTACCTGCCTAAGACAACAACAGCACTCCAGTCTCTTCTCTGTTCACTAGTTAAAACCACTGGTACCATCACACCCGAAAGACCAAAACAGCAGGGACACAGTAACTGAGTTCCATCATGCTGAAGCTATATATGGAGCTACAGCTATCAAATTAACTAGGTTCTTGCTTTGGGCTTCCACTCTTGGCAGCTAAACTGTTTTCTTAAAAGTCTGGTATTCAACAAAGCTCACGTGAACCATGTCAGGGACATTAAAGGTTCAGAAATAGCCCCAGCACTTTGATTACTGCAAACCACATTCATTCACTGCTTATTCATTTTGGTGGCAGGCCAAATGAGCACATTTTTTAAAAATCCAATTTGTCTTGCAGACTAGCAAAGCCTGGTCCTAGTGACACACTAACTTTTGCCCCGTATACTATAGGCAGTTCAACCAGTTTCATCAGCTCAAGAGAGTCCCATGTGTTTCCTGATCAACAGTGTCAGAAACAAGTAATTTTGCTAGCGTATATGAAGCCTGAAGACTGTCAAACAAAAAACACACCTTTATATTAAGAATGCAAAGACAAGCCAATGTTCTGAAGAAGACTTTAAAATAAAAAGGCAACACTGTTCATTGAAGACTCCAAAAGCTTGCTAGTGAACCTGACAATATTGGTAGTGTAAGAGTTATGTTGTAGCCATGATAGTCCAGAAATTATGAAATCAAGAAGTCCTTGCAGAGTTGGATTTATATGCAAGAGTCATCTGGCTTCTGTTCCCACTCCACTCCTGGAACACATGAAGTCAGCCCCAGCCCCAGCCCCATTCTTGGAACCTCCCAAATCCTCCTCAGCTCTAATACTGACGCCAGTTCTAACTCTGTTCTTGAAATATCCAAAGCCTGCCTCAACACCAGGACTAGCTCAGTTCTCAGTGCCTCTGAATCCACACCCAGGCCAGGCTCCAATGCCTGCTCCACTCTTGAAGCTTCAAAATCCAGTGCTAACTCTAGCACCAGCTCCTTCTCCAAGGCCCTCAAGTCTATCCCTGTCCTCCCTGGGGAGCTATAGAAATTTTCTGCACCCTGCCCACTGTGGCTTTCAGAAGAAAGAGATGTTCATGTGCCACAGAGTGAAAAACAGAATACTTAGAGTATAGGAGGGACATAGCCTGGCTGACCAGTCCTGGGGAGAGCAAGGAAAGATGTATATGTCCCCAGTCTCCTCAGGACACTATACCAAGAACAACCTAAGAACCCTGGTCCTTGGGCATTGGGAAGCACTTTGAAAGAGCGGGGTAGTGTCAAGAGTCTGCTTGCTGCCCAGACAAGCTCCAACTGGCTCTGACAGTCTAGATGGGACTGCTGCTGGCATTACAGTGCTTTGGTGTAGCAGCTGCATATAAGCAATAGCCCTTGAAGCTCTGTGAGGGTTTGCAACAAGACAGGTTTCCCTCTGTCTCACCCCAGTGCTCCGGATTCCCATTCTATGATCTCTGGCTCCCCGTTTTCTCTGCCTTGTTCCTGCCTGAAATTTTTCCCAGCTTGCATCCTCTGTCTTTTTCCTATCTGCTCCCTCTGCCTTGACCCTTTGGCTCTGAACTCCTGGTTTGCTCTCCCTAACCTCCCATGTCTGGGCTGCACCTAGGACAGGATCACTGCTCTCCCCATCCAACACGGAAGCAATGCAAAAGTGACCATGGAATTAGAGAAATACACTCTGCTACCATCATTACTTACTTGGATAGCTTATCTGATTCTCTGAAGAGACAGAGAGACTGTTTTCCTGGTCTATAGTTAGCAATTTGCTGTGTCACAGGCCTAATCCAGGAAGAGGTAGGTACTCTTCCGACAAAAGAATGATGGAGTGGTGTGTTCAGGCACAGGCAATCCGCAATGGGAGTGGAGAAACTAATCCAACATGAAACCTGGAAAATATCCCCACACTCCGTGTGTACTCCAGGAATCACAACTGAACCAAAGCCAAGCATAGCAAGGAGGAAGTTAGGCACAAGGCTGAAGTCAAAAAAGGTCTTACAATTGAAAAAGTATAACAAGAAGAACTGGTTTCTCAGGCCTCCAGTGGAAGCTGATCCACCTCAAACCTTAACTTCAGACCTCACAAATGGCTAGGATCAGAGTTTATAATTTCATATTATTAGAATGCAGCAGCTCCCAGACACTCACAAGTGGTATGAAGCATACCAGTCCCAGTAACATGTGACAAATTTAATGATACATATACAAATTAAAGTTTAGTAATAACCAGTAAAAGAATGGTAGGTATTAATCTCTAACAGCTTGGAAGCTTGTGAATACAGGTTTCCCTCACCAACCATGGAGGTTAAGTTCCAGAAAGTTCCCGTGGTTGGCAAAATGGTGGTCGGTAAAACATAACGCTTATGGGAAAAAATGAGGTTAAGGACTTGAATACGAGTTCCAGCCTGCAGGGAGCGATCCCTGGCGGCCTGCAGAGCAGCTCCAGCAGGTAAGAGGTGCCTCAATCCTCCTCTCTCCCCATGTAGGAAGGGAGCTGGTCAGGGCTGAGGCGGCTGGCCAGCCAGACAGTGCTTGGGGCTGCAATGAGTGGCTGCAGGGCCCCAGCAAGGAGCAGGACGGAGCTGCAGGTGGCTCGTCCAAGGGAGGACCAGTTCCCTGCCACTGCATGCACTCCCTGAGGGAAAGAGGGGAACCCACACCCCCCCATATCTGTACACAAGGTAGGCACCGGTTGTGGGCTCCCACCCTGCTTCACTCCCCTGGAGCTTCCAGGGGGAGCAACAGCGAGATCCCCACATGGTCTCACTGTCCCCAGCTGCGCCCGCCAGGTGGTGGAAGCCACGGAGGAGCAAAGCAGGGCAGCAGCCCATGCCCACAACCTGCGCCTGCCCTATATATAGATCTGGTCCCCCCCGCCCCACAGGAGTACAAATGGTGGCAAGCAGCACAGTGGGAGCTTGGTTGGCAAGGGAAACCTGTACATACAAAAACTGCAGAAAGAAAGCATAATAAAAGAGTTCCAAAAGTAGAGGGAGAAGTCAAATGAAAAGGTCTTCAACTGCTGTGTATCCAGCCAACTCCAGATCTCTTTGGCACAACTATAGGTAACTGTGACAGGCTCAGGACCACCCTTAATATGGCCCCCACACCTGTCTCTGGGCAACCGTCCGCCTTGTCTCACCTCAAACGTCTTTGATGTTAATTAATTAATTAGCAGGAAGCTGCCCATGTCTTTGTACTGCCTCCTCCACGAGGGGGCGCCATCTGCAGCTCCTTCCTCCCCAATACCGCAGCCCAAGCCTCGTGGATGTCAACTCAGTCTACTCCTTGCCCTTCTTGGGCTCCTTAACACTCCACCCTCCTGTCTGGGGCCCACCGTGTCCAACTTGGATGCCTTACCAGCGCTCCCCCCCCCCCCCCGGGGCTTGAGCCTCCCTCAGCTTCCAATAAGATGGTCCCCTCTCTGGGGCTCTCCGCACCCACCCTGGGGCCCTTTGATGCTGCCCCCTTCCTGGGGCTTACTGTGTCAGACTCAGACTTTCCCAAAAATGCGGCCCCCCATCAGGGACTTGCAGTGCCTGAACTTGGGCTTCTCAATGTCACCCCCTCCTGGGTCTGACTGTGCCCACCCTTGGCCTCTCAATGTTGCCCCTCCCTGGCCTCTCAGTGCTGCCCCCTTCCTGGGGCCTGCTGTACCCAACTTAGGCCTTCTACCAAATGCGCCCTCTCTGGGGCTGGGGTCTACACACCCCCAGAATGCGGCACCCTCACTGGGGCTCCGCTGTGCCTTCCCTGGAGCTGGGGCCCCACACCCTGTGGGCCCCTACGAGGCCTCCTCCAACCCTTACAGCCTCACCCAAACCACCAGTCTTATAACCACAACACTACAAACACAAGCCTCTGGCTATAACAAACATAAGCTGCCTGGCTATAATAACAGAGCTCAAGCCTCAAGAGCTGCCATAAGCTGTACCTGCAGACAAGCTTCTTCCCATCTTAGCTTAGAGAGCTCCTGCCTCTCCAGCTGCTAGCAGGGAACTACTAGCCTACTAGCCGAGCCTTAGCTCTAGGCTTTATGGGGGCCAAGCCCTGCCCCTTAGGTCAGCTGACCCCCACTGGTTGCCCCAGCAACCTGCAGCTGTGCTGCCTCATCACCACTAGGGCTCTCCCTCTGGCAGTTCTCCTCCTCTTCAGGCACGGAGCACCCCAGTGCTGTGTGACAGTAACACTAGATAAATTACTGACATTGCCCCCATATTCCTTTTCTTCTTGATCTGTAATTGCAATGTTGTTCATTTTACTTACAATAAACATGGGTATAACTGCCCTCAAAGTGCTTGCATTTGGGTTCTTCCTACCCCAACTAATCAACCTCAAGCTCCAATAGAACTGGGGAGCCTACTCAAATGCCAATGATCCAAATAATTCTTAAAAAGGCTAAGGAGCCATAGCTAAATGTAGACACATTTAACTGCTTTTCCAAAGACAAACTGTTATTCAAGCAAAGGGAGTTATTAGCATGCAAAAGAACAGCCCTTCTGGTGCTGCTTACCCTGCCATCTCTATACATACTGGCTCTTTCTGGGAAGCCAGACAGCATCAGAGGCAAGAAAATAAAGCTAAGAGGAGAAAGCCAGTAACTTACAGACTAATGAGATACAAGTAAGGAATCATTCAGTACAAGCAGCTGTGAGGAATGTGCAGAGACCAAATAAAAGTCCCTGGTCACAAGCACATCCAGAAATAAGACGTGTGTCTTATGACCAGGCAATAAAGATGCTCCAGAACCACCACGACATAAAACTTATTCTAGAGAGTCTGAATGCTATGTGTTTGGGCCTCTGGCATCTGGAACCCATTGTTACATTGTCAAAGGATGACTGAGAGGGAGAGAGACATCAGACCCACTATGTGCCAAAATGCAGTGGAAAGTTGGCAAGCTGCAAAGTAAATCAGGGAGAAGGGGGCAAAGATTACTTAATGCTAGACAGCCAATAAATCTGGCCTTCATATTTCCTCTTTAGCCAGAAAGAAACAGGTATTTTTAAATCTGGAGTATAATGTATTTAACCAAATATGATAATCATTCTTGTACAAGAAAATGCTGGGAAGAATCTTAAGCATCCTAAAACTAAGCCAGCAAAGAACTCCCCCACACCCTCCCTGATAAGTTCTATGCTCTGAAGATCCTTTCAGGCACAGTTTCTGTACTCAGAAGGTAGGTGATCCAGTAGGAAACAGGCTGTAAGACTTAGTGACAAATCACACTACACAAACCAGGAAATATAAGAGCACTGACTTCAAATGATTCTTAAAAGCCAAACATGATTATAAAAAACTACAGACTGAACAATTACAAACAACTGGCTGATAAAATCATAAGCAATCTATGGAGTAGTCATGAACATAAAATAGTCCAGTACTTCTGCCCACTCTCCTCAACTGCATCAGCCTGGTTTGCATCCGGATTCAAGTAATTCTAACTGCTCGGAGCATGCTGAAATGTCACAATAAGTTCAGACCCAGTAAATCTTTGTCAGGGGCTGGAATCAAATGCAACAAAATATCCATGGTGCAAAGCTAATGAATTAAGATTGTCTCCTGCTTCTCAGAAGTGAGAAGCATGGTAACTTCTGAAAGAAGGAGCTGTGAAAGCAAACCAGCCCATTCTACCCCTCCTTATACTTCTGAGATACAGAGGACTGATGTACTTGGTGACACTTTACCATGCACCCAATCACAAATGGACCTCTTGGTAGGTGAAACAACCTGCTGAACTAAGAGACAAGATGGTGCACAATTCTTGAACAGAAACTTTTCACTCATGACAGAGAATGTGCAGTCCTATGGTACATCTGAAGTACCATGTAAAGCACTTTGGTTCCTTTTCAAGTCTTAATATTTTAACATGAAGCCAGTAGCAGTTGCAGTATACCCCTCCCCAGGCCAAAGTGAGGAACCAACATTGGCCAAATAATCAAAGAACAATAGCACCAAAGTGAATCCCATTCATTTTTCTTCAGCCAGTAGAAGAGAGGTTATGAGCCAAAGCCTGGAAGGCACACAGAATAAACCAAGAAGCATAGCTGAATTCTAAAGTCTCTTGCATGGAAAAGTAGTTCCTGCAAGACAGTGCTCTTTGGATCTTGCACTTGTTTTGAAACTTTGACCTGGGAGACAAGCCCACATTTACCCATGCTCAGACAAAGCAGCCTAGGGAAGCTGAACAACAAGTGGGCTAAGGGACTTCAGGTCCATGCATATGTGGTCCACAAAACCACCTTCAGATAGCAGTGGCATTAAACAGCAGGGCAGCTAAGAAAACAATGTGGTGAGATGCTGCTCTGATAGTAAAGGCAATATTGTTGTAGCTGTTCACCAAGGTACATAACAAATTTGTAGCTCTTACAGACACCAGAATCCCCAGTTCAGGGTCTAGGATCAAGAAAAAAGAACTGTCCTGATGAAAACGGCATTTAGGAAGAGAAGGTTTGCTCTGTTTCCCTATGGGAATATACCATTGAGATAAGATAACCTTTATACAATGGCAGCACTAAAACAGCAGTCCTTCTTCAAAAGGACTTCAACAGATCCTACTCCAAAATCACAGAATAAAACTATATTCTAGGAAAGCAAAATTTGACACCACATTATGAAATAACAGCTAGAAATGTGAGCCTCCAGCTATTTTCCTACAACCAGAAAGAGCTGTCAGTGGGGACTGCTAAATAGTGGCTTGGCCTCTAACCTACTTCTTCACCCACAAAATTAAACTGCCTTACATACTGGCAAATGCCAACATTTCAGTTGTGGCATTTTGACAAGGCTCATTGACCAGGCTCATGTCATACCTTGAAGTTTAGAGAACAGATTTAGAAAAAAATTATCTACTTCATGCTGAACACTATCACATTCAGGTATCCCTACCACACATTTAGCAAAATTGGTTCTACCAGCACCTAATCAATTCCAGCCTTCCTTTGAAGGCTGATCACATAGCCACTTCAAAACATGTTCAAAACATGTTAAAGTAAGCAACACAGCATCAAGCAATACAGAGTGGGTAAGCAATATTAAATAATCTTCTCCCAGTTTTCAGGCTAAATGCTGGTTAATACAGCAAGAAACTGTTCTAGGTTCAGAGCAAGCTACAAAGTAGGGGTTTAGGTTGTAGCGATGTTGGTCTAAGGACATAGGCAGACAAGGTTCCTTGGGTGAATTTGATATCTTTTATTAGATCAATCCAAATAGTTGGAGAATAGTTATTAAGCTACAAAGTACAAACTTTGGATCTGATGCAGATGGCTTGGAAACAATTTCAAAAAGCCTTCCTGATGCCCTTTAGAGGACATTACAGATAGAATCCTAGGACATACAAGTTAACCCCTTCTAATGTTGGAGCACTCCCTCTCTCTCCCCAACTCAACTCTGGTCTTTCACTTTTTAAACAGAAGTCATTAGCATCCCAATATCCCAAGCACTGGCAAACTCAGCAGCAGAGTAAGTCATCTGCCTGACACAAATAAACCAACAGACTGAGCCTTAAGTCAGTAGGACAGGAAACAAAACATCAAGGATGACACAAATTCTACAAAAGCAGGTTCTAAGTTAAAGGGGTTGTAGCAGTCTAACTGTTGCCAGATCCTGCAGCATATAATTGAGCAAAAGAAAGTCCCAAAACTGAGAGAAATTACACTCTGAATAGATCACTGAAAACTGTTAGCACAGCATGTGTAAGTGCTACAGAATCTCCAACACAGGGCCTGTTACTACAATGCCTATGATGAGAAGCTCTCTTTGCGAGTGCTATGCCAGCCATAACACAGAACGTACATGTTTTTATGATTTTGTGTCTCAGCCTCAGCACTCCCAGCAGCTGTCTAGATTTCCCTCTTTCAGCACCAGGAAAAAAAACAACTCCAAAATGCATAGGCTTGATTTTGACTTTGGAACAAGATCACTGCAGACATGCCATTGCATTGTTCTAGTAGGATGACATTATAGCAGTAAGCCTGGAAATGACAAAAGTTGATTTCTACACTACTGCAAGTCAGTAGCAAAGGACCGCAGAAGAGCAATCAATGCATTTTCCTCCAACTGTGTAAGCAAGTTCAAGCCCTATTCTGGGATCAGACAAAGCACCTCTCCCATTTGACCCAGCTGTCAACAGTACCTGGTAACTTCGGCTCAGGTATCAAAGGCAACCAGACATGATGCCAGCCACATCATTTCTGAGTAATATTGGCTACAGAAATTGGTGTGCATTAACTGTGTTAGTCCAGTGGGGTATCTGGGTCTACTTGATCCTAGCCTTTGAGATGACAGAGTTGGTAAAGATGGCTCCTTAATTTCCATCATAATCCTATAAGTTACTGCTATAGGGTATACATATGAAGAAAATATGCATCTGTTTCCTGATGGCTAATATCTACACAAGCCAGGTCATGAGGATCAGAAGCAATATTTTTGCTAAACTTGCTAAACACACTATTTCTTCCTCTCTCCTCCCAACATCCCTGGAAAAATATAGAATTTCCTTCACTCTCATACGCTCTTTAGACTTTCATCCAGAGCATTACCTTATGTAGGGATCACAATCAAGTAGAAGGCTGGATAGAAGCCAAACTAAACAGTCAACAACACTACTCAGTGAGCTGCCTATTTGTGGATACTGCAAAGTGAAATGGTTCATATTCTGCTTCTAGCACCAGACAGGATATGCTGTCTTTGTTGTGCTTCTAGCTCCTCTGCACGAGAATGGATTAGAGCAGAGGCTTTCAACCTTTTTTGGTCGGGGTACCCCTGGCAGCCAGGCGAGAAGCAGGGAGTCCCCCAGTGGCCGGTCAACAAGCTGGGGGTAGGCGTCCCCTGAGCAGCGGCAAAACCGAAGTGCCGGTGGCTCCTCAAATGCACTGCCACATACCCCCTGGGATCTTCCAAAGTACCCCCAGGGATACGTGTACCCCTAGCTGAAAACCCCTGGATTAGAAAATAAATGCAGTTAGCTGGTAGTATCCTATAGTATATCAAAAGTTAAATCTATTGGAAGAACTCAATTTTTTGTATTTTGTGTCCAACACTAGGATTTCCCAAGCCTGCACAACTGCTGCCTGTCATAAGACAGCACCTGTTCAACTAATGATAGAAAACACTTAGATCCTGCATACATTTACAAAGGCCTCTTTTTCTCTATTTTAAATAATCCTTTCCCTGGCTGTTCATAAGCAGTTTCCGGACAAGATGAGATAAGCTAATGTTCCAGAGCTCAATTACTGCTACTTGTTGTCCATCCAGAGGCATGACAGTCGAAACAAAGTCCACAGCTCCTCCAAATCTGAAAGCACCTTCTCTTACATTTCATTTCAAAACATCAGGACTGCCTCAAGCCAGCCTGAAAAGCAGAAACCAAATCAAAACAGTATAGTCACTCAACCAATTCAAAGATGTCCTAACTTCTCAATTTGGTCTTTCAGAAGACTGACTGGGCTGATTAACAGAGCTAGTGATCTAACTCTTGAGTTGTAGCTTACAAAGTAGCTACTCTCTGTTAGTTAATGGCTCCTCTTGATCCCTCAATGCACTAACCCTAACCCTGTCCCCATAACCATATAAAAAAAAAAAGCCTCCACATATTTTGATGAAAAAAATCATGAAAAGAAATTCTTAGGCTTATAGACTGTCTGTTTTCAGACCTCAGAGAATTTTTCCATGCTGTGTGAGGTTACTTGGACTGATTTCCTATATGTTCCCTAACAAGGACATCTAATATTCTTCCCACAGGTCCCTCTTCTCCTCCCATTTCCAACTGTCTGAATACCAAGCAGACATCACTGAAACAAAGTAAACACCAATGAAATTGAAATTGTTTTAAAGGATTAGTACTTCCTGAGTAGTACCTATTGCCCACATAGAACTATGTAGGGAGCAGCTACATAAGGGCACCTCATTCCAATACATATTACTGGTGTGCCACCTGTTGACTATGCAGATATAACCCACTAACACATACCTGTCTGTTACAAACATCAGCTGTCAAATAAACTTCTAACCCATCCAGCAAACAAAAGTAAGCACAGAAGATACATGTAACCACCAGTAAAATCAAATTAGAGCAGTGTACTTACCCATCTCTACCTTTACTGACAATCTTCACTTCAAAGTAATAAATGCCACAAGCTGCAGGTATGGGATGTGTGGCCCTGACTGAAGCAGCATCTTTGTGATTTTTTCCATGACCTAAGCAACAATGGAAAAGTGAATATTTAAGGGCTATGAGGTCTCAAGGCCTTGTGTTCTGAAATTACACTGTCTGAACAGAGCAAAGGACTTGCAACAGCAAAAGTAATTCTGCAAGCAGGGAAATAAAAGGGATTCCTCAGTCACTTAAAATATACGATCCTGCACTGCCACCATGTACATGGCCTACAGTACATGCTTCTGTAGTTTTTCCTTTGTCTCCAATCTTAAGGTTCTGAGACAGAACCACAAGGTTCCCTCCAATGCAGAGACCTCAGCGCACAAACAGCCAACGAGCAAATGGCTCAAGGTACAAGTGGCAGCAGTATACTGGCTAACAAGAAGATTGTTGTAGATACTGGAGAAAGCAGCCCTCAGCATGAGGAAGGAACAACTGAAGCTCCCTGGAGCTGGGAACCTGACGATTTCACTAGTTCAAGTGCTGAAGGGGCCCCACCTCCGTGCAACAGACCCCAGCCCCTGCAAGCTTGTATTTAGGAGGAGCAGCAGACTAGGTATCAGCCCTTTGGGGAATGAAGACAGAGCCAGGCAACATGGGGGAGCAGCGAGAGCCCAAGCTAATGACACTGCAAAGTGTTATATAAGGCTCCAGACAGGAGGGGGGCGGGAAGCTGAGCTCGGAGCCGTTCGAGCTCTCCCTAGGCCAGGGGAGCTGCCGGGCCGGGTGCTCGCCCCTCGCGCAGCCGGCTGCAAGGCCTGAGCCGAGAGGCGTCCCCGTCCCGAAGCTGTCTCCTCCACCAGGCCGGAGGAGCATCGCCGAGCTCCCTCCGCCGCGCCCCGCATCCAAGGGCCGTCCAGCCCCTGCGGGCAGGGAGACCGAGGCTGCCGGGCCCCGACGCGGTCCCCTCTACCGGTGGGGAGAAGGTTGCCGCTCGGCCGGCCCAGCCCGGCGCCCGGATCCGGCCCGACGCCGCGCCACAGTGGCCCCCGCGGCTGTTGCGGCCGACAGCGGCGATAGCAGCGACCCCGGCCGAGCCCCCCGCCCCGGCCCCGGCCCCGGCACCTTTGTAGTGGACGCGCAGGTTGCCCTGCGAGAGACCGATGTAGTTGTACTTGTCCTTGGGGCTCCAGGACCGCGGCAGTGGCGTCTCGTCCTGGTTCACGGCCGGGTAGAGGCGGCGGAGGCGCTGGCTCAGCTCCTGCTCCTCGGGCGGGCACGGCAGCGCCGCATCCCCCCCGTGCAAGCTTCCTGCGCCCGGATCCGCCATCTTGGATTCGCTATTGTGTCACCGGGCGGGGAGCGAGGCCCGGCTCCGGCCGCCAGCCAATGGGACGCGACTCCGGCCACAATGGGGCCGCAGTGCCTGCCGGGAAGCCGAGTCCGGAGCTGTCCCGGACGCGCCGCTCTCCGCACGCGCGGACTGCAGCTCCCGATAGGCTCCGCGCCACAAGCCCCGCCCCAGCCCTGCGCCGTGCAGCATGCTGGGAAAAGGAGTTCGCTTTCGGGGCGGCTCGCATCGGCTAGGGGGGCCCTGAACTACGAGTCCCAGAATGCCCCGTGAGCCAGTCACTGGCTGTGTTCCGCACAGCCCGGCTCGGGGTTCCCCAGCTCGGGCGCGGGGCGGTGGGTCGCCGGTGTCCAGCATCGCGGGCTGCCCCACCCCCGCCGCCAGGACCGCCCTGGAGGCGCTCGCCCCTCTCCTGCAGGACGCGGCTCCCCACTCCGCTCTCCTGCGGAGCTGCGGCGGAGGCAGGGGCCGCGCCGGTGCGGGGTAGGGGGCCGCGGCGGGGGTACTCGTCATCCCCGGGCACGGTGGCAATGCCCGGGGTGCCCGACCTCGAGATCCCCTCAGGGAACGGGCTCCCCCAGACCTGCCCCCTGCGCTGCCCAGGGCTGCGCCGTTGCTTCCGCTGGGAAGCCCGTTCCTCAGGCGCGGCGCGGGCAGCTGCGCGGGGACCTGCGGGGGGGCGGGGCCTGTTTCTAGGGAGACCGAGTGTAAACAGTCCGCGCCGCTGCTGCGCCAGCATGGCCTGGCCCCGGGGGCCGTCGCGCGGGTAGGAGCCGGCGGGCGCGGCGGGGGAGGCTCCCTCCGGCTGCGGCGCTCGGCCAGGAGCCCTCGCGTTGCTGATGTCAGCACCTGCCGAAACCGGGGGGTGGGGGCGCGGTCTGACGGCGGCGGGTCTCGCGGGGCCGCACGTGGGCTCGACCGGGCCGAGCGGGAAACGGGGACACGCGAGCCCGGGCCCACTGCAGCGCTGCGATCGCCCGCTCTCGGACCCCGGGTGGTGGCTCAGGGCGAGGTGCGTTGGCAGCGGGACTGAGGAGCGGCGGCCCTGCCCCTAGGACTCACTCCCCGTGGGAAGGCTGAATCTCCCACACCTCCAGCTTCCCCGAGGACCCCTGGGTAAAGTAAGATCAGTCTCCTTTAGTAGTAGTCTAGCTTGTGCTAAGTCCTCACCCTCCGCGCCCCTGCGCTGGAGAACAGGCCAGGAAGTAGTTGGATGCTGGTGCCCACCTCACGGGACCTGCGTCTGCTGCTCGCCTCATCCCGGTTTGTGAAAACAAAATAGGCATCATCTCACCTGCCTGTGAGCAAGGCCGGGAGCCTGGGCTGTCCTGTGGAAGCACTGAAGATGCAGTCACTTGTTTTCACAGCGGATTTTGAAGAAGGGTGTGGACAGTGAGGTGCATCATTGCCTATAACATAACACATGTTTTCCTCCAGTTAAAAAGAAACTAGAAGTTTTAGTCATATGCCAGGGGCCTTGGGCTGGATTATTCAGTTTTAAGATTGAAGCGAAAACAAATATTACTTTGCTGGAATGTTAAAAACAAGCAAGTTAAGAAATAGGAGGGGCATTACCAGGAGACACTAGCAGACAGCAGAATTGCAGAGGAGAGGATAAGTTGGTTAGTGAAACGTCAGGACCATTAAAAAGGAAAATGGTTATTAGCGTGTGTGAAATTAAGAGTTTAGAAGGAATCGAGGAGATGATAATGAGCTATGAAATGATTTGATTTTCACACTGCTGCCTGAGTAGAAATGCTGCTGCCACTGCTAGATAGTTGGTTTTAAACCTTGGGTGGGGCAGGAATCAAAATGGGGCAGCTGCATATTCTCCATCTCCCATCTGCCCCTATTTGCTTTTGAGGCTGAACAAATGTTAGAATGAGGAAACCAGTATCATCTCTAAATCTGTCATTCTCTTTGTTGGTTTCATAGCTCAAGCACTATGATGCCTGACCTTGGGCTGTATTTAAAGAAGTAGTACTCATTTTCATATTTTGCCTTCCCTTTTTCAAATGGACAAGTTTTAATAACTGTTAATATTTTGAGAGCATTATTATCCAGATGATTTACAGTTTGTCCGAACCTGTTGGCTATGAGAGAGACATTATCCAATTGATGTCCCTGAATTATCAAATCCCAAAGGTATGAACCCAGTAGGTTTAGGATTCTTCTTATCAAGATCCTCTCCCTTTTCTCAGGCCATAACGTAAGAGCTAGTAGGATAATATAGCAATGCATCTGTGTTTGGCATTGGCTGTTTTGTTTGCCTCCAGTTTCTGCATACTTTGGTGAGCCTAACCTTATTGGTGCTGGGACGCATCCAGTAACAAGAGGTAAAGTTGCACCTACCTGCGGCCTCTTTGCATCCACTCAGGTGATTATACCCTGCCCACAGGGGCCCCAAGCTGCTCTCCATGGAGACCCTTCCCACCCACCCACCTGCTTTCTCTTTCGGCTCCCCCAGCAGTGGTTGTGGGATGGACAGGCCCAGGGCTGGACAGGATCAATTGCCCTTCACCCCACTCCACCCCACCCCTGCAGTGGGCTGAGTCAGCACCCCAGCCCCCAACTCACCAAAACTTCTTAAATGGCTTTCCAGCCCAAATAATTGTCCACCCGGTCTACACATTACCAGGTCTTTTAGAATGTCCCCACCTATGCTTATAGTGATAGGTAGCCATCCTAAGGGCTAAACGGCTTCATTACACATAAGTAGACAATTAATTCTTTTGCACTGCACTACCAGCTGGTAAATGCACCTCCCATATAGTCCATAATTAATCTAGGATCCAAATGACTTCTTCAGCTTATCTCTGACATGTGCTTCCATCTGAAAGCTGCAAGGCTACTATATATAAAGCAGATCCAGGAGCAGATGCATGGGGGTACAATAATAATCAGCTGCCATTTCAGTGTTACAGATGTAGTGATGGCCTTTTGAACACAGTCTTTTTTTCTAGATTTTATCAGTGTAAGTACATTTGCTTCAATTAAAGTTCCACCTGTAACTATATCTAGAAAGGGAGCTTGGCTGAACCAATTCTTGTTTTGAATACTGTGGATTTTTAAATGGCAATTACCTTTGTGTTTCCACAAACTTGCAGGTTACTAAATGTCACAACAAAGACATGTTGTGATAATGAGCAATCATAAAGTGACCTGATTTTTTGCATTATGCCCCAGGGATCGTACTATGTAAATAAGGTAATAATGAGATATGAATTAATCTCCAGGGTCACAGGAGGAGTCATCAATTGATTCATGAGCTATTTGTGCACTATTTAACTGTACATTTACACTTGCAAGGAGTTTATAAAGCTGTTACTAGAGTCATGTAGCCTTGAAGGAACATAAATATTAATATTTTTAAATTTCCTGAAAAATTAAATGAGATTGTGATTGAAATGGAAAAGAAACATCTGCAGATTTTAAGCAGTATTTTGGTAAATGATCCTAGAAAAAAATGCTAAAAAATCTCTCATGAATATGAGACTCAAAACCATTTGCCTCCCTATTTTCCCTCTTTTTTGGAACAAGGTAACTAACAGAATATCAACCAATTTTAATTCTACCAGAATTTTGTAAATAATAGGGCTGTGTGAAGCTTCAGTCCCTGATTTGATTCAGTGGAGATTCGGCCTGATTCGGTGGCCACATATCTGAATCAAATCCGAGGACACTTTAATCTCTCTGAATCGAATCGGAATCTTCCAAATCAATTTGGAGAGATTTGGAAAGATTCAGAGATTTGGACATAAGAGACAGCTTTAAGTGTTTTTTCTACATATCTCTAGGTAGCAGGGGCCCATGAATGCTGCGATGCTGTGGTGCATAAAGCGTCCTACAGAAGCACGGGGGCGCTCCCCAGCACGATTGGCAGCAGACCTGGAAGTGGACCAGAAGCACTTTGTGCCCCTCTGCACCTCTCCAGCTCAGTGACTGGTGCCTCCTGGCTCTGCTGGGGGCACCCAGGGTCCCCCTGTGGCCAATCGCTGAGCCAGGGAGGCATGGGGGGCCCCCCAGTACTTCTGGTCCACTTCTGGGTCCACCGCTGAGTATATGGAGGCTCCGCCTCCCCCCGCTGCCCTCCTGTGGGATGCTCCATGTGCCCCAGCATCACATAGATCATGAGCTGCACCTGCTACCTCAAGGTATGTAGAAAAAGCTTTTAAAGTTTAAAGTCTATGTCCAAATTGCTGTTCTGCAAATCAGCATAGAATCTTCAGATTTAGATTTGGCCAAGTCAAATAAGGGACAGTGATCTGAATCAATGAATCAAATCACTGTCCCTGATTCAGGCCAAAGCCGAATCGAATAGGGCTCACTTCACACACCCCTAGTAAATAACTATTCAGTAAGTTCATAAAGTTTGTAGAATGGGTGAAAACCTGGAGATGCAAGGAGACTGCAAAACCCAGGAAGACGTTAACGTTAGATGAAACTAAACCTAAAGCAAAAAAGACAGAATTCCAGTGGCTTTGACTTTCAAGTAATACCTAACATTAAACATAGATCAAATATAAAAATATATATATTTAATGAAATATTAAGGAATCTTTAAAAGCACTCAAGCTTACAGTTTCACAGCAGATCTTAACAAGAAATGCTTATGTAGGCTGGACCATACACATAAGAGATACATTTGAGTTTATATATTCTCTATCTCCCTTCATGTATTTTTATCTACTGGTAGTTGCAAACCACTACTTAGTTGCCTATGAGTCTCACTTGACCCTTGAGGCTAGGGACAGAAGTTACACATAAACTGGTTTAAACCTGTAACAGAACATAAGTTCAGCGCCCATAAACTAGTTTAAAAATGGCTGAAACTGGTGTAAAAACCCAGTTGAATGTAGTATCAGACTTAACTGATTTGGGTCAAATTGGTTTATGCAACCTTTGCCCCAGACCTCATCCTGTTTCAAGTTAAATTAAAGTCTCCCAGAATCCCAGCATGTTTTCTAGCCCTGGGCTGGGCTGTTTGTTCCAGCAGTAGAGGTGCCATTGGTCCCATATTGGATCGGCACTGATACAAGGAAAACTAACTATCGGCCATCAGCTTTTTTTGGTTGATGTGGCCAATAATGTGGCTGATAAATGGCCCATGCAGGGACACAGCCACGGGCAACATGCAGGTGGCCAGGAGTGCAGCCCAGCAGCATGGAGAGCAGTCAGGTCTGGCTGGTAAGTCTGTTGTGAGGGAAGGGGCAGACAGGGGGTTGGGACAGATAGAGGCCCCCATGGTGAGGGAGAAAGTGGGCTGGGGTAGGTACTGAACAGCTGGAGCAAAGCGCAGGACAGAGCCGCAAGTGGCTTGTCCAGAGGGCACGGGGAGATAGAGTGGCAGCTTCCACCACTGTACACACCCTGGGAGGACATAGGAGCCACGTGTCCCTGGATTTGTACATGAGGAAGGGTGGCCTGCCACTGCAGGCTGGGGCCAGGGCTGCGCTGAGCTCATCCTAGTGGGAAGCTGAGCTGGACTGCACTCGGAATAGGCAGCAGCGGTGGTAGGAGGGGATTTACAGGGAAGCTGAAGCCATCCCAGAATTCCCCATAGCCCCCCATAACCTGTTTCCCACTGCCACTGCCACCTGCTCTGAGTGAAGCCTGGCCAAGCCTCCCACTGGGAAAAGCTCAGTGCCGCCCCAGCCCTCAGCAACAGCTTGTCCTCATCACATGTGCAGATCCAGGAGCACACGCCTATGAAGTCCGAGGGTGTGTGCAGTAGCAGGTGCCACCCCCCAACTTTCCCACACCCTCTGGATGAGCCACAGCTCAAATCCATGCCCTGTCCCAGCTGGACCTGCCCCAGATCCACTCCATCCCTCAGTGCAGGGGCCTCAGTCTGTCTACCCCCACACTCTCCTTCCCTCCCCACTTTCACTACAACAGTCTTACCAGTCTAACACTGCTGTCCAAGCTGCCAGTCCACATACTGACAATCAGATAGGTATCAGGTGATATGGCTCATTAAAAATTGGCCATCGGTATTGGTCCAAAAAATCTCTATCGGTGCACCACTATCCAGAAGAGCAGGGTTGGAGGTGTGAGGGGAAAGAAGAAAGGCAGGAAATGCACCCCCAGGCAAACCCTGTCTGGGGCCAGGGAGGGGAGTTAATCCCCTGCTTCCCTGTTACTCCCCACTTCCCCCAAGTACAGAGCTGCTCTGCCCTGCTAAACTTACTGAAAGTAATGGCTGGCTGCAAATGTGAACTACAAATCCCAGAGACACCTGGAGGCAGGAAGAGGAAGTGATGAGCAACCTGCAGAGTCCTGCTGCTGTGATTGTGTGCTGCAAATCCCAGAGGTCTTGGGGGTAGCAGGAAGAAAAAGCAAACACACAGTCCATGCTGGCTTCATGCCAGAGCCATGTTCTAGTGCCCCCTGGCTTTTGGCCTGAGCTTCTCCAGGCATGTGGCTGCATTTCCTGAATCAAAAGTGAATGTCGGTCTAGTTGTTTCTCAGTTTAATCTCTGCATCACAAACTAAACTTCAAAGACTAAATCAATTCAGCCTTGGACTTTTTTACTGTCTGTACTTAGCCTAGAATAGGGCTGCGCAAAGCTTTGGGTGCTGACATGATTCAGAGGAGATTTGACCTGATTCAGTGGCCAAATCTCCAAATCCATATCAAATCAGGGTACCAACTAAAAGGTCTGAATCAATTCAAAGCTCTATGAATCAATTCAGAAAAGATTCAGAGATTCAATGATTTGGGCAGACCCTGGCTACTGCAGCAGGGAGCTGGAGCCAGACTTGGATCTGGTAAGTAGGGGGGAGGGGAGACGGGAGGAGCAGGGAGGGGACCATGAGGGGACCCCTGCCAGGCCCCATCCCCTGCCTGCTCCCCCCAGCCCCATCAACCCCTGCCCACTCCCCAGGCCCCTCATGGCTGCCCCATCCACCCCAACTCCCAGCCCTTTAAGAAAGCCCAGACTCACCAGGTGCTGCCAGGTGTGGGGGGTGATCCCCGCTGCCCTGCACTGCTCCACACCATGTGAGGGGCTCTGCCATTAGCTCCTCTGGCCTCACCCCCTGCTTCCCCATGGAAGCTCTGGCCCTTTAAGAAAAAAAACCCCAAAACCCTAGACTTACCAGATGCTGCAGCAGTCTTGGGACTTCTAGGGGCTTGTGCAGAGCCCCCCATGCAGCAGTGTGAAGGGCAGCAGGGGTTGCCCCTTACTGGGCAGGAACCAGTGAGTGCAGGGTTTTTTTGGCTTTTTTTCTTAAAGGGCCAGAGCCGGGGCAGGCAGACTAGCCGTGGGGGGTGGGACAGCGGGGGGGTGATCATGGGGCTTCTGACAGAGCCCCCCAATGCAGCTTGGGGTAGTGGGAATTGCCCCCCCACACCTAGCAGCACCTGGTAAGTGGGGGCTTTATTTTTTCAAAGTGCCTGGAACTAGGGTGGGCAGGGCAGCCATTGCCAGGGCTGGAAGAGGGGCAGGGGATGGGTGTGGGTTATTTGGCTGAATCAATTTGGGACAGTGATTTGAATCACCATATTGAATCACTGTCTGCTGAATCGGCCGAATCCGAAGCGAATACTAGCTGCTTCACATAGGCCTAGCCTAGAAGTGATTCATTAGTTATGCTGACAATTAGAAACAGTAGATAAGCAGCCAATTTTGCAAGTGCCCCACTGTAAGTGATTCTTCTCTTAAACTTTTGGTAGTGATCTGTTCTTGTGGTTTTCTTGCATTTTATTAAGCATTTTGTTTAGTTTCCCCCCCGCCAGCAGATTTGTGGTTATTTACTAGCCTTTATGCACTTTGCAAGTAGTGTTAGAGAAGATGCTTAAGCTGAAAAGCAGTTCTGATACAACATCAAATTTGTATGAGCTGTGGCTATGGACAAATACATTTTGGAATTAGAAAAGGATTTCTAACAAGAGTGAAGTTTTTGAATGGTCTTCCAAGCACGGTCTGGAGAGGGAGTGGCAAAGAATCTGAATCTGTTATAGTAGGACAGGGAGGTCTGGCTCAACAATCCGTACAAATGATATGTCAAATCATATATTTATAATCCCAAAGTTGGAGTATAAAGGTAACTCTCTTGCAGTGTGGAAAGTGTATGGAATTTCCATGCTTCAGGGCTTTTGCTGGTTACCTATAGAGGCCAGGAAGGAATTTATTCCATTCATGAACACTACTACTG
This sequence comes from Caiman crocodilus, assembly GCA_030014935.1. Taxonomy (NCBI): domain Eukaryota; kingdom Metazoa; phylum Chordata; order Crocodylia; family Alligatoridae; genus Caiman; species Caiman crocodilus. The sequence goes on from JAGPOW010002791.1 coordinate 37,262,912, forward strand.
GTGATGTTGCCTCTTCTTGCTGAAGCTGTGGGCCACTGACCCACAGCTAAGGCTCTGGTTGTGTGTGTGTATGTGGGGTGGGGGGTGTTGAGTGGGGTACACTTGTTCCTGCCAGTACCTAGAAAACCCACAGATTTCTAGTTACAAGATCTTGTTCTTCCAGTTAGGGCCATACTAATCAATAAGTTGGGGACAAGCAGGAATCTTCCTTCCACAGCCATTGGCCCAGGCTGTGAGTGTTTTTCCTTCCTCTGCAGCATGAGGCGTGGTTCTTTTTTAAGGGTCTTCTGAGCAACCAACCAGGAATTTCTCTGTCATTGTTGTGGCAGAGGATTGGCAGTGCTTTTATCTTCCCTCCTCTCACCTTATGGCATATTATAGGATGCCCTTTGTGTTTTGGGTATTGTGCCTTGTAGTTGTGTGTGACAGCTTAAGTGATGGTTTGGGGATTCTTGTGGCAAGTGTTTGCTTGTAAATGCGGGGGACTGGACTTGTTAGCCAAGGACTCCCTGTGAGTCTTATGTTTATGTTCTCTGTGTTTATATTCTACTATGTACAAGAGCATGGTACAGAGCCCTACCAAACTATGGTCCTTCTCATAGCCTGCCATCATCAGAAGTAAATATACTCCATGCACATAGCCAGTGATGCCTCTGAAAAATTAATGTTTTCCTGTCTGTTGTGTTATTGACCTGTTTGGATTGCCAATAACTCAACACTAATTCTGCAATAACCTAAGCACATTATCCAGGCTGCTAAAGCTACCCAGGTCTCCATGATGGGTGGGTCTACATTTGCATATTAATGTAAAGCAATAAACTCTGGCTCCTATCATGCTGGAGTTTATTGCTTCTGGGTACTGCACCTGGGACTTCAGCATGTTGTGCCGGGTCAGAGGAGCCCCGGACTGGCAAGGGTCCTTGAATAGTCCCTTGAGTTCCCGCCTGGAACTGCTCTGACTCAGCTCAATGTGCTGCAGAGGGACTGGCTGGGACACAAGTGCACTTCAGTGTGGACTTGGCAGGCACTGAAGTACTCTCATGCCCCAGCCAACCCTGCTGGCATCTACATGTACACTGCTGGACAAAAACAAACAAACAACCTTTCCTCAGCAGAATAGTACTTGTATTTACAAATACTAACCTGCTGCAGAGTTTATTCATTTCCTGCAGACTAATAAGGCTGGACATGTAGATACTGAGATGGTTGCTATAGAGCCAATTAGCCAGCTCTTCAGTAAGGGTCTCATACAGATGTGCCAGTATGTTTAAGTTGCTCAATACATTGCCATTGCCATTGCCACTCTCCTAACACATTTAGCCACAAGTGTGCTGGCATGATTTCATGTTTCTGGATAGTCAAGAACCATTTTGCTTAAATGCACTAAACTTGCAGTTCCATAATCTGATGACTGCAGGTCTCTAAAGATGAACATTGTTATGTTTTAAATCTTGTGCTATGCCAGAGGTATAAGAGGTATCTACCATCATACAGCTACACTGTATGTCCACTAGCCAATAGTACTTTACTACTTCTACCCAATAGTACTTCTACTACTTCTAGGAGTTCAAAATGTCATAGGCTTGTTTTCTGCTTGGAACTTTCCACAGATTACTTATCTGAAGTTTTTTTATTTACTTGACTTTTTGGTTTTTAAAGTGCTTCCACATGTGTGTCTTGGGCTGCTTGCATCTTTACTTGTAAAGATTACTTGACCCGATTGGCTTAAAGTGTAGGTGTAGTGGGTTGTCAGTACAAATAACACAGTTTTTGTTTTTTGGGAACACTTGCCCCACAACACATCATAAAAATCATCAGTCTGTGAACAGTCAAAGACAGCCAGTACAGAATTAACTCATGACCTCGGGTCTTTTCCCAGACCTCAAGAAGGTTACTCTGACTCTGTGCTGCTTTCTCTCTTTCTCTGGAGTGAGTTTCCAGATTCATACTCACCACCTAAACCAGTACTTCCCAAGCTTTTCCTCAGCATGACCCCTCACTCCCAACCCACAGCCCGCCATTCCTACTCAATGCCTCAGAGTCAGGGCTCACAATGCCCTGCCATCCCCCAACAGTGCCTAAGCCCCATCTGTCACCTGCAAGGAGGCAGCAGCTGCTTTGTCAGAGCAGGAAGTGGTGACAGGCTTCCACCCCTCCTCCCTCTGCCCCTTCCCTTGTGGGTGGCACAACCAGAGTAGAGCCCATGGAGGGAAGAGGGGGAAAAGAATGCAGACGGACTGTTGAAGGCTCAGGGCTCCGTGCCCTGTTGCATTCCTCCTTCCCACCCCCCCCACAGGGACCCCACCTCCTATCAGACAAGCAGGATCTGGCATGGGAAGGAGCACCATGCTACCATGACAACCAAGCTGAGGTGCCTCCTGCCCACCCAACTGCAAAGAGGGCACAACTCTGCACTGCTGCTGCACCTCACATTGGCAACCATAATGGTATAGCACTCCCTGCTGTGCTGGGTTCCACCCATTGGACTGTAGAGGTAGTCCCTCTCTGGAGCTGGTCCAGCCCCATTGCAGCCCCCCAGCCTGCTGCTGGTGCAGAAACCTCATGACCCCAACCATGGATGTTGATACCCTATTTGGGGTCACAATCCACAGTTTGGGAACCACTGACCTAGACCCTGAGGGCTCACTGTTGTTTCTAGTCTCACAGCCCCCTCATTCACCTTGTGGTCTTTTCCTAGACTCCAAGAGGACGACTCTGGCTCTGTGCTGCAGCTTCTAGCCTCAGAGTCTTCTCTCTCTCTGCTGAGGTCTTTTTCAAGACCTCAAGAGAGTACCCCAGCTTAGTGTTGTAGCCTAATAACGCTTGCTCTCACTCTCTCTTTTCTGTTCTCTCCCTAGCAAGTTCCCCCAGCTTTCTTCCCTAAGGGCTTTAACTTCCTCTGGCCAGCCAATTATCTTCCTCAGCTGGCCAAGTCCTCCAAGGCAGGTCTGCAATCAGTTGCTTACCACCTGCAACTGGACTGCAGCCCCTGCATGCATGCAGGCAGGTACAGCAACCTGCTACATTAGATCTTTCCATTGTAAGAGTAGAAATGTAACAGCACAAACCACTAAGTATCAATTATTTGGTCAGCACCTCTCTCCCCAGTATCAATTGCTGAAACCTCTGCCAGAATGAAATGCTGCTTTTCCCTTTGAGACCTGACAGGTGAAAGCACTGATACTAGTTTAAGGTGTTCTACAAACATGGGTCAGCTGGACAACAAGGATAACCTGGTAGGATCCTATTGTTTTAAATGTTTTAAAATGTTGAGTTGGCACTTAAAACTGGCTCACAGGAGAGTCTCAGCAGCTTTTTTATGAGACACCCACACTTTGCTTAGCCAGTCTGAAAGCTTAAAAACCAGCCAGATTTATCTTCATCTAAGCCTATTAGGCTCAGCTCTGACAGGAAATTATGTATAAATGTTACTGATTTCCTTGTTAACTAGACTCATTCTCTTGTTGCCCTGGAATTTATTATTATTTATTTGTATTACCCTAGTGCATAGAAACCCTGGTCATGGACCAGAACCTGATAGGAATAGGCTCTGTACAAACACAAAACAATAAGAAGATCCCTGCCCCAAAAAGGCTCATGTTCAAAGACAGAGACAATGGTTATATAAAGAGGCAGAGGGAGGAATATAAGGAAACAATGAGACAACATTGGTTGGCATGATAGGCAATAGTGTCAGTAAGGTGGCCATCATAGAGGATAGTCCAGTTATTTTCTGTCCTCTATTGATATGAAACCCGACACCTTTATGCCCTCTATCTTCTCTCTTCTCTTGAAGAGAAAAATAGAGGATGTAAAGGCATCAGGTTTTGTATCAATAGAGGACAAAGTAGCAGAAAACCAGAATGTTGACAATGATATACTTTTGAAGGCTTTGAAAGTGAGGACAAATAGTTGATGTCTGTTGTGATAATGAAGTGAGAGCCAGAGGAGGAATGCAAAGATAGAGGACATGATCAAAGTGACAAGAGGAAAATTACCTTTGCAAGCTTCTTTAATGGTACAGTTGCTTTTGTCAAGCTAGAGAAAAGAATGTGCACTAACAGATGTAAAATAGGAAAGCATAGTTTTAGCTATGCACATGAGTTGGAAGGGTCCTTTCATAAAGATGTTTGGCAGAAAGAATCAGCAAAAAGTAGCCGTGGTTCAGATCTGAGAACCCTGAGATTACAACAAGCATGCAAAGATGACCTCCAGATTACAGGACCAAGTGACATGATAAATTGTGCCAATGTGTGACAAAATAACACTGCAAATTCAGTGTATTATTCAGCATATGGTACTGTTATGCTTCAGCCCAAGTCTGAATTCATGCCCGGTATGCGTAAGCCAATATACGAATACCAGTTGGAAGTTTGAAAGAAAAAAAGTTTTTATTGCTAGCAATAAAGGTGCAAGGTAGCAAGCACAC
>JAGPOW010002791.1:37267440-37285800 GCA_030014935.1 Caiman crocodilus
GTCTTGTGAACCCAGCATTCATTCCTGCCTGTGGCAGGGGGTCAGGCTAGATGATCTGTTCAGGTCCCTCCTGACCTTAGCTACTATGAAACTATGAAATTACAAATCTGCCACAGCCCAAAGGCAACCGGACTTCAGCTCTTGAAGATAGGTGTTTCATCAACATGGAACTTGAGTTCATTTCACTTACTTCTCTATCAAATGATGTGGATCTAATTGACAAGATTGTATTTCACAGCTACTGTCTAAAAGATGGGAACCACTAAACTAGAGTACTTCAGCTGGATGTTGAGGTTTGATTAGTGAATGTTTGTATGGAGCTTTGAAGTAATAAAGCATTGTAAATGCTGAATCTCACTAGCAGCAGTAAGTGGGAGATCTGACATAAGAAAGATATAATTGTTTACAGGCATGATAAGTAAGCAATCTTCTCACAGGAATCTGTCTTCTTATACTGTCATCAATCACCCCTTCCTACTGTGACAAATCACTAAGCCAGCAATTTCTGTAGTGTTAGGGATCCTAGAATTACAAAATTAGTGATAGAATTTCCTTTTTTTTATCAAATTTCATTCAAAACAATTTTTGGATGTTATACTTTTTAAAAATAAATATTTTGTTTTACTGTCATTACACAGGGAATCTCTCCCACCTCCAACTAAATGTTCAAGTTACCAATCACAGCCTTGGAGCCTGAATTGCATCCGTTCAGGAAAATGGAAAACTTTGGTGAGTGGAGTGCTCATACTTTTGCATATCCTTGCAATTTATTACCAGCTTGCCAGAAACACAATTGCTATGCTAAACTTTATAAAATTAAATTAATCTGCCAGCGTTTTCCTCCAAAGCAACAAGAATTTACACAGGTCAAAGGGCCACATTGAAATGCTGTTTGCATGTTACAATGTAGCTACATAGGGCTTGGTACTTACATAAGAATGTAAGTTCCATACTGGGTCAGACCAACGGTCCATCTAGCCCAGTATTCTCTCTCCCAGCAGTGGCAGAAATGGATACTATAGAGGGAGAGCATTGAACCAGATATCTCTAGAGTAACCTATCCTCTTTTCAATAATCTGGTATCCACCATTATTGTTTTAGAGATGCCAGAGGGAACTTCTCCAGCCATTCTGTTCAGTCGCCATTAAGTCATTAATTTATCTAGTCCCTTTTTGTTAAATACATGTTGCATAAAAATACTTTCTCTTGTTAGTCTTAAACCTGTCACATACTAATTTCACTGGGTGGTCCCTAGTTCTAGTATTTTGGGCTTACGGAATAACAGTTACCTATTCATTTGATCCACACCCTTCATGATTTTATGGACCTCTATCATATCCCCCTCAACCTTGTCTTTTCCAAACTGAAGAGTCCTAGCCTTTTCAGTCTCTCCTGATATGGCAACCACTCCATACCCCTGGTCATTTTGCTTGCCCTTCCCTGTACCCTTCTAATCCTAATACATCTTTTCTGAGATGTGGAGAGTAGAACTACACACAGTTTTCAAGATGAGGTGTATCATGGATTTGTATAGTGGCATGATGATGTCCTCCATTTTGTTTTTAGTTCCTTTCTTAATGATGCCCAACTTTGAATTGGAATTTTTGGGGTTCCAAAAACATTGAGCTGATGTTTTTAGACAATTATCTACAATGACTCCAAGGTCTCTTTCCTTGCGTTGTAACACCTACTTCAGACCCCTGCATTGTGTACATGTAGTTGAAGTTATTTTTCCCTTGCACTTGTCAACATTAAAGTTCATCTTCCTTTTTTCTCCTGCTCACTTAGCTTGGTGAGTACTTTCTGCAGCTCCTGTCTATCGCTTTGGACTTGACTACCCAGAATAATTTGGTAACATCTGCAAATTTAGAGATTTCACTGTGTACCCCCATTTCCAGGTCATTAATGAAAATATTGAACAAAATACGGCCCAGCAATGATCCCTGCAGGACCCCAATTTGAACTCCCCACATCCTAAAAAGTGAATGTTTAGCCCTACCGTTTACTTCCTATCTTTTAATCAGCTCTTAGTCTACAAAATACCCTTCCCTCCAATCCTGTGGTAAGACAGTTTTTTAAAAAGCATTTGATAAAGGACCATGTCAAATGCTTTTTGAAAGTCCAAATGTATTATGTAAGCTGGATCCCTCTTGTCCACATCCTTGTTAATACCTTCAAGGGGGTAGGTTGTAGCCATGTTGGCCTAAGGACATGGCAGAAAAAGTTCTTTGGTTAAATCTGATATCTTTTATTAGAGAAGCTCAAATAGTTGGAAAAATTCTTCTTTGCAAGCTTTCGGGTACAAATACCCTTTGTCAGGATGAGGAAGTGTCTGCAGATGATCTGTGCTCTTCCTGGATGGAGTAGTAAAGCAGCCAGAGGCCAGTATGTATACAAGAAAGCCAGTCAATCAAAATTTAAATTCAGATGGTCAGTAGTTGAGAGACAGTTGGGGAGAGGGGAAATGAATGTAGCTGTAATCAGTGGTTGGGGGGCAGGATGAAACTAGCTGGTAAAAAGTGGAGGGTTTACCTGGGGAGTCAGATGTTAGGCAGGTCATTGCGAGTCATATCCAATGTCTATATTTAGTCCATGATTTTTTGTATTAGGTAGATTGATTTGAAAACCTTTCACAGAGGACCTATAAACTTCACTTCATCAATCTACTTTGTCAGGCAATGTGCAAAAGTGTAGGAAAGAAAAGCTATGACCAGGGTGATTGGAGAGGAGGGGGATTATTAATACCTTTTATGTAGCAAAATTTAAGCAGGCAAGATGATAAAAGGGGCAGGATTTTAAACCAAAATCCTGCCACTCTAATAATACTATTAGTTAAAATAGAATCCATTCCCATCTCTAATCTCAGAGAAGATGCAGGAGTTGAGGGAGGAAGAGCCAAAAGAGCCCTAAGAAACTTGTTCTGAGGTGTGTCCCCATCATTACTACTGCCATAACCCCATACTTCAGTGCCATATAAGATCTGAGAGGGAACTTTGGCTTTGTATACTGGTATAGGAGCTTGGACTGATCATCCTGCTGTGGTTTCATAAAATTTCTTTATAGCCACAGCCAATTGGACTGCCTTAGTTTTAACTGACTGAATACGATGTTTCCATGATGGAGAAACTGTGAATAAGACACTCAAATATCTATAAGTTTTGACAACTTCAAGTTTGGCTCCCCGCATATTCCATGGATATTTCATCAAATGACTTCCCCAATACATTATTTTGGATTTATCATAGATTCATAGATTAATAGATGTTAGGGTCGGAAGGGACCTCAGTAGATCATGGAGTCCGACCCCCTGCATAGGCAGGAAAGAATGCTGAGTGTAGATGACCCCAGCTAGATGCCTATCTAACCTCCTCTTGAAGACCCCCAGAGTAGGGGAGAGCACCACCTCCCTCGGGAGCCCGTTCCAGACTTTGGCCACTCTAACTGTGAAGAAGTTCTTCCTAATGTCTAGTTGTGACGTTGGTGGGTCGCACCGCTCCCTCGTCTCGCCTGCCACGACTTTGATGAAATTCGTTATTTAAAGGAGGGGTTCCGTGGAGATCTTATCACTAGAGGGGACTCCCTGCCGAGGGGTACTCACAATTGCTAAGTCCGATGTTCCATGGGGCTCCACCATCCCTACACCCCGTCCACTCGCCAACCAGTCACTTGCTGGTTTGCTGGGGTCACGATGAAGGACCCAGGTCTGTTGGTCAATTGGCGCTCGTTGGTCCCGGGGTTCAGGCTGATACTGGTACCCCATCCGCGCACCCTCAGACCCGGCCGTAATCCTTACTATTAAGGGACTTCTTCCCTTCTCGTCCCTCAGAAGAAATATTCCTCAGCCCCCAAGGGACTTCCTGGGGCTGAGTATTGATCTGGGCAATCCCCAGGGATAAACCCCTCCGGAGAACCCAGAGCTTTAATTGCTTGATTCAGCCTCTGGGCTGGGGGAGTGTTGCCTGCCTGGAAGACAGCCTCCCGAGGACCTGCAGCAATCCCCTTGTGCTGCCTGCCTGCTCCTCTCCTCTCTCTCTCTCTCTCCCCCATCTCAAGGCTTGCCGGGGCTTTTAAATTTTTCTGCGGCGGCTGTACCGGCCGCCACGATTGGCTCCACCATTCTCCTTGCGGGGAACAGCCATTTCAAAGCCCGGCGCAGCAGCGACTGATTTGCACATTTGCATGTATTTCTGTCTCAAAAATTGAAGAATAAATGTGTTATCAATTTGTCCCTAAATCCAGTCTGATGTTCATATAATGTTTTCCCTTTGTACTCATGCTTTGAGACTGTATAACAAGTGGTGCCTAAAAATTTTAGCTGAAACGTCTATCAAACTTATAGGGCAATAAGATTCTGCCTTATCTTTTAAACCTTTCTTGAAAATCAGTACAATACTACTTCCTTTCCAGGAATCTGGTTGTGCCTGCCTTGCTTTGAATACCCATGCATGCGCTGCCCTGGTGGTAGGCTCAGTGAGGGTTCGTGTGGCCACTGAGAGGGATCTCAATCACCCCGGAGAAAGCCCCTAAACTCATCTGCCATGACTTTGAATGTATTTCCAGTGGAGGGGTCTTCCTCTGTAGGTCCCTTGTTGATCACTCCTCCTGATGGATATTCGCTGGGCTCCACCTCCCCTACACCCCTTCCTCACACCAACATCCGGCAGGCCACTTGATGCTAATGCGGCTGTCTCTCTGGTTTAGATGACCTTTGATCTTCATGCCCTCTTCAAGATTGGTTATTAACTTCATTTCTTTGATAGGCTGTAGGCCTACTGGATAAGCTTATCTTGTCTATCTTCCCCATCGTCAATGGCTACTTGCTGAGCCTCCTGATCACCCAGGTGGAATGGTGTCAGCCAGCTCCCCATCAAGGCAGACCTAACCACTGAGGCACCCAAAGACTAAAAAAAAAACAGACCACAACCACCTCATGGAAGACCACATACAGCCCAGTAGTAACTAAGGAGAAAAAAGGATTTTTAAAGAAAAGTATAACAGGGCAGACAGAATGGAATGAGATCAGGATCCACTACTGCTTCCCTCCTTCTGCCCTAGAGCCTGAACCAGGTGGCGCCCCACAGTGCTGCTTGGCTCTGCACTCTTGTTGGGGTATCTTCTGCCTTTCCCTAGGTCAGCCTCCCTCCATGGCTTGGTACCAATGAGAACCTGGAGTAGGAAGCCTCCGCTGCCTCCAGGTCTGCTATGGCTCCTTCGGGAGCGAGGTCATTCCCTGGATGCAGGTGCTGCTCGTGACCGGCATGGAGTTTATTCCCTGCCACTTGGGGTACCTCTCCCCAAGTGCAATCCACCCCCTTGTACTGGGGCTGTTTGTTGCCGATGCAGAGAGCCTCCACAGCCTCCACTGCTGCCCTTTGGTCTGGATTCTTTCCTTTGTGTGCTGTCTGTAACCAGTGTGGTGAGCCTTCACAGCCTCTGCTGCTTCTCCCACTCTCCCCATTGCTGTTCTGGCACTCCCTTTTATCTTTGCTGGCTGGTGATTGGTCCTCATGTCACCCACCATCTCCAGCTGTATATAGGCATAGCTCGTGAACCGCGCAGCTTCACTGTTTGTTCTTTTGGTGTCTGGTGTCCTGTGGCTGGTAAGTACTTTCTTTTTTGGGGGGGGGGGGCGGGAGGGGAGTCCCATAAGTTATGTAGGTCCCATCCTGGGGTCCCCCAAGGGGAGGGTCTTTCATACTTTCATAGTTTCGTAGTAGTTAAGGGTCAGAAGGGACCTAAATAGATCATCTAGTCTGACCCCCCACCACAGGCCGGAGCACACACTGGGATCACACAACTCCAGACAGGTGTTCGTCCAACCTCTTTTTTAATTTACCCAAGGTAGGAGCGAGGACCATTTCCCTAAGAAGTTGGTTCCAGATCCTAGACACCCTAACAGTGAAAAAGTGCCTTCTAATCTCGAACCTGAATCTATTCTCCAGCAGCTTCTGGCCATTGTTCCTTGTCACCCCAAGTGCTGCTGGGGGGAATAGGCCCTTCCTTTTTGCTGCTGAGCTCCCCTAATGAGTTTGTAGGCAGCCATGAAATCCTCCCTCAGTGAGGCTGAACAGGTTCAGGTCCCTCAGCCTCTCCTCGTAGGGCCTGCCCTGTTGCCCTCCAGCCAAGCAGGTGGCCCTCCTCTGAACCCTCTCAAGGCAGGCCACATCCTTCCTAAAGTGCGGTGCCCAGAACTGGATGCAGTATTCCAATTGAGGCCGGACCAATGTCACATAGAGGGGGAGTATCACCTCTCTGGACCAGCTTGAGATGCATCTTTGGAGATGCATGACAAGGTGCGATTGTCTTTGCTGGCTGGCATTGGCGGCTCATGTTCATCTTGGAGTCAATAATGATGCCAAGATCCCTTTCCGCCTCTGTGCTCACAAGGGGGGAACTCCCCAGCTTGTATGTGGTGCTTCACTCTGTTTTTTTTGGTGTCCTGTGACCAGTAAGTAGTTTCTTTTTGAGGGGGAGTTTCCCATGAGTTGTGTAGCCCCCACCCCGGGGTCCCCCAAGGGGAGGGTCTCCAGCTTCCCCATGGTTGTGCTCTGGGATACTGGGATTTGGCTCAACACAATTATAGATTTATACTATCTTTCCAAAATCGGACTCTACCATTTGATGTTATCAATGTAAACTTCCGCCAGTATTCTATCTAGACCTGGAGCTTTATTCTTCTGTTGCGATTTGAGGAGATGTGCTATTTGATCCTTTGTTACCTGATACTTAATTGTATCAGTGAGGGGTTTATTACCCCCTAGATTTCTATTTATTTGTTCCATATAAGTACACTGATTGGAAAAATATTCTACCCAACTGTCTGCGGTAATATTATTTTCAATTTATAATTAAAATTAGCTGTTCCCTTTGATACAAGTAGCCAGAAGGTTTTAATATCTTTAGCAATGATTGCTGGCCTCAATTTATCCCATTGCTGATTATAATATTCTTTTTTCTTATTCTGGAGAAGTAGTTTATATGCTTTCCATAACTTTTGAATATCACTCCAAAACGTTGTTCCAGTGTACCCAAGTTTTCCTTAATTCCCTGACTTTCCTATTTAATGGTCTTTTCTGCTCTACACGTTCCTTATTAAACCAGGAAGCATCTTGTTCCTTAAATGTCCGTATAGGATGGGAGGTTGGAGGTACTGAGAGGAGTGGGTGGAGAAGACCCTTAATTTTCTGGCAGTGCTTTAAAATCTTCTCTGGTTAAGAGAGAGAATTGATCTGGCTTAGGAACTTGCCCAGTGTCTTCTGCCATAAAAAATAATGCAAATAATTTGTTTAGCTTCTCTGCTAGGGCCTTTGACGCTAGGGCCCCAAGTGCACCTTTTACACCTTGGTCATCCAACAGTTCCACTGATTCCCCTCGCTCACTTCCTGCTTGTGAAATATTTTTAAAAGTTTTTATTATTAACTTTAGTATCATTTGCTAGACACTCCTTACATTCTTTTCTGGCCTGCATTCTTTCACTTTTTCCACTTGATCTGCCAGAGTTTGTGAGCTTTCCTATTTTCCTCATTTAGGCACACCTTCAATTTTTTGAAGGATGCCTTTTTCCCTTGAATGGCCTCGGCTATTAAATGATGTGAGGGTTTTATTGGCCCACTTGATACCCCTTTTTTGGTTTGTGGTATACACTTTTCCTGAGCCTCTAATATGGTATTTTTAAACAGCTTTCAAGCTGACTGCAGGCTTTTAACATTTTTTGACTGCTCCTTTAAACATCTTTCTAACTTCCTCGTTCTTGTTTAATTTCCTAAAGTTGTATATTGCTATAACGGATTTTTCTAGCTTACTCCCTTCTGTTCAAATATTGAATGGGATTATGTTATGGTCACTATTACAGAGTGACTCACCAACAGGTACCTCTTGAACCAGCTTCTGTGCATTACCCAGGGTTAGGTCTAGGACTGCTCCTCCTCTTGCGGGTTCCAAGATGAGTTGTTCTAGAAAGCAGCCATTTATCACATACAGAACTTTTATTTTCACATCTCACCCTCATGAGGTTTTTACCTGGTCTGTGTGTGGATAGTTGAAGTCTCCCATTATTATTAACTGTCCTATTTTAGCATCTTCTCTAAACTCCCTGAGCATTTCATAATCCTCTTCACCTTCCTGATTCGGTGGTCGGTAGTACAATCCAGATACTATATATATTTTATTCAAGTATGGAATTTCTACTGACAGGGATACTATGGTAGTTTCCCTTTTAGGTAAGCTTTTAATGATGTTACTATCTATGCTATCCTTAATACTCAATGCTGCTCTTTCACCTGCACATCCTACTCTCTCATTTCTACATGGTTTTTAACCTGTTAGAACAGTATCCCATTGATTATCGTCTTTCTACCAAAACTTTGAGATGCCTATTTTGTTGAAGTCACCATTTAATACCAGACAATCTAGTTCACCCATCTTATTTTTTAGGCATTTTGCATTTGTAAAGAGACAGTTATAAATGTTGTCCTTGCTTAACTCTCTGTTACTGCTCATGCTATTTGTCTGGAACTCTAGATGTTCTGGCTTGTCCTCACTGTTATCTACAGTTATACTTCTAACTCCCCAACTATTCTCTTCAAAACAGTATTGAATCTGAAGGATGTCCCCCTTTGGGTTTCTGTTAACCCAGTCTGCATGCTCTTTTGCACCCACTGGCTTTCTTCTACTTTTGTTTAAAGACTGCTCTGATTTCAAACTTAATTTCAACCTATGTAGCTATGCTTACCCTTCTGTGCCCTTCATAAGGCTCCACTCCTGTTGTGTGCACTCTATGGCACGTTTACTTGCTTTTCTCCTCAGACCTGAGGAAAAATAATTTTCATTCAAAAGCTTGTCTAATGTTATCCTAACAATACAGTTAGTCCCATAAAAGATATCACCCCAAAAATTTTGCCTCTCACATAATTCCTGGAGCATCATAGTCACAGCATCATTCCGAACACTGCAATATAATTAATAATTAATTAATTAATCCCCTTTTTTTAGAAACCCTGTGCACAGGGATTCACAAGTGAATTCTGCTTTCTTTTCAGCCCTTTCAGCTTTCTGTTGGTAGTCATTTATCCACATGGCCTGCCTATGCATCTGGGCAAGCAGTCCTACAGAACAGTCAACCCTGTTGTGATCCTGAGAAGAGAAGGTATGAGTAAGAACAAAACTTTAGGCAGGAAGAGTTACAGCATGAAAGAGAAAATACAACTTTGGGCCTGGGAAATATGCTTGGAAGTACCAGGACAGCAGAAAGAGGTTTTACTTACACCAGGGAATCACAGAACAAGTCATAGGTGCTGACTTTTTAGGTGGGGGGCACATGGAAGATGATGGACACATGGAAAGTTTTACACATTTCAGATGACAGCCCTTTTCCTGAGGGGCGCCAGGGCCCTTGGGCCTCGCTTTGCTCAGCACCTCCAAAACAAATTCCCCACCACTGTGATTGCTGGTTAAATTGCACCAGTGGGAATTCTAACCTCAGATAGGGGCAGAATCCCTCAAGATAAAAAATGAAGCATAGCCAATCCTGAGCAGCAACTGCAGGAAGTATCAAGGGTGTATTTAATATTCATTGTTCCTCATTAGGAAAAACCTCAGATTGGTTCTGCAGTTGACAGTGTAATTCTATATTGATTCCCCAGTGCACATTATATGAGGCCAACAAGCCACCAAGAATTGCTGATGATACTTTACTAAAAAGGCTTGAAGGTTTTTAACTGCAACTGTTTTAATTAACACAGTATATGCAGTGTGCTTGAGGGAACGAGGAAAGGAATACTTCCCTGGACCTCCAGAGGGCATGCAGTGCTGAAGAAACCCTTTTCAAATAATTGGTATTTTTTCCTGAGTCACTTCAAACCAATTGTTTAGCATTTACCATATCCTCATGCACAGAACCGCTGGTTTTGCTTTTTATATCAAAAGGATTCCCCATGGGAACATGTACTGTAGGAGGGCTGAAAAAATATTAGTATCTGGGTCTGAAGTAATCCTTTCTCCATGTAGAACTTCACAGTCCCAGCTCCCATTTTCCTATGGTAGGAAGGAGCATGGACACTGACTTTGGGAAAGGAGGGCAGAAAGAAACAGCTCAGCTGCCACTGTAGCAACACGGGTGTGCTGACAGCAGCCAGATGCCACAGCTGCCCCCCATGTATTGCAGCTGCCCCAGGCATCTGGTTGCACTGTTATGTCTGTACAGGAGAGAATTGACTACAGTTCCTAGAATTAATTTGATAAGTGGCTGGATAAAGCAGATTGCAGCTGAGAGCTGTGTTGTTAGCAATTTAGAGTTTTTAAATCCCTTTCCTGAAAGAAGCAACCTGGTCAGGCAGGTTGCGATATTGGAGGCTTGAGTAGTTCACAAGTTTAGTAATAAGTGGATCTGTGTGAAGCTGTATTCATACAGAGAGAGGGAAAACACACATGAATCTTAATTAATTCAGCAATATTTTTTTTTTCCTACCTTAATGAGGACTAAAATGCCTACCACAGTTTTTGGCATAGGTGGGAATACAGAAAATCTCATGGAAGAAAACCTACCCTCTCCTTCAATATGTGCTGTACTCCTACCAGACAAAAATACAGTTTAACCCCAATATTTGTTATCACATATATTTACTAGGGAACTTCTTTACCCTTTCTGTAATGCTACCTTCACATCAAGTACAGCTTTACTGAATCTGAGCTGTTTAGATGAAGGTATTTAGATAGCATTCTAATCTACTTTTTCTTTGAAAAAGTTGGGACATTAAGATTTTTTTCTTGCTTTTTGAAGAGCTGTACAACTGTGGTAAAACAATCCACTGTAAGGCAGTGGTAAGGGATGGGAAAAGAACCCAGATACTAAAGCTCATTGGTTGTAAATTCATAGATGTATTGGAATTTTGGTTGTCATTTTCTGTCTTTCTGCAACAGTGAACAGTCTTCCCTGACAATTACAAAACCACGATACCTGGAGCAAATGGAATCCTATTTAAGAGAAGAAGTGCAGGCTCTGGACCTCACCAGAGATAATGCCCAAGAGCTGAAGCTTCAGGTCTGATAGTGAGCTGCTTGAAAGGGGGTACTGGGGACTTGAAACAACAATATAGAACAAGATGAATTTTTTTTTATCTGGACACTTTTAGGTTCCTAAAGGAAAAGTGCATGGAAAAAGAAGACATCTTTGGCCCTTATTGGAAGAGAACAAACTTTGCATGGTAGTTTGAAGGAAGGACTGCATAGAAATCAGTGTATCTGCTTGTATATCTCATATAAACCTTCACTTACCATCTCATTTAACCCTTCACATTTCAAAGCCCCAGGGTAAAGATCTACAAAAGGACTTAGGCACTTAGGGCACTTTTACATGTGCTCCAGGGGTCGGAGGTGGGGTGCTTTAATTAGAACAGTTTTGACAGCCACTTTAATTAAAGCACCGCTGAGTCTCATATATGTGTCCCCATGCCTAACAGCTGCAGAGTTGCTTGAACTCATTCAACAAGTTTTAGTTCAGTTGCCCCCACCACCATTTTTAAGTGCAGGGACACTGATATACAAGACACAGGAGGCTGCTGAAGCACAGGAATTGCCATGCTCCAGCAGACTTAATTAATTGAGTCTGCTCCGACGCACTAAAATTCCAGTGTGTTGGAGCAGCCTCTGCACTCATGTATAGGTGCCCTTAGATTTAGGTGGAATTTCGGTACTTATGTCCAAGACTGTGAGCCTCAAAACAATAACCTTGCAGATACCTAAATCCATATGCATCTGAAATCTCACTAGTAAAATTATCGGTGTGCTTAGATGTATGCTTTGTTCATGCCTGGGGGCACCTTGCTCTTATCCAGATAGAGAAACTCCTCAAACTAGGCATTCTTCCCATAGTCTCAATGCCTGTCTGCCCTGAAAAGCCCAGTCCTGTTAAGTGTTTCATTTAAGACAGATGGGTACATCTTCATGAGTGAATATATATATGAAATCTCTCTCTTCTTTTGTCTATTTTCTTCCACAACCATCCCACCGCAGCCATTTTGCTTTATCATCACCAAACACCTGTTCTGTTCTACACAAAGGAGTTCAAGATAGTAGCCACCACTTTCATTGAAATGTGATTTCAATGTTAGGTGGTGGCCCCCTAATTTTATACAATGTCTTGTGGTTAGAATGCTTGGCCAAGATGCGAGGGATCTAGGTAAGGGTATCTGTCTTCATACTACGGTTTTCTGATCAATACTGCCGGCCTCCTAGAAAGTGCCATAACCATAGGATATTTTATGAATGCATTTCCACCCTTCACGTTGCGTAAAAAAAATTAAAGATTCATTGTGACTAAGAGCAGGAAGATAATAAGCATGACTCTGTAGTTAAAGTATTTACCTGGGAGAGGGTGACATAAATTGTGGTCCCTAATTCAGAGATATTTTTGTATGTTATATTAAACGCTCATTTGATGAAGCACAGCCACAGTCCTTGGAGCATGGACAAGGACTCATGTCTTCCCTCCCAGGTGATTGCCCTAAACATTAGGCTGCAGTCATGTTCCCTTCTTCTTTCTTCATCAATGAATCTTGAACTCCTTTGTGCAAAACAGAACAGGTGAATGATGATGATAAAGGAAAATGGTTATGGTGGAATGGTCAGTGAAGAAAATGGACAAAAGAGAGAGATTTCATAAATAAATTCACTCATGAAGATGTCCCCATCTGTCTTAAATTAAACACTTACCAACTGTCACTACAGAGATGCATCCTGCGACCAGTAAGACTACAAAACTGTTGCCAGCCAAGTCTGATCCTACTGAGCTGGTTATTGTCCATATACAGAGTGAGAGACAGGACCTGCCTTATGGAATCTATTGTTTAAATCAGTGGTGGCTTAAATCATTTGGTGCCACCAAATTCTGTCACCACTGGGACACCCTCGGGGCAAACCATTGAGCTACCACCAACCTGCGACACCTACCATTCCTCTACTGCTGCTTTGATCCCCTGCCCCTCTCTGAGTGCTGCCATGATTCCTGTCATCAGCACCCGCTTTAACTCAGTACTGGGGTGTGACAAAGCACATAGGCAACATGTAGTGGGAGCACAGGGGGCATGTGCCCTCCCACCCCGCCGAGATAAGCCACTACCGGCTTGTGCAGTTGGTCACTACTCACAGCCCCTCCCCCTTTGCCATGGTTAGTGGCATCTACAGGTGATCCCTGCTTGCCATTCATCACCCCCACCCCTGCCGCCAACACCAATGCAATGTCTGCGGGCAGTCCCCACTCATTGCCATGGTGCCCCCCAGCCTCAGGAGGCACCAATCATTCATGACAGAGCATCTTTGGTGCTTGGCACTTTAAGGGCCAGAGCAGACATCAGGGCAGCTGGCAGGTGCATGTCAGCATAATAAGGTGATCACATAACTGCAGGAAGGCCCTGGGATTGGAGAAGGGGACTGAGCAGCCTCCATTTTAGATGCAGGCCCTCAGGGCAGAGGGAGCATTCTGCTGCTGGCAGCCGGAAAGACGCTACCCGGTTGAGCAGCTGCTCAGGAATATCTTGCAGGTAAGAGCAGGAACTATGGGGATGGTAGGAGGCTCCTGGTCCTGTGTGTAACCGAAAACTGCACCCTGCTGGGGAAGGATGGCCTGGTGGGACTGCCCATGAAGGGGTAGTTCCCTAGAAATGCCAGGCCAGTTGCCTCCCCAGTGAAAGGTGGGTAGGGGCGCCTATAACCCCAGCCCCATAGCTTATGGCAAGAAGAACAGGCAGTGGAGCTATGCATACATAGAGAGAGGCACCTGAGCCCAGGGGTGTAAGACCCCAAGTTTCCAGCATTGGGACAGAGTGCTGGCCTCAGTGAGGGGGCAGAAGAAGAGAATGGGCTGCACAGAGTAGGGCTGAGAGAGAGGCCTGAAGGCTCCGCAGTGCTTGGTGCAGAGTAGGGTGGCAAGGGGCAACCTGAAGGGCTGCACTAAAGTGGTCAAGTGAGTGGACTCCAGTGAGGAAAGTAAATTGTTGTCCCAATGGGGGGGTGGAGGAGAAGGTAGGTCAGAGGCAGAGCTGGGCCTCAGTGAGAGGGCATGCAGTGCATGTCTAAGGCTACCTGGGACAAGCAGAGCCAAAGCTGATGGCAGCCAGTAAGGGGTAGGGGAGTTATAGTGAGTAACTTAATACACAGTGTGGTGGAACAGTGATGGCGAGTTCCAGGGGGGAATGAGAGTCCCAACTAACACCCTACAGCATGGGTCGGTGTGAGGCACCGTGCAATATGAATGCCATCTGCAAGGCATGGCACATGGTAAGGGAAGGTTGGAGCCATGTATAAACCCCTTGGTATCGAGGCATTAAAGGGGCAGCCTCCCACTTATTACATCAGGTTTATCCCAACAAGTCATGGCAGACAAAACAGGGCAGACTGCCTTAGACAGAGGGCAGCCGGTATGGTGACTGGCTACTAGTAGACTCCTTTTGTCACATAGGGACTCACTCTGGCTGCCACATAAGGCATGTGTGCTGCTGGTTGGCCACCACTGCTCTAAATAGAAAAGCACACCAAGAGGGGAAGCAACAGTACAGTCCTTCATTCACAAATATTTAATCTGGAGGCACACCCAGAGATCTGTAGTGAATCTCAGGGGCATTGTCTATAAACAGTTTTTAGTTACAGTGAAATGAACAAATATGAGCGGTTTGTTTCAGATACACCTATAGACATATGTTCCTTTTACAGTTACTTATCATTGCTGTAGTCTGCTTTTGTTTAACATATACATTTACTAGCTAACGTAAACCAAGTAAAAGCTATAAATAATGTTAGATTACAGCAAGGTCTGGTTTAGCATTTCTTCTGGAATTTAGTGTCACTAGGAAATTCTGATTCCAGGACTTCCATGGATATTAAAACTATTTGCATTTGGGACTTTTGCTTAGAGATACTGAAAATAAACATTCTGTAGTTATCTTTAAATGTAAAATTCAAACCTGCTTGATCACAGCTTTGGGGAAAAGGTTAGCCATTATTCTGCAAATAATTTAGCTGCCAAGACTGTGTGTTGCCCTTGGTCCATGCCTTCCTATCACACTCCATCCAAGGTGGGAAGCCGAGGGGTATGATTGCATATCAGTGATGAATCTTTACAGTTATTTTTGTTAAGATACTTTGGGATCTAATATGCATATAAGAAAATAGTACCTATTTTACTGAATTTTAAGTATATAGGCAACTGCATGACAATCGAAACATTCATTAAGACAGCACTTGTACAGGCCTGGACAGCCAGCCCTGAATTCTAGATAAAGAAAATTAACTTCCTTGATTGTATTTCCTCTCTCTCTTTTTCTTCTGTTAGCCTTACAGAGAGATCTTTGAGTTCTTCATAGAAGCCTTCAAAACCTACAAACCTTTGCTGTCTGCGATAAAGAATGAGTATGAAATTACCCTGGGTAAGATACTGGATTCTGTTTTGCTAGTAGTAAGAGCCATCCCAAAAATGTGGCTTTACACAGCTGATGAGCCATATTGGACATTGACAGGATTAACAGCTGAGATCACTCTCGGTGTCCAAATTTAAAAATTTGGCTTTTTTGCTACCTCTTGCAAATGGAAAATGTCTCTAGCTAATTTGTGGAATATAACTTGTTGATGGATAGCCTGAAGTTATCTTTATCTCAAGAACATATGCAATCCATGCACAAGCTGCGTCTCAAAATTGCCCTGGAGGGACAACTTTTATCATGGAAGCTGCCAGCATTTTTAATTATCAGGATGCAATTGTATGGGAACTTGGGGCCTGGATTACTGCAGGGCAAGGCAGGACAGGATAGGGCAAGCCTTGAATTGCCTGCTCCTAAGCAGCTGTTTCACTTAATTTTGCATTCAGATACTACAGTGCCACTGTAACACACACTTTATAAACAGCTATAGATAGACTGTAACCAACACCTTACCTCACACTGGGCACTGTAACAGCAGTCAGGTGGGCACAGTATTCAGCCTCCATTGGTGCAGTGTCCTTAGAGATGAAATATTCTCTGTCCCATTCCCTTAACTAGCTAGTAACAGTTCCCTTGTTGTAGACAAATATCTTTCTTTGGGCAACAGTACTCTGCATGATATTACCATATCTATAACAACAGTTGTGAGTGTGCTCATATCCAGCATCAACAAAGTCAGTTTTACACATCAGTTTAAAACACTATCAGAATCAAGTAGTCTGACAGCCTCATTTCCTTGGCACTTGTCTGCCTGGACTTCCACTGAGTTTCATGGATTTGGTGGTTTTCACATAATGTGGCCCATACCATGCTACTTTTTGTAGCGACTCATCCTTAGATGTTTACATGCAATGTTCTTGCATATAAATTACTTGTCTGACATTGCTCTGTGAGTCCCCTTAGAGTCTGTAGAGACCCAATAACAATGAGGTTTTTATTATATAACTATTTTTGGTAACCAGCTGGAATACATTGGCATTACTGGAGAATCTAGCTGCCATGGTAACAAATGGACTTAGAAGCTTTCAGAACAAAAGGAGTGGAGCAGAGATTTTGTTATATGTTTATTTAGGGTGGGCATCCTCCCATCTCTGTATAGTGAGGACTTACCCATTTGTGCCTATTAAAATCGGCACCTTATCTATAAGGCCTCCTGTGCCAGCCACCATCCTTTTAACCACTGCGCCTGAATATTATACCTTCTCTCAACAGCCTCTTGCCATAGGAGACTATGCAGTCCTAGCTTCTGAAGTGGATCTAATGAGTTGCATCTGATAGAGCTGTCAGAGTAACTCAGTTGAATAGCTCTGCATCTGATGTGCTCTCAGAAATAATTACCATATTTTATCACATACAAACCCACTAATAAGACCCACACCTTAAATTTGGAAGGCAAAATATAGCAAAATAGATTTTTCCAGAGTCATGGTTGACATGTGAAATAGAATAACTCCTCCTGGAAACTGTTTAGGAAGTGTGGGCATTCCAGGAGGCAGGCTGGGTAAAACAGCAAAATCTTCTTGGTGTTGCTGGATAGCAACAAGGCCAGGCCTCAATCTTTTGCAAGGATAGTAGCAAGACTGTTTTTGTTTTGTTTGTTGCTGTAAATGTATAAAATTCCTATAAATAACAGTGTTATTTCACCACCACAGACATTATCAGGATATTACAGACTACATGCAGTAGCTCATTTGGCCTGAGCTAGTTCAAATTGCTGCTTCAGGCACAAGCTATAGTGTTGAGCCAGTAGAGGCTATGCAGTGGTTAACACTGAACTTTGCCCTGTCTCTTTGCTGGGGCAGAGAGAAGTGGCAATCATTTTGACAGCTATTAGATCATGTCTCTGTGCTTCTATTTCAGTGATGAAAAATTAGTTTCCCAACTTAAGACATAGCATATACACAATGTCCCCTAAAATCAGTCCTCTAAAATTGGGTTCTATGTGAATAAATATGATAAATTCAGCAAGTTCAAATCACCCTTTAATTGGATGATGAGTGGGATGGGCTGAGCAAAATGAGATGCCTTCCTCCTCTAAGGGATGTACATATTTCTATAATTCTTCATCTCTTATTGAAACTGAATCTGAGCCTCCAGCATGACAACATATTTCTACTCTGAATGCCACATTCTAAGATAAGAGCCAGTTGGTGCTTATCTTGCTATTGTATGTGCATGTCTATGTGAGACATTTAGTAAGTAGACTAATTAACTGCACAGTAAATGTCTTGGTGTTTACACATGTACCTCTATTAGGCTGGAGTAAACTAATTTACTCTGCAGCAGAATAGTACTTATAAAAAACCTCCACAGCAGTGCATATGTAGATGCTGAAGGAGCTGGCAGGTGTACAACGATGCCTCAGGGTGGGGGCCACCTGCCAGCTAACCCCACACTGAAGCATCCTCCTGCCCCAGCCAGCCCTTCCACAGCATATTGAACCAAAGGGAGCAGCCCCGGACTGGCAGGCTGACCCCCAGGGCCCTCTGCCAGCCAGGGCTGCTCTGCCTCAGCTCAACATGTTGTGATCCTAGGTGCATGTCCTACATATAAATAGGCACATGTAGACATGCCCTATGTCTTCTTCACACTTAGTTCTTGTGAGTAACTAGAGCAGGCTAGGCTTGTGCATCTGGTAGTTGGACCTTTGCTTCTCAAAAACAACTGTTTGTGAATGTGAAGATCTCAAGCACAAGTCAGAAAATAAAGCTGTGGAGGACAGAGAAGGGAAAATCTCTGAAGGGAAATCAGCACGGGATTGTTAAGGGCAGGTCCTGTCAGACCAACCTGGTCACCTTCTATGACCAGGTGACCAAAGCCATGGACGCAGGGGTCCCTGTTGACGTAGTCTTTTTGGACTTCAGGAAGGCATTTGACACGGTCTCTCACCCCA
>JAGPOW010002791.1:37297719-37316292 GCA_030014935.1 Caiman crocodilus
GTGTTTTCCATAGAACAAATATAGAGCAGAACCTGAGAGGATTCACCCACTGCTGGCTTTGATTGCCTTTTGGCCAAGGTCAAGTAGGGTACTGTACAAACTTAAGTGTGTTTTTTTTCTAGGATAAAGGTTGCACAGTGTAACCCTGTGTTCAGACTACAGTACCTCCTTGCTCTCTTTCAGATACTTACTGGGGGCAGCTGTAGGAGACACTTAGTGCAGAATTGCCTAATTAGCTCTGCAGTAAAGCATTTTCCTGCAAAGCTATTAGGCCAGAGTAAACTAATTAGCTCTGTCATAGGTTAGTACTGCCCAAGACAAATACTATCCTATGACAGTTATTTACTGCACTGCAATGCACTTGTTGGTGGTGACAGGGCTGGCTGGGGCATGAAGGTGCTCTAGTACAGGGGCTGCCTGCTGGTTAACCTGCACTGTAGCACCCTCATGCCCCAGCCAGCCCCTCACAGTGTGTTGAGTTGGGTCAGAGCAGCCCCAGGTTGGCAGGCCAAAAAAGCATCAAAAACATGTAAGGTCTGCCAAAAAAAAAACCCCAAAAAAGAACAAAAAAAAATTCCAGAACATCAAAAAATAAACAATAAACCAAAAAAAAATGACAAGTAAATTTTACAGAGTTACCCCAGCAACAAGAAATAAGATATCTTCTTGTCTTTATAAACACTTTTTCCAATTAAATCGAGTACTTCCCATGTCAAACTGCCCAAGCCCAAAAGGTGGTCAAGATACTCCTACAAAAAATAATAACTTGCTTCGGACTCCCAAGAGGGATTGGGTCAGACAATGGCCCGCATTTCATCGCACAAATCACTCAAAGTTTCTGAATTCCTAAAAATCAGTTAACACTTACACAACCCTTAACAACCCCAGGCTAGTAAAAAGATAAAACATATAAATCAAACCTTAAAAAGACACCTTACAAAAAATTTGCCAAAAAGCTCGACTTAAATGAACAAAGGCCTTGCCCTTGACCTTATTGTGAGTAAAAGTAGCACCGCATTCTAAATTAAAATTAAGTCCATTTAAAATAATATATAATAAACCCTACCCTCTAAGTCTACCCATAAATAATAAACAACAATTACATATTTAAAAAAATACGTATGGTCGCTGGTTTCTGTTTTATCTTCCATCCATCAGCAAGTACGAGACGTATTACAATCACAGGACAAATCTCCTGCCCCAGAAAACTGACTATCACCTAAAAGTTACATTCTTATAAAAAACTAAAATGAAAAAAACCACTTCAGGCCAAGTAAAAAGGTCCTTATAAAGTACTTCTGACAACCCCAACGATAGCAAAGCTCAAAAAAATTAAAACTTAAATACATTCTAGTCATCTAAAACTGGTGGCTGAACCAGAAAAAAAAGGAACCCCTACAAATTTCAAAATTAAAAACAAAAAACAGTAAAAAATAAAACCAATTAAAAACTTAAAATTCCTATTAAAATAAATGAAGTAATCTATTTTGTTTTTAATCACGCTTTATAATCCTCATTATAAAATTAGTCAGAATTCTCTTCTTGAGTGTCCTAACCTGTCCACTCCTTTTTATAATAAAAAAAACTTTCTAAGACAAAAATTTAATTCCCAGAAAAATATCTGAATCTATCTGACCTAAAAGATTTAAATAAAACAGATTTCTGCTTAACAAATAAAACCAATGCTCACCTGATTTTTACCTCATGCTTAATTGCAGTACCAACCCCTTTGAAAGTTTTACAAAAATATACTATGCTAAAAAATACAAATAAAAAAATACATATCAAGATATGTATAATTAAAAAACTATTACAAAAAAATAAAAGCCGAAATATGTTTTCCTTACAAGTTCAAAAAACAGCTAATGCTTCCAAATGTTTCCTAATAATCAATTATACTGATAATTGCCTCAAATTAAACGAAAGTAAAAATATCCTCTATAATAAGACAGTCAAATATCCTATGCATATATACATATCATCCTTCCTCAAGGATAATTTCTAACTTATAAAAAAATAATTTATTCATACATTCCAGCAAACACTACTGGGCGACCATGCACCATTGCCTGGGTAACTACAGTTATCCCAAAAAAATCTAACATAATGCATCCTAAACAAACCCTTTTCAATAAAAAATATAAGCAAGCATACCCTATCCTCACCACTGATTATAATAAAAATAATTCCCCTGAGCTGTTCTCCAAAGCTAAGTATATAGCATTAGCTGCATCAATTATAAAAATTCCAGGCCTTGTTATAAATAATAGCAGAAATCTAAATACAATTGCCTGTGTTCTAACAAAAACGCTAAATGCCACGTCCCGAGCTCTTTCGGCCCTAAATAATAAACAAAAACAATTAAAAAATACTATCTTAAAAAATAAAACTCTATTAATTATCTCTTACTACAACACAATCAGAAATATAAAACTTTCAAAAAAAATATTGTTTCAACCTAACTAATAATTCTATGCTAATTAAAGATAAGATTAATACCTTATAACAACTAGCACAGATGTTTAAAAAAATCAAATGGTCCAGACTTTTCCTGGTTAATTTCCTGGCTTCCCAATTTTAAATAGTTAAAACAATTATTTAATATAGTTGTCCTTCTCTGTGTTATAAGTATAATAACTTATACTATATACAATGCTTGCCTGCTCTCACATCTGCTTTTAAGCCTAAAAACAATCAAATAATTTTACAAACAAAAAAAGCAGATGATACCAAATTTATATTAAACCAAATTAAATAAAACAATTCTAATAAGTATTAAAAATACTCCCCCCGAAAAAAGAGGACAAATCAGCTGCAGAGGCAAATCCCCAGGTACCTCTCACCCCTTCTCCTGGCCTATTGCATTCCTTCCCCATTTTACTAATGCCCTAAAGGGCAGTAACGTAAACATCCTCTTGCCAGTATAAAAAATACCCTTAAAAACCTCCACCCAAACACAATAAAAAAAAAAAGACTGTTATATAAAAAATGACCATCTGTAATAAGAAAAAGGTGGCATTAATAACTAAATAAAAAAAACTTAAAAAAATAAAGAAGGCAACTAATTAAATCAAAAAACTAATTATAATACTAAAAAACACACCCATAAATAAATAAAAGTATGCTAATAAAACATACATATATATAAATAAAATACATAGCTTAAACATAAATATAAAGACATGCTCAGTAAAAAACTTCTTACGTCATTCACTTGTAACCAATCACTGAATGACACACTTAAAAAACCTTACAAACTTCTGTATAAAAATACCCCGAAAATAATATTCAAAATGCTTGCTTCATAAATTATTCAGCTTACACTATCTATTGCTAGCAATAAACTTTTCTTTATACTTCCACCGCCCGGTATATATATTAACGTCTGCATTCTGGGCGCGAACCCAAATTTAAACTAAAGCTCAACAAAACAACCAAGGAGACATAAGTGCAGTCCCACTGGTTCCTTCAGAGTGTCATTTTGGGTTGTGCATTGGGTCCTAGGTGCTGGACAGAAAGGAAAGAATGGAGGATCCTCTGAAAATGAAACTCTTCTTCTCTGAGTGAAACAAAGAACTAAGATGAACATGTAAACTCTGGTGTGAGAAGCACTGGTGTTTATTCAAGTGTATTAATATAGTAGACACACCCTCTGAGAAGCTATCAGGAGTCGGAGTTACAGATGGCAGCAAATATTAAGTTTAAAACAAAACTTTTTTCCCTCCCTGCCAAGGCTTTGGGATTTTGTCTCTTGCAATACCGTCATCCCAAAAATGCACCAGTCCTTTGAAAAGTCTGGCAACAAAATGGGATATTTACAGTGGGAATTCCTTCCATTTGTTCTGTGTTCTTTACTTGAAAAGGAAAAAGTGGGCATCAAACAACATTTTTTTCCTAGAAAGCATCAATAGAATAAAAGTAAAGTAGGTAAAAAAATCCTAATTTATTGTAGTTCATCTTTAAAAATGAACAATTCTGCCTTTCAGGCTAGGAACAGACATTCAGGCCTGAGCCTGAATTGATTCAATCTTTACAGGTTAGTCTAACCTGGCTAGGTTAAATCACTTTATAGCTGCAAAGACATCCCAGACATGTAGGCACATGCCTTCAGTGGCTCAGGCTAGAAGCCACTGGGGTGGGGGAGGAAGGGCGGTTTGTGCAGGGCACTAAAGCAGCCCTCCCTTCCCTTCTACAGTACTGAGCTGAGGGGCAGCATGGTCAGGCCCCAGCAAGATGCTTTGTTTAGACCAGCAGGGAATCAATAACAATGTTTATCACCCCTGACTCAGTGTTTATCACGTCATTAAGAAAACAAGAGAGGGACCTTACCAACTACCTGTTGATTCAGCACAGACTGCAGCCAGCATGTGGTCTGTTAGCTAATACACAGACAGCTCTCATCAGGGCAGAAGGGGAGGGGGAAATTCCTGCTCACCTGGGAGTGGTGGAGGGGGAAGCAGCCTGCAGTCTGTGCCAGAGCTGCAGCCAGGGAGCAGAGGGGTGGGGCCAGCCCTGCTGTAGAGCATAGAGCCCTACCCAGCCCAGAGAGCATGCCGGGATACTGGGGGAATCTGATTTATCTTAAACCACCAAGGGTTCTGGGACAGTCATTGCATAAATTGGTTTGTCCCAAATCAGTTAAATCTGATACTACATTCAACCGGGTTTATTTCAAACCAGTTTCAGCCACTTTCGAAGTGGTTTATGGGCACAGAACAGCTGCTCTGTTGCAGGTTTAAACCAGTTTGTGTGTCATGTCTGTCCCTAGCCTGAGAGATTACAGACCCCAGCATACAATTTTCTGCTTGTCTCAGGTGGCCACGTGGAGGACTGAACACAGGCCACATTGCCTCTTTGTCCTGCCTCTCTTTTCTGAAGAGGAGTAGCAATGGACCCCTTCTTTAGAGGGCTGCAGACTATTCATAGCTCACCTGAGCTGCTCTTTGCAGGATAAACTTTAGTCCAGAGAAAAACAAAGTGACTAAATTAGAGCGAGATGAGGTTTTTCTCTGTTCTGCTTGCCATTATGGTTTAGACAGAGACCCTGCAGAAGGACTTTGATCAGCTGCAGAAAGAGTATGACACTCTGCTGGAAGTCCATGGAGAGACTGTAGAAGAGCGAAACCGGTTCTACAATGAACTCCAGCAAGTTTTGCGCAGCTCAACACCCCGGCCTGACTGGGCAAAGTGTGCAGGTACAAAGCTCTCTGAGGAGTCCCATCACAATGTGTTGTGAGATGCTGGATTTGTTAACCTCTGGGCACCCCATTTTTCCTTCCAGACTTTTAGTGAAGAGGTGGAATTAGAAGTGGAGGGTCTTGGTTGTCATTTATTTTCTACATTTTAGTGCAGGGTCTAGGCACCCACAGGGGGCTCATAGAGTAGAACCTGGATACTTCATAAAGTTAGGTTCCTTATTCCCTCTCCAGATGAAGGTTTGTGAGGCATCTGGAAGTGCACAAAGCCATAGCAGACATCTGCAGCAGGCCACTGAGGTGTCCTAGATGTTTTCTGTGGCTTTTATTTCAAAAGGGCACTACTTTTCACATCAGCTGTGTGGGACTGGTAGTGAGCTCATCCTTAGTTCAGCAACACGTTGTAAATTGAGTAGTCTGTGAATCTTCTTCAGCAATCTCCCACAGTCAAGGATGATTGTCTTATCTGTGGGTTCAAAGATGGCTGATAAGGCCTATCTGGGATCAACAGACTCTCCTGCAGCTCGGACACATGTCCATGTGGGGTGGATGGCACTGAATTCTTGGTCTTGTCTATGACATGATGTCTTCTGCTCCCACTTTTCCATCTCCTGTTGTTGTGAAGTTTCAAAGTACTGAGATCCTTGCAGCAGACTCTTCCTCCATTTGGGGTGGTCCTGAGTGATAGTCTCCCATAAGCTGACATCAATGTTACATTTTTTAAAGTTGGCCTTGAGGATGTCTCTGAAGCACTTTCTCTGTCCTCCTCTTGAGTGTATGCCTTGGCTGAGCTAGGAGAATAGAACTTGCTTTGGGAGTCTGGAGTGGGACATCCAAATGACATGGCTGGCCCAGTGAAGTTGATGTTGGATGATCATCACCTCGATACTTATGGTGTTTGCTTGCAGGAGGATGCTAACATTGGTGCATCTCTCTTCCTACTGGATTCAGAGGATCTTCTGCAGGCAGCATTGATGGTACTTCAACAACTTTAGATGTCTCCTATACATTACCCATGTCTCATCTCCATACAACAACATGGGGATCACGACTGCTTGATAAACCATGAGCTTGGTTTTAGATCTGATTTTACAATCTTCAGATACCCATTTCTTCAGGTGTCCAAAGGCTATACTTGTACATTTGAGGCAATGTTGGATTTCTTTGTTGATGTCAGACTTCTGCAAGAGATGGCTTTCAAGGTATGAAAAATACTCATCATCCTCCAGAGTCTCACCATAGAATGGATTACTGGACCTGGGGACTGTTCATTAGGAGCTTGTTGGTGGAGGACTTTAGTCTTCCAAATGTGGAATATCAGTCCCATTTTCTTGCATGCTACAGTAAAGACATTGATGATTGCCTGAAGATCTGCTTCCAATTGAGCACACACTGTAGCAGGCATGGGCAAAATACAGCTCATGGACTGCATACAGCCCACCAATGGACTGGATCTGGCTTGTGGCTGCCCCTGCAGTGCTCCACATGGGGTCATACCTCACACACTCCTGCCGAGGCAGCCTGCACCAGACTCCTGGTCGTATCTGCTGGTCCGGGCCCCAGCTAGCACATACAGCTTCCAGCATGGCTGTTCCTGGTGCTGCTCTGCTCCCTTTGCCTTCAGTGGGAGCTACCCAGCTGAAACTTATCCCCATTCCACCGACCCAGAGCAGTGCAGTAGGGGCAGGAGTGGGAGGAGAAGCTGCCACTGGAGGCAAGGAGAGCAGAACACCATCTGGCCAGCTGTAGCTGCACCAGGAACAGCCTCACTGAAAGCTGCATGTGATTGGCAAGGCATAAGCAGATCACACCCATCCTCCTCCCGAACACTGCTCCCCACCTGCCTAAAGCTCCATAGGGATTTTTGGTGAATTGTTGCTTGGAGGGGGAGGGAGGTTGCTAACCCAGCCTGCAGCAACTCATCACAACTCCCTATGTGGCCCTTGGGCCCAAATAATTTCCTACCCCTGCACTACAGCATCATCAGCATACTTGGAGCGCAATGATTGAGGTTGGGCTGGTCTTGATTTTGGCTCCGAGTCAGCTGAAGTTAAACAGCTTTCCATCCATCTGGTAGTTTAGTTCCGCTCCAGCTAAAAGCTGTTGGTAGTCAAGTGTACCATCATCGCAAAGAATACTGAGAAGTGTTGGAACGATGATGCTGCCTTGATTAACTCCCATTTTAACCTTCAAGGGATCTGTGATAAATCCATTACTGAGAACTCACTGTCATGGAGCAGACTACTTTCGGTGGCCATCCATACTTCAGAAGAATCCTCCACAACATTTATTGGCTGATAGAGTTGAAAGCTTTCATGAGGTCAAAGAAGTCAACGTAAAGAGGCTTGTGTTGTTCCCAGCATTTCTTCTGCAGCTGGCAAGCTGTGAATATCATGTCTGTTGTGCCCCTTGATACCCTAAACCCACAATGAGATTCCAGGAGGAGCTCTGCAGCAAGTGGAAGGAGACAGTTCGTGAGGGTTCTCACAGTGATCTTTCCTGTGGTGGACAGCAAGGCAATCCCTCTATAGTTTCCATAGTTGGACTTGTCTCCTTTCTTGAAGTTTGTCACAATTATGGCATCCCTGAGGTCGTCTGGGATTTCCTCATTATTCTGGTTCCTTAAGATGAGGACATGAAGCTGTTATGCAAGTTCCTCTTCCCCCACTGGAAGATTTGCATGGAGATTCCATCCACTTCAGATGCCTTGTCATTCTTCATGTTTGATGGCTTTTCTTACCTCATCAAGGTTGGAAGGATTCCAAGATTGTCTCTGACTGGGTCTTGTGGATGGACTTGAGAACATTTTCATCAACGACAGAGTCTAGATTGAGGAGGTCTTCAAAATGCTCCTTCCAACAGGTAATGATGGCTCCTGTTGGAAGGAGCCATCAATACCTGTTTTTTTGACCAGGTCTTCTCCATCCTTAGATCTCAAAGAGGTTGGTCCCTGAATACTTGGACTGTAGAGGGCTTTGGTGGCACTGAAGAAATTGCACGTATCATGGCTGTCAGCAAGATGTTGACTCTCCTTAGCCTTGTTTTCCCACCATCTGTTCTTCATATTGCAGGTCCTCCTTTGAACCTCTGCCTTGGCTTGTTGGAGATTCAATTTCTTTTGCTTGTAGATGGTGTCATTTTGCCAAGCACAAAAGGCCTTGTACTTGTGATTGATCAATTCTTGGATCTCCCAGTCATTCTCATCAAATCAGTCTTGATATTTCCCAGCACAGAATCCAAGTGCCTCTTTACAGGCACTGATGATGGTGGCCTTGAGGACATTCCACACACTGCTGACATTCTCCCATTGTTGTTGATTAGAATTCACCAGTTTTTCATTGAGGCACTGATGAAAGAAGTCTCATTTGCTTGGGTTCTTGAGTCCTTCAATGTTGATCTTCCATCAGCATTGCTTCTGCTGCAGCCATCATTTGGGAGCCAGTTTGAGTGACATAACTAAGCAAATGAGTCAGTGACCAGTCCAACAATCATCAGCTCCTAACATAACTTGGAAGATGTGGACATCTTTGTGATCCTGGGAACAGACGATGACATAGTTAATCAGGTGCCAATGCTTAGATTCTGAGTATTGCCACGATATCTTGACTGTTTTTCTGGTGGAACAGCTTGTTGGTGATGATGAGTCTATGTGCTGTGCATTTGGTGAAGAGAAGGAGGACACTGAAGTTGACCTTTACTACTTATTTGCCAATAGTTCCATTCCAAAGGTCCCTTCTGACTGCACTGAAATCACTGAGAAGAATAAGTCTGTCTTCCTCCAAAATGTCAGAAAGGACTTGGTTAAGGCTGGCGTAGAATCCCTTCTTGGTTTCATCAGTGGCATCAAGAGTTGGGTCATACACGCTGTTGATGGAAGCATATTGGCTCCCCACCAATTTAAGATGGAGAGTCATGAGGCACTCATTATCTCCAATAGGGAACTCACTGAGCTGGTTTATGAGTTCTTCCTTAATGGCAAAACCAGCTCCGTGAAGTTGGCGTTCTCCTTCCTGTTTACCCTTCCAAAAGAAGGTATAGCCACCTCTATGTTCTTTGAGCTATCCATCTCCTGCTCACTGGGTCTTGCTCAGCACAGCTACATCAATGTTGTGTCACTTGAGTTCTCAGGCCATGCTTGCAGTGTGGTGCTCTGAGTGTTCACTATTAGGGCTGTCCATGAGGGTTCTGATGTTCCACGTCCCAAAAATGATGGTGTGTCTTAATATTTAGACTCATGAATTAGCCTTTACTCTATCCATCTCCCCCCTCCCACTCCCGGATGGCCTGTTATAAAGTCCATCAGTGTCTTCCTTAATCACTTTGCCAGCAGTTAAATGAGTCAACTGATACCTTTCAGGGAAGTGTCTCTAGGGTTGGCACCACCTTACCTAATGGCTGGGCTCCTACTGGCCAATAGAAGCTGGCTCTGGGGTCCCGTGACCTGGCTCTTCTACATATTGGCCATGGAGGCTGCCATGTCCTCCCCAGATGTCATCATCTCAGCTCCCTCTGCCCCACTGCTGGTGCTTCACCTCCTGCTAAGTCCCCAAGCATGTCTGGGTCTGGTGAGGCTCTCTGGACCATAACAGGGCCCAAGATTGCCCTGATACAGGGACCTTAATCCAGTGGCAAGGAGACCAAGACACCTGAGGGTCTTATTTCACTGTAGCTTTCATCTGCCTTTGCAGCCATTGAGATTTTAACATCTTCCACCTGCTCAACCATTGAAGAATTGTAGACTTAAGATTGGGGCTAGGCATGCTTATTATAGTGATGACCTGTACTTGCATGTCACAGCACCGTCAAAGGATACATGTTTCCACTTCCTGCCCTCACCACATCTTGGTGGTGCTGCCTCTGCTTAGTCTGCATCTGCTTATTCATCAGAGTTACCCCTGCTTATTTCACAGCTAACCTTCCCTGAAGGTCATTCCACTGTCTGCCACCTGTGGATGTGCTGGGTAGCAGTACAGCTCTGCCCCACAGGCTGTGCAACACCTGGATGCGAATGATCTGGGTTCTAGTGTATGTTCATGTTCAACTTCATGCTCAACTTGTGGCATGCTGGTTAGATGTTTGTTTCTATTCCTGCAGGGGTTGTTCCCGGTGGTGTGGACCGGTGGAGATTTCTGGCAGAGGGGAAGACCAGTAACCAGCTGATGGACTTGCTTCTGGAGGAAATGGGAGCAGCAGTTCTGAGAGAGAAGGAATTCTTCCCTGGGCTGGTACAGACAAGCTGCTTGTGGCAAACAGGCAGCACTTTTCTCCCATGATTAGTTGGTAATACACATCTGACTGCTAGCCAAGTAAGGAAGACTGTTCCTTTTTGAAATTCCAAAGCTGCTTCCATGGCTGAAGCAGCAGTTCTGTAAAGTCCTTCCTCAAGGGAAATAGGCCACTTGCATAACACAAACTTAAATACTTAAATACTCCCATTAGAGGTGAAACCACAGCAATTAACACAAGCTATTGGGATGAGAGCATTCAGATGGCTTATACCTCAGAACGTTACTCACAAATGAGCCCTAGCTCTTGCATTCTGTGAACGTGGGTTCTTTGCTGGCTCCATTTGATACGAATACTCTATTGAATACAAATTCATGCTGTGTCTATCTCTTTTGTGTTATTTAGGGCAAGGGTGACAAGGTTCCTGTGTACCTGAGGTATGAAGGCCAGGTCAAGAACAGGAAGCTCAACAAAAAGAATGTAGTGAACATCTTGAAGGACCTGTGGAAAGAGAGAATCTTAGCACACCAGCAGGTTCTCTTTTCCCTCTTATCCCATCACTAACAACCGCATGATGCTAAACTCATAGTTCCTGTGACAATCCTGCCATCTGAGAAGTCCATTAGTGTCTCTTCCTGAACACATCAGTAGAGGAGGTTGTAGGAGTCTGTCCTCCAGCCCCAGGGCCCAGGGCCAGTGCTGGGGACTGTTTGGCACTGATGTAGGGAGTGATGGCACCTCAAAAACAAGGACACCAGGATGACTGTGCAGTGTCCTGCTGCCCTGCTGTTGTGCCAGCTATTCTCACAGGCTTAATAGGCATAAAACACACCCAAGTACAAGTTTGTGGACTGTGGGAAAGCTACAAGCTTAACTGCAGTCAGTAGCACACATCAGACAATTTTAGAGTGACCCTGGCATGGTGCTCTGCTATTACACAAAGACCTGGCTCAGTTCCCCTTGCTTGTCCAGCAGAGACTGGCTGTGTTGTATAAGTTTGTGCTCACCTTTTGGTGTGACACAGGTGGATTCTGAAGGAAATCCTATCCTCCCCGTCTCTGACCAGCGGATCAGTGCCCAGATGTGCTGGCAGAATTTGGGAGGTAGAGTGGGGAGAAAACACGTTTCAACAGGGACATGGAGAGCCCTACCAGAGTAAGAGTGGGGAAGGAGCAATGGGAGATTTAGGGCTCAGCCCCATCTGGAAAGTGGCTGTGAAGCTCTATTTTGTTGAGACATGAGGAGTGACAGATACTTTCCAGACCCAGAAAAATGCTGGAGTTATGGTGCTCTGCCTATATGCAGATGAGCACAGAAGGAAGGTGGTTTGGTTCTTCTGCATTTCTGAAGAGATCAAGGCCCAACGGCTTCACATTGGTTTCTGGAGCTTTCACTTTTTTTTTTTCCTCCAGACAGGGTGGCAGTCTAGCCTTCCTGAGTTCTTCCTTAGCTACCTCCAGAAGAGGTATGGAGATGCCTCTGCCTTCGAGATGGCTTACAGCATCTATGAAAGTATTAAGCTGTATCGATCAAATCATGTCATGAGTTTGTCCTATGACATACTGACTGGAAAGGTGAGCAGCTCTGGCATGAAAGACATTAGCTCCCTTGAATGTGAGAGAGAGGTCAATGGGACACCAGTTGTGTGAGGAGCTGAGCACCCTCATATCTCATGGAAAGTGGTGGGGCTGAGGACACTCAGTACTTTAGGGATCAGACTAGGGATGGGGGAGAAGTAAATATCAGTAACAGGAGGTGCCAGAGAGCAACCATGTCCTATGTTACAGTGTGAGACACACAACCAAGCTGTTACTGCTAGCCTCTCTTCTCTTAGGTGCCCTGATTCCATCATCTCTCTCCTATCTTGGCAGTCAGACTCCATATTTGACTCAGTTATATTGTTACAACTCCATTCACTTTGGTGGGTTACCCTGGAAATTCCAGATACCTGGACCCTTCCCCTACTACAAGCCATAACTTCCTACTAGTGTTGCTTGGAGCTCAGGGGCCCAGCTCCTTTGCTGCCTCTCAACTCCATAGGTGCAAGAAGTATTACTAACTTTCAGGATGCCTTAGGCTTTACTTCTCAGGGCTCTTACGCATTTCACACTGTTGCACTGTTATCCTGTACCTGCAGCTGCTTCTAATACTATAGAGAACCAGCATGTTGGAAGTCATATGTGCCCTGATCAAAAATGGAGGTCAGACATGGTTACCAGGCACCATCAGGTCCAGCAAAGGCCTTTATTGTCCCTGGCCAGGAAGCTGAGTTATGTATATTCACTTCACATGGGCCTCTCACATGATGTCTTAAAAGCAGAGCTCCAGTCAGCTTTCATTAGAGTGAAGGTTTGCTTCAGTGCCCTCGGCCATCATGCCTGCATTGTGCTGTACTGCATGCTGTTTATCTGTTACCATTGCCCACCCCAGCATGGGTTGCACAGTGTTGGACCTGCATGTTACGGGATGTGAACTACTTTGGAAGAGGGGGGTGTTCTGCAACTAATTATTTTAACAACAGCCTGGTGAGGCACAATGCAGCATTCTTTACTATTTGTAAGTCATTTGAAAATGCCGAGATTGAAGGCATTAAAGAAGAAGGCTGTCTCTAGGTGGTACCAGCAGAAGTCATGGTCCACGTATCCTTTACTGCCTTGTCCTTGATTCTGCATCCTGAAGGTAGTCCAGAAGTGGAAGCTAGTGTTTGTATTGAGTCCCAACCCTTGCTTTCCCACAGGTGGATGAAGGCGTGTACCGCGGCCTGAACCAGGTGCTATCCAACTTGCTAAAGGAGTTGACTGCAATAGACAGCTCAAACAGCGGAGCTGTTACCAGTAAACAGTTCAAGTGAGAGACCGATGGGCTGGGTAGACTAATTCTGTTTGAGCCCTGCTGTACTTTTATACTGTTCCACTCATGGCCTAAGTCTCTGGCATATGCACTGTGCTAACAAAGGACACAGATCACTAGGAGCAATTTTCATTTCTCCTTCTAGAGCCAACTTCTTTCCAAAGACAATTGTGTAAAAATACCACTCTGAAGGCAGAACCTAGCTTTTACCTTTATGTACACACATCTGTATAAGGATCAAACTTACCCTAGCCTGAACACCATGCAGTATCCTGGTAGTGACAGTATGAGTCTCCACGAGGGATAGGATTTTGGAAAAACTCCAGATCACA
The DNA here is from genome assembly GCA_030014935.1 of Caiman crocodilus. Lineage (NCBI taxonomy): Eukaryota > Metazoa > Chordata > Crocodylia > Alligatoridae > Caiman > Caiman crocodilus. The sequence goes on from JAGPOW010002791.1 coordinate 37,311,323, forward strand.
CTTCCAGGTGCCCATGCCTACAGTTAGCAGCAGACTTTCAGAAGCATTCAGCAGACCTCCTTGTTTCCATTGTACTGAGGGGTGTAAAAGTCTGGATGCTTAATCGGATACCTAACCGAGTCTCAGCTTTTTGAAAACCTGGCCCTGATTGTGATTGCAAAGCACTTTTGCTGTAGGGGTATGTCACGCGCGGGGTCCAATAGGATGGCCGTGATCTCCCTAAGGCCCCCTTTACCGTGCTAAGTTGACCCAGTGGGCACCCAACTCTCATCCACCACATCTTTGATGACAAAATATATTCAGGAGGCTGCCTTTTAGGTCCTCTTGGTCACATCTTACTGGACACTTGGACCCCATGGTTTCCTGGACCCCTCGTGGGTCCCGCTTTGGAATGGGTGCTTCAGGGGCACCGTAGCCTTATGGGCTATGTGTGGCTCCAACCACCCCTTTACCATGCCCCAACCCTTGCAGCTGGAATTGACGTTGCTCGGTCAGGGCCTCGTTTATAATCTGGCTCCCTTGTCTACTCCAGGCCTTGCCTCTTTTGATCTGCGCTCTCTCTGGCGCTAGGGCTCTTCACAGCCCAGTCTCACTCTATGCCCCCCTTTTCTGGGGCTTCTCAACATGCTGCCCCCCTCTCCTGGGGCTCACCACACCCACACTGGGGCTTCTCCTCAACGTCCCCTTCTCTGGGGCTTCTCAACTGCCCCCCCTTTCTGGGGCTGGGGTCAGTGCACCCCAACTGCTGCACCCTCGCCAGCACTGGGGTCCCCACACCACTGTGGGCCCCCTATGAGGCCTCCTCCAACCCCTAATAGCCTCACCCAAACCACCAGTGACAAACAGCAAACAAAATGCAAGCCTCTTGGCTATAACAGAAACTGAAGCCACCCAGCTATAAAAACGTTCCCGCCTACCGGGGAATAATCCATCCCTCAGCCATGTCAGATGCTGCTCCTTCAGTCAGGCTTCCCCCCTCTTCCCTGAGAAAACTCTTTCCCCCTTGGCCACTGGCAGAAAAGCTAGCCTGGCCTCAGCCCCTGGGCTTTATAAGGGAGACAGGCCCTGCCCCTTCTGGTCAGCTGATCTCCTCTGGTCGCCCTGGCAACCAGCAGCTGGGCTTGTCCCTCACTGCTAGGGCTCCTTCCCTAGCAGTTTTCTTCCTTCTTAGGAGAAGCACCTCAGTGCTCTGTGACAGGGTATTTTTTCCAGTCAAGCAACCATGCCGTAGTAAATGGTAACTGCCAGATGACAAGAGAATCCCTTAGAGATGTCCCATAGTGGAATAGACTTAGCCCTTCAGGAAGAAATGTGTGCAGTGTTACACACATTGTTACAGAGCTATTGGTTTTACTGGGGCACTGTCAGACCATCAGCATTCACAGCTGAAGCCAGAATTGCAAGATATCAGCATCCAATATAACTCCAACACACCGAGTTCTTGCTGAAAATCCAGACATTATTATGGTGCCTGAATGGAAATCAGGCCCTGATCACAAATGCCAAGCTCTTGAAAATCTGCCACCAGGAACAGTGACAAGTATAGGTGCTACCACAGATGGCCATGGGGCATTGGAGGGGATGAGTGCTCTGTGTACATGTTTATAGCAACAGACAACTAAGTGGCAATGATCCTGTCTCTCCTGGTACAGTCTGGCACTGAGGGCAGCTTTCCCACTGAAAAGTAATGAGCACATCCAAGAACTAATAGAAGTCAGCAAGTGCAAGACAGAGAACACTGAGGACCTCATATTCTACACAGCCTTATTCAATGAGGTGAGCTGAAAATTTTCATTCTGTTTGAGGTTTCACCAATGAAGAAAGAATGGTTGAATGCAAGCATTTTGCTTTGGATTAATGTAACTGGGGTCACCACTGGAGTAGGTCTGTCCTAAAGGCAGCCTGCAGAGGCTTGCAGAGGGTCCATTCCAAACTGTGATGGGAAAAGAAGGCCTTGAGGCTTTTTCCATCTTGGCTTTTCTCATTATAAGTGTAGGCCTTGTCTTCCCTGAGGGACTTACTGGTGCCTAGAGAACTAGTGAGGACCTCACAAACATTGAATCAAGAAGGAAAGGATTCTGCTGACTGTGGATGTGTCTGTATGTGCCAATGCACCTTTTCTAATGTGCATTAAATTTAGCACCTCTAATGTAAAGTACTATATTCATGCACATTAGGTTGTGCTAATGCATAGTAGCACATTTGCATGTTTTTTTAGTGACAATGCACAGTACTGTTGTGCTGTGCATTAGCCTAATGTCACAATTTTTATGTGATGCTGTAATGCGCAGTAAAATAGTCTACTGCATATTAAAGTGCACCTTTAAATGCACCCTGTGTAAAGTTGTTTGGGGTTTGTTTACACCTCCTGGAATATGGTGACTAGCTAAATTCATGGGGGATGGAAGCCAACTACAGAATCTGTATTCCAACCCCTTTGGGAGCAATGTGATAACTGTTGTGAGCCTCTCCAACAAACCCAGGGAGGAGCACATGTGGTATGTGTTTCTAAGATTTAAATGTTTATATTAATTTTGACAAATGCCTCCCAGGCCCGTGTTCATCAGAACAAAGCAAAAGCAGGTTTAGAACCAGGTTTTTGCTGGTAATCTGCCATAATGTAGCAAAATCCAAAGCTGATGCTGCTGGCACAGTCATTCCTCAGTTTTAAATAAAGGCATCAGAAAACATGGGTGTTGACAGCTGTATATACCAGTGGCCCTCTTGTTTGCAAGCATATGGTACACCTAGATGTACATTTGAGAAAAAAATGGGTGAAGGGAAATTTTTTTACCAAAAGCTGCTGGTTTGAGCTGTAAACTAACTTAGATGCCAATTTGTCCTGAGTATTTGTTTGGGCTCAGAGCTTGCTTGAAATGAAGCAGTTCTGAAGCAGCTGACCTTCCCAAGGACAAGGACAGCCTAAGATCCAGAGTTCTGCTTCTGCCTCTGTCAGAGTTTCACCCTAGTTTCTGTCTTCTGGGTAGCAGGGATGCTGCTGTCTGCTGCCCTGGAGCATAAAAGAGGTTTTATTCATTAGTACCTCAGCAGTACTTAGAGAGCTTCTGCTCAGCATAGCTGTGTGAACTAAGTGCTTGATTCTGTTGGAGCTTTGGTCTTTCTGCCAATGCATAGACGTGCCAAGAACTTCTGTTAACATTACTCTGAGTGGTTGGCTTTGCCAGCTGGAGAGCTAACTGAACAGGTCCTGCTGGCAGAAAGGATGCACCATCAGTGCATTAAGTATCTCCCTTTCCAAGGCCTTCCATATACCCATGGCAGTGTGGCTGCCTACGTCCATCTGGGGCTTGGAGTAGAGCAGTGCGTGAGAGCCATAGTTCAGTACTAATGGACTCTGGTCTCTTGAAGGATGCAGAGGGGAACACTGAGCCCTTCGTTGTGAAGGTCTGGAACCAGTACATTGCTGAGAAGCAGGACTATCTGAGAGAGCTACAGAATGAGCTGGGACATGTGATGTAAGTGTTGCAGCCACTGAGTCCAACATCACTGCTGTTTTATTTGGGGAGAACCTTGGTGTGGGAGCTCCTGCCTGGAAGGAAGCCAGGGTGTGCAAGTAAAGAGAGCACCTCAAAGGGAGGAAAGGAGCAAAGACTGAGCCAGCTTTGGCAAGAGCACAGTCCAGAGGCCATGTGGCAGTAATATCCAGTGATTGCAACCAGGCTGAGCTCACTGTGTGAGCCATGTTACTAACATAAGTAACTGCTTCTGCCTCAAAAGGCTCACAGTTTTAAAGACAAGATGCAGCAACTGGATGAGGCAGACAAGGGTGTTGGGGCAGGCAATCAGCCTAGGAAGGCAAGGATTCCTGGCTGGTGGTGAGCAGCTGTCACAGCTGGTCCTGCCCAACCAATGTTTTTTAGAATCAGATTTTCTCCTTGCCTTCACCTGCCTGGTCACAATCAAACCACCTTTCCAGCTGCCATCAGCCTAGTGCTGCCAAAGGCACTACTGCAACCTTCAGGAGAGCGCTCCTGATTGCAAATGTGTGGGATGGCTGATAAGGAGCACATAGCTTCTACCTGCTCACCCTGCTCCACATACCCCTGTACTTTTTGGTGTGTCTGTGTAAACCAGGATGTGTGACTCAAATCTTATTATATCTTATATATCTATTTATATAAGATTTATCTATTTATATATTTTATATATATTTATATATTTATATATTTATTATATTATATCTTATTATATCCTGGCAGTAGCAGGAACCACTCTGATCAAGCCTGTGCCCGAAGCACATTCACAGCAGCACAATGGAGCACACAGGGTTGCTGTTTAATGATCTTCCCTGCTGTAGGGAAATGGGACTCACTCTTCTGTTTTCAAAAGTTTTTCATTTAAAGTGGCTTAATATTGTAAAGAATTACTGCAGACCCCCGTCATCCACAGGACAGTATATTCCTGGTCTGTAACAAGTGGCACACAGGCTATAAAGACATACAAAAGCTAGGAAATGCCAGAACAGAGAACTTAATTTGGTCACCTTGTGCACACGCTTTAATTACACACTGACATAGATTCATAGATGTTAGGGTCGGAAGGGACCTCAATAGATCGAGTCCGACCCCCTGCATAGGCATGAAAGAGTGCTGGGTTCAGATGACCCCAGCCAGATGCCTATCTAATCTCCTCTTGAAGACCCCCAGGGTAGGGGAGAGCACCACTTCCCTTGGGAGCCCGTTCCAGACTTCGGCCATTCAAACTGTGAAGTTCTTCCTAAAGTCTAGTCTAAATCTGCTCTCTGCTAGTTTATGGCCATTATTTCTTGTAACCCCCAGGGGCGCCTTGGTGAGTAGAGCCTCATCAATTCCCTTCTGTGCCCCCATGATGAATTATAGGCAGCCACAAGTTCGCCTCTCAACCTTCTCTTGCAGAGGCTGAAGAGGTCCAGGTGCCCTAGTCTCTCCTCATAGGGCTTGGCCTGCAAGCCCTTAACCATATGAGTGGCC
>JAGPOW010002791.1:37316392-37346571 GCA_030014935.1 Caiman crocodilus
CATTTTTTCTCCCTAGGTGCAGCACTTTGCATTTCTCCTTGTTGAATTGCATTCTGTTGTTTTCTGCCCATATGTCCAACCTGTCCAGGTCTGCCTGTAATTGTTCTCCACCCTCTGGTGTGTCCACTTCTCCCCACAGTTTTGTGTCATCCACAAACTTGGACAGAGTACACTTCACTCCCTCGTCCAAGTTGCTGATGAAGACATTAGAGTATTGGTCCAAGGACTGAGCCCTGTGGGACCCCACTGCCCACACCCTTCCACATCAATACCGACCCATTCACTACAACTTTCTGGGTACAACCCTTTAGCCAATTCGCCACCCACCAGACTGTGTACTCATCCAGGTCACAGCCTCCTAATTTGTTCACCAGTATGGGGTGGGATATCGTATCAAAGACCTTCCTGAAGTCTAAGTAAACAATGTCAACCCCTACACCTGCGTCCAGGTGTTTTGTAACCTGGTCATAAAAAGACACTAGATTAGTCAGGTATGATCTACCTGCTACGGTCCTGTGCTGGTTTTCCCTCAGCATAATTTGTCCTGCCGGGCTCTCACGTATATGAGCCTTAATAATCTTTCCAGACTTTGCCAAGGATGGAGATGAGACTGACTGGCCTATAGTTGCCCCTCCTTTCTCCTCTTCTAAAAATAGGGACCACATTGGCCCTTTTTCAGTCCCTCGGGACCTGGCCCACGCTCCATGAGTGCTCAAATATTCTTGCCAGTGGCTGTGCAATGACATCAGCCAGTGCCTTCAGTACCTTCAGATGGAGCTCATCCAGTCCTTCCAAGTTACTCTGCACCATCTCAGGGTCTACACTTGGTAGTCTGGCGCCTTGCTGCTGCCTCTCTACAATTCCATTGTGAGACTTGTCTTATCCCTCGCTTAGGAACACTGAGGCAAAGAACTCATTGAGTTCAGCCTTGTTCCCCCTGTCTGTCACCAATTGCTTTTGCCTGTTCAGTAGTGATCCTATTCCACCCTGGGCCTTCCTTTTACTCCCTATATATCTGAAAAACAATTTTTTGTTATCCTTAACTTGGGATGCCATCCTCAGCTCCATAGTAGCTTTGGCCTTTCTAACTGCCTCCCTACAACATACTCCTCTTTAGTAATCGCTCCCAGTTTCCACTGCTTATATGCCCCCCTTTTTGCCCCTAGGCTGCTTTGGATATCTCTGGTCAGCCAAGGAAGCCTCTTGGCCCCTGTCCCCATGAATCAGGATCATTTCCTCTGTGCCTGAAGGATCGCTTCCTTAAGGTACAGCCATCCTTCCTGGGCTCCCATCTCACCAAATCTCTTTACTTTGTAGTGTGTCATTGACTAAATGCCTGAGTTTGCTCAAGTCAGCCTTCCTAAAGTCTAGCACTTCTACGTTACTAGTTACCTTTCCCACTCTACACCTTATTAGGGGAAATTCTATTATTATTCTATAGGGGAATTCTATTATTTGGTGGTCACTGTCCCCCAGGTGACCACTATCTGTAGGTCCCCTACAATGTCACCCCTTATTGCCAATACCAGGTCCACTAAGGCATTCTCCCTAGTGAGACCATGTACCTCCTGTGTCAGGTGGAGGTCCTGCACACAGGATAGGAACCTATGTGAATGGTGAGACTTTGCTGTCTGTGTCTCCCAACTTGTGTCTGGGTAGTTTAGGTCCCCCATGACTACCGCCTCCCTAGTCTTTATGGTCTCCGAGAGTTGTCTCAGGAGCCCCAAATTTAGTTCTTTGCCTTGGTGTGCAGGTCAGTAACAAACCCCTACCACCAAATCCCTTTCCTTTTGACCTCCATGTATCCTAGCCCACGATCCTTCTACTTTCTCCTCCTCTGATTCCATTTTGATAAGGGTCAATGTATATCGCTCCTTGACATAGAGCGCAACTCATCCCCCTCTCCTCCCCACTCCTATCCTTTCTGAGCAGCTTATAGCCCTCAATGTGTACCGCCCAGTCGACGTCATTTTCTTCTACAGGACCCCAGCCTGTGGCATTCAGTGTACCTAAAGGGACGTGGTCTGGAGATGAAGCCAAGATATGCAGTGAGAAAAGACGGTTGTCCCTAAAACCCATGCAGTTACAGCAGCTGCAGGCTGCCGGGCAGAACTGAATTCTGTCCCTGCCTCTGCCCCAGGTTCCCTTGTAAACACTAGGCAAGTCACTTCAAACACTTTCCTCATGTAGGCAGCAGTTGTGTGTTCCGCACTCTCGGTACCCCACGTAGGACCCCTAGATCTGATTTCTTGAAGAACTAAGAATTCACAGCTGTAGCTGAAACCAGGGGCACCGAGGTATGACCACAGAGAGCTCTATAGAGAGCCAAATACTGTGAAAAACTAGCCAGGGTATCTCAGAATTGGACACCTAAAACTAGCAGATGTAATTAGCTTTCATCTTTCTCTGCCTCAGTTCCCCTGCCTGCAAAATGAGTTATGCCATAGGGTGTGTGTGAAAAGCATAAAAATTATAAAAGTATCACTAGTGTGAAGCACTTGGCCTGACTACCACACAAAAAGTATCTGAAATTAATTCCAGCTTCAGAGCAGCAGGCAGTAAAGGGGGCCTTTGGCCACCCACTGACCAAAAAGGATAACACAAAATTGTGTTTGTCTAGGAAATGAGTACTGTCCATCCTAGCCAAGAAAAGCAGGTTTCTTTGGGGAAAATAATGCAAGTATGCAATTAATAGTCACATCATAGTGCAGGTGCGAAAAGGGACAGGAGCAATTAAGACTTGTTAGCCATACCAAATTCCGGCATTCAGCTTTGGAGCGCTTGGCTTCTAAGCATATTCAACATTAAGCTTGCACAAATGTCTGAAAAGAAAAAGGGATGTTTTTGGTAGCCATGTTGGTGTGAGAAAATGCAAAAATCTAGAACTCTTGGTTCAGATACCTTTTATTAGACCAACTGAGAAATTGCAAAAAAGATATATTTTTCTGCAAGCTTTCAAGCTCTCACACCCTTCAGGTTCAGGGAAAGTTAAAGGTTTACCTTTAAAGATTACCACCTTTAACTTTCCCTGAGCCTGATAAAGGGCATGTGAGTCCAAAAGCTTGCAGAAAAAGATAGGGGTTTTTTTGCAATTTCTCAGCTGGTCTAATAAAAAGGTATCATCTCCAAACCAAGAGTTTTAGATTTTTGCATTTCTGAAAAGGACAGAGGATATGGAAGCAGCCAAAGGTCATCTTCTTCTTCTTGTGTCCTTGCCATAAAATAGATGTTTTTCCAGAACCATGCACAAGCAGTGGCTCTTTCTATTGCTGCAGCAAGGTCCTCCTTCACATAGGTCTCACTAAGGAGTCAGCAAACAAGCAGGTGCTCCATAGTCCACACTTCACTGTACTCATATATATTCATGTCATTAGAGAAGCATCATTGATCTTGTTTTTGAACTTTCAGTTTGCATGAGCAGGTGATTCAGGCATGGCCATATTGGCCAGCCTAGATCAGCCTCTCTGGGAAGGTCCTCCAGGGGTTCCAAAGCACCTGATTGCATGTAATCTTTCTGTCTATAACCTCAGTTATGCCCTGTCAACCATCATGTTTAACGGTGCAACACTGGTCACAAAACTCTTTCATGTTTTAAACCATTTAGTTACTTCTTTGTGACTGCTGAGTTAATGCCTGGGGTCTTCCATCTGCTGCAGTCTTTTTTGGCACGCTATATTTCTTCTGATATCAGGTGGTACAATGCCAGCCAGTAAGTACAGGCTATCTTTTAGTGTTGGCTTTAGACTAAATCCTGTTATTTCATGACAGCTGTCATTTAGAACTGGTCCTAGGCACAAGCTTTGTTCCCATACTGGACATGAATGTTCTGCAGTTGAACAACACAAGGAAATACAAGTGGTTTGTATGATAGTAGGGTTCACTTTGCGGTGATCAATTTTCTAAGTATGTTGCTGTGGGCACCAACTTTCCCTTTTGAAGGTAACTGCTCAGTCCAGTGTAACCCCCAAGTACACAGGGTTCGAGTAAGTAGTCAGTGGGATTCCATCCCTGGTAATGTTTAATTTCCATTTGATTTCTCTATGGTATAAGTAGAATAAAGATAAGAGCTGTGGAAAGAGACTCTGAGATGTAGGCCAGGATTCCCAGGCCTGCTTTAGCAAATAAGCTAATCAGTAGTGTCTGCTGCCTTATTAAAGGAATCTGTTTTGAACACAGAGAGGTGAAAGTGGATGATCTGAAGACAGCCTTGTATGCAATTGATCCCACTATTGACAACCTGACAATGGACGACTACATCTACCTGGCTTACCAAAAGGTCCCAAAAGAAGAGTTGGAGCAGGCTGTCCCTTTGCCCGTGGAGACAATAATTGAGAAACTGCTGGCTGGAGACATAAGGCGAGCAGGCCCCTTACCTGAGGAGGCAAGCAAACCAGCACCAGAAGAGGGAGAACCAAGAGACTATGATTATTGTTAAACAGATCCTCACCTGCCCCACATTCAGCTAAACACTGTGGTATGTAACATTACACAAGTTACAGCTCTGGGCTACTGCACTGTAAATGTTGTTTCTGTGCCTGAATGGGTCCAGCTGATAAGTTACAGGAGAGAAATCTAGACTGATTTGGGTATTTGGCAATACAGACAGCTCAGGCAGATAAGATACCTGTATTAATAGTTCAATTTCAGCTCCCTACTAAAGCAAGGTTCACCTGATGTCCAGTCTGCAGCCCTGGCAGAGGCAGCCCATCCTTCCACTGCAAGCTGAAAGGCAAGGGGCCAAGCAAGTGGTGAGCTGGGACCTCTAGTAATAGCCTAAGTGCAGCAACTGCTAAAGCCTACAAACCTCCTTAAGTTCCCTCTCCTGTTTTTTTTTTGTTTTGTTTTAGAGGAGTCAGGCAATATTCTATAAGAAATTTCAAAGGAAAGGCTGTCTACAAGTTATAATAATAAACCACTAGAATAACTTTGGTGCGTCTTTCCCCGAGAACTTTCTTCTCCCACTATAGCAGGTATTGTTCAGTGTAGTCAGTCATGTTGAAAGCACTCTAGGCCAAGCCAGGGGGAGGGAAAAAAAGAGAGAAAAAAAGCAGCAGCATCAAACCTGCGCCTCTAGACACAGCTATAGCAGTATAGCTAGGGAACTACCAAATTCACAGTGGAAGTAGGCTGCACAGCAGCTCCTTTAATCTTGCAAATTTCACCCCCCTTGGTTGATTGAGAGGGGCTCCAACCACTCGCTCCTAATCAGTAGGAAGGTGAAAAACATGGTTTTAAATATGGTGTCAGCCAGTCAGCAGCAAGCAGCAGGGCCACTAGGGCCCTATAGCCAAATCAGCAAGGGGGGGGGCACAGGGGAACCTAGAAGATTAAAGGAGCCACTATGCAGCCCATTTCTGTCATTAATTCAGTAGGGTCCTAAGTATAGCACACAGCAGGCTTACTATAGCCCCATAACTGGATCTGCCAACCTTTGTCCTATGCAACACAGTACCAAGACTTCTGATGATTTTGTGCCTGAGTTAGTCATCCTCCAAGCATAGTCAGTCACTTATTAGTCCTTAAGCAGCTTAGTGTTTTTCCTCTCCAACACTGTCATGCTCCTCCTCCTGACCCTAATATCAATGGGGACAGACAGATTTCTAAAGCAAAAAGTGGATCAGGGATAGGAAAACCCTGGCAAGAAACAGTTCTGTTCAGTTAGAACCTGACCTGCTAAACAGTGGAGCAGACAAGGTACCATGGGAAAATATAAACACAGGTAGATTGCTCCCTTCCCTGAAATGACCAGTATAAATGGGAGGAGTGAAGAAAGCTGAAAAACTGGGGGAGACTACTCTTGGTGAGATAACAGCATTAGCTAAAGGAGAGCTTGAAACAGACTGTCTATAGGATGCAGAGGCATCACAGCCAAATGGTATAGGATGGAATTGCATAGAAAATGCTCTCCACCACACTTACACTAGAAACACCATATTCAGTTCTGCATGGCAAAAAAAGGCCTAGTGCCAAAAACGAACAATTACGGACTGAAGGCAATACCTCCCCCCTGCCTTGATTCTTGAACTACATGCAAAGAACTCTAGAAACACCATGAAATAAGTATAAAGCAGGTGCAACACAAACACCAGATAAGGGGGAGCAAACAGCAAAAACATTTGATGAATGAACAATCACAGCCTCTGTTGGAAGTGGTGCAAGCTACATCACTGAAAGCATCTAACATTGCATCAGAGAAAGCAGCAGACATATAAAGACACAGAACAGTCAGACCAGCTTTGGCACATCCTGCAATGCAATGGACTTGAGAACTGTAGGTTTAAAAGGAGTATCTGGAATTCAGAATGTAGAGTATTTCCTCCTCTCCTTATCTCTATTACGTTAAAGGTCAAGTTCTGTCCCTAAAAATCTTGATTCTGTTTAACCCTTAAAAAACAGCTTGAGTTCTAAACTGCTGTGAAACGTTGCATCTAGCTGCAAGAGATTATGTTAGTTCAGATATCCAGTTGGAAATCGGGTACTCCTTTCCTTCAGTGTAATACATATTCCTTTCCCAGTCTCTCAGTGCTATAACCTCCACCCTCTGCTAGAAGTTGTTTTAATTCAGGAACTAGGCAGCCCTCTTCCCCCTGCTAGGGAGAGTTTCTCTCTAGCTAGAAGTATATGGGAATATCCAAGGCCAGCAATCCAGTGAGGTGTTCTATGCTCCATATTCAAAATAAAGCAGGGTTCTCATTGTGTTTGAGAAATCAATGGAGGCATAATCAGAGCCAGTGATTATTGTTCAGTTCCTTCAAGCAGATACAGACGTGTTGGCAACCAGAGCACTTAGGTGCAGGCTACAGAGTCCAGCACAGAACATTCCCTCTTCTTCCAGCAGACAGCCATTACACTGAAGAACATCAGCACAGCTAAAAAAAATTGCTAGGAACATTCTGTACAGTGCACCAACAGAATGGAACATATACAGAGACTACATGATCACGGCAACAAACACCACGTACACTCTACAAAACATGCACCACCTTTTATTTCCATTTATACACTAACACACATGGCTTTCCAGGGATGTGCTGGAACATAAATGCAGGAAAAGAAAGTTATTTAAAATGGCAGGTCTTCGCTGTTCATTTTTAGGAGACCAGTTTGACTAATAATAAACTGGTGTGGTGACTTAACAGACTTCTGTGGGTCAACTTAAAAGAGAACAACCTCATGTAGCCTTTAGAAACCCAAAATGGCACTAACACCACCATACTAAGACAAACAAACTGTTACTGTCACACAGTGTAAGTCAGTCTCTCCTGGTTTGCAATGTTTCTATCTATCTGAGTGATACTGCAGACAGCGCACATCTATTTGGAAGGGATCACTTTATTACCACTTGTGGCAACGGGGATCAGTAGCTTCCTATATTCCAGAGGAAGATGGCGCTCTATCAGCACGTTGAGGGGCATCTCGTCTGTCACCAGCCCTTGTCTTCAATTCAAGAGGAGAGGGAGAGAAAGCAAAACAAATATGCAAGATTCCTGTAAAGAAAGCAGTGCTTTCACCGCCCTCCAGACTCAGAATGCTGTACCCAGAATTCCTTGGGATATGCTTAAGGAAGCCATTTTTTACTCTTGATATCTGAAATACAGATCCACACAGCTGCTTTCATGGGGGTATTTGCACCCTACAGGTAAAGCAGACAAGTATGTGTCAGAAATGTACATTTTCAGGACCTGCCTACATGGAAGTTGATCGGAATAGTTATTATGGCATAGCTCCCTGGGTAGCCCTTCTCATTCTAGGAAAAGAACATCTGCTAGGGCAGCTATTCCAGAAGAGGTATTTTTAGAGCTGTACTAGTAAAGATTTTCTTGGCCGATACCGATAGCTGATTATTCATTGTGCATAATTGGCCAATACCGATCCGATACTCAATTTACAGGAGCACAGCCAGGCAGTGTGGAGAGTGGGGCTGGGGCAGGACAGAGCTATGGGTTATTCATCTTGACTCATCAAGTGTTTTGGCGCTTAAAAGTGGTGGCAGGGGCGCTTGAACAAAAGCTTATGGAATGAGCTTCAATTTTAAGCACAGGGATGTTTCTAACTGAAGCACAGTCAAGTGGGTGGAGGAGAGCTGCCTGCTATGGGCTTGGGGCTCTCTGCTCTGCTGCCTTTGCCCTGGGAGCCCCATACTGGCCACACTGCATTCCCTGCCCATCTAGCAGCAGTAGCAAGTTGTGTCCCTTACCTTTCCAGCTGAGGGAGGCACACAGCCAGCACGTGGCTCCCAGGACAAAGGCAGCAGGGTGGAGAACCCCAAGCCCACAGTGAGCAGCCCACCCCTGCCCCATGCACAAGTCTAGGGGGCATGTACTACCTCATGCCTCCCCTGGAGGTGCATGCAGTGGCAGGGAACTGCCTCCCCTCTTCCCTCCCCACACCCCCTGGATGAGCTGCCACTGATCCATCCTGCTCTCCAACCTGGCCTCTGGGTCCATTCATTGCCTTGGCTGGGCAATGCCCCCAGCCCCACTCCCTCCCTCACCACAGGGGCCTTGATCTGCATCCCCTACACCACTTCTCCTCTTCAGACTTACCTGCAGGGCACTGCTCTCCACACTGCCTGGCTGCATTCCTGGCCACATGCACGCATACAGTTGCACATGGCATTTGGAGGCCTGGCCAGAAGGCATACCGTATTGATCAGTGACATTAGTAGCTACACTGGCCAAACAAAGCCAATAATGTGAATTTTCCTTTTATCAGTGCCAATCTGATATATCACCAATATACTGGTGCTGTGCACCTCTAGTAATTTTCTTTCAGGTGTAAAATCTGCCTCATCCTGGAATGGATTTCCCTTTTAGACCAGCCATTAGAGTCAACAATAGCAAGCAAAGATTTCTAATAATTTCTAATAATAACTAATTCCTACAAGTCATTTATTTCTCAGAAGTGTTTTGTGTTTTCTGATCCACTTGCTGGCATGACCAAGAGGATATGTGGTTTTTTACTAGGTAGGACATACCTAACTGGCCAGAGTGATGTCCCACAGGTCTTAGGAAGGAAGAAGTGATTCTGTTGATCACTTCAATCCCCCCCCCCATTATGAGCCAATAAGGGCTCTTGAACTAAGGCTGAGGGCACAAAGAGGCAAAGACACAAAAACATGCCCTGAAATGTAAACATGCAGTATCTCCAGAGTTGGCCATTGACATCTTGTCATTCAGGGACACACAACGTGCCCACACTATATCCAACATACCTGGAATCCAGCCAGGCAGGAATTTGGAGCAAGAGAGCTCAGGCTCTTCAGGACACAGGGGAAGTAGGTGTGTAATCTGGAAGATCTCATACTTGGAGAATCCTCTGAGTGGCCTAAGCAGTGGGCATGGTGCTCATCATCAAGCAGACCAGGTGGGAGAGGGTGAAGCAGGGAAAGCAATGGGGAATAATGATGTGGTAGCCTTAGAGCTACCCAACTTTTGGGAGCCCAGAAGCAGAAGAGGGTTTGAAACGTTCAGATGAGAAAACTACTTGGGCATCAGGTAACTACTGACAGAGTAAACTCCACTCTACCTTCTCATGAGGAGTTCCAGGTCAGCTCTCTCCACTGTCTTCCTTCCAGCATGCTTGGTGTAAGCTTCCAAGTCATCGCTCAGCTGCTTGAAGTACTGTTCTGAACTAAGGAAAGGAGATAAGGGGAAAGTTAAGGCGCAAAGGGAGTTTCCTGTACAACCATCTCACCAAAGTCTCCCATTCAACCATCTCTCCATACACTGCACCTGCTTGTATTTCAGGTTACTGCCTTCCAAGGACACAGAGATAAAGTTCCCTACCCCCACTGCAGGACGGCTCCCTAACATGGCAGCTGGTATAGGGTAGACCAGTGGTTCTCAACCTTTCTTGTACCAGGACCCATTTGTAAACATCAATTGCCAGTCCTGACCCAGTAAATAGTTTAAGTAGAAAACAGCCACCTGGCCCTCCCTGTGCCCTTCACTCCTAACCCACTGACCCCACCCCCAGTGTGTGGGGCAGGGTATGGGCATGTATGGGGACAGGGGGGCCCCCCAAGCAGGCAGGACCTCTGCCAGCCTACAAGGGAAAACCACATTTCCCACATTTTTCTTCTATAAAGGAGAATCCATTTTTAAAAGTTTGTTCAGGACCCTTTTATATATTCTTAAGACCCAAGTTTGGGTCGCAACCCACACGTTGAGAAACACTGGTTCTGCTGTGTGGTCTATCCCAGAACAGCTTTCCTGGGATCCTGAACTACAGAGCTCTGTCTCTTGTCACTCTCCTCCCTCCACCCCTGTGGTTTGGTACACCTGGGCCCTTTCTGCAGCCAACCTGTCAGCTGAGTAGACAGGAGCCTGCCAGATGGCTGGCAAGACATGACACCAAATGGCACAAATTCCGCTGGTTTCGAGTGAAACACAGGGCCCTGAGCCAGAGGCTCCTGTACAGCAGCACAAGCACTGATCACTGCACCAGCTGCAACACACAGCAGCAGGCCAGACCTGTGCTGGCAATACCATCTCCTAGTGAGCAGGAGAACCTTCTGTGGTGGTTCTCCCTCCTGCCAGCTCTTTTCTAGCTGAGCCAGGAAAGGCTGCAGGGGGCCAAGCAGCTTGATGCTGTCTGTCTCTTGATAGGCATTTTTTTGAGGAGAGAACAGGGCAAGGAGGGAAGAATTTGCTGCTACTCACCACTTTTCCACAACCTTGAATACATCTCTGGCCACTGGCATTTTCACATAATGGCGAAATATCTTCTTCACCAGGCTGCTTGGCAGCGCAGGCTCCTGCTTTCTTCTTTGCTCTGTTCTATTTTTCTTTGGAGCCTGTTTGGCTGGGGGAGGCTTTGGGGATAACCTTCAAGGAAACAGAAAATGCCAAGCAAACCAGTTAAGATGTGTAGAGGAACATCAGGAGCCCAAGCGAGTTATGGCCAAGAGGGGGCCAGCTTAGGCATTATCAGTTGTTATCCCTTCTGTTTCCCTAGAAGGTTGGTATCGGAGAAACTGATACCCATTCACACTAGATCCCCTTTAATGGCAGCACATAGTGATCTCTCTCCTAAGTACTCATTTTCCTCCTCTGACTCGTAAGGTGCATATTTTAATTCTCTCCTATCCATAAAAGAGCATAAGAGCCTGGCATCCTTTACACTCTAGTACCACCTTATAGCTCTTTGGTATAAGAGCTCCTTCTGAAAAAAGATTCCTATGCAGAACAGAATCCCCATGCTACACTATTAATACCATCTAGTTCTTTTATTGCATTTCTCTGTAAATCCCAAAACACTTTAGCCAGGGAGCCAATAATTTACTGGTCACATTTTAGAGGGTAAAGCAGGGGCAGATTTCTTCTCCCTTCTGCCCAAGTTCATGCAGCAGGCCAGTGTGAATCAGATACTAGAACCTAAGGTGTCCTAAGTCTCAGGACACGGTTAGCAGAGACCTCATACAAGAAGTTTCTCTGATTCACCCTCACATGCCGATCTATATGTTCTTTGGTCACAACTCCTGCAGTATGATAAGGAGATGGTACATGCAGCTAGAAAAATGTTGGCTCCAGATATGAATGAAGTTCATGCAGAAGTTAGAGCATGAAAATGAACTAATGACCTGGATTCTAACCTGTGTAATGTTGGGCAAAAAACCAAGCCACACCATGCTTGTTACCCACCCATCAATGGGTATATGGATGCTGATTCATGCAGACAAGAAAGGGTTGAAGCTCAGCAACAGTTGTATTTTACATTTCTAAAAGCAGATGTTATTCCCCTGACCCTGCATAGAGGCCACATGAGAATTGTGCCAATATGGGAATTCAAAGGCCAGTTCAAGCTCCTACACTGTCTCCTTGCCCTACTTTGCTGCACGGCCACAAGATGCTCCAGAGTCTCAGCTGCTGACTGACAACCATGGGACCATTCTAATGATCAGAGATCCTGGTTTTCTTTGTTTAAAAATTGCAAACTATGATAAAAACAGTGAAATACCCATGTGTTTCCACGATTAAAGTGAAACACCACAAAATATATCTAAGGTATTTGTTGAACATGATTTTGATATATATTAATCATTATAATAAAATACATTTTAACTACCTGTAGCTGTGTAGCCCCACTTTGTGGCCCTGAGCAACCCTGATATGCCAGTGCCCTGCTCATACTGGTGCCCCTCAATTCAAACCTACAGTTCCTCACCCCCCCAGTGTGTGATGGAGTGAGGGTATGGAAAAGGTGGTGGAAGGGCATGTGGCCCCTGAGATTTCTGCACCCAGTGGAGCAAAGGGCTGCAGCGGGGCAAGACCAGTTCCAGAAAGATCACCTCTGTGGCCCACTGGGTGGGACCTGTGCTGAAGGGAGCCCTGCAGTACCATGGTTAGGTGCAGCAGAAGCGGTAGCATGGAGTTCTGTCCCCTGCTGCTGCTGGGCAGGCAGAGTGCCTCATCTTGGCAGCACAGTGCTCCTTCCCACGCCAGGTCCCATGCACTGGGCTGTACAAGTGGCTTCTCTGGAGCTGGTCAAGCCTTGCTGCAGTTTGCTCCTCATTGTGGGCACAGAAATCTCAGGGGGCATGCCCAACCTGCTCCAGCTCCCCAGGTATTGCCCAACCCCCAGGCATTGGCTGTGCCCCTCCCCCACCCCTTCCCAATACATAGCCTGTGCTCCTTCCTCTCCCCAAAGACTTACCTGGAGGGAGCTGTGGCAGCTGCTCTCCACTGCTACCTGGCTGCCACATGCATATGGCAACCCTTGCTTGAAATCACCCTCCTCCTGCTCCCTGCAGCCCCAAGCAGCCTTTTGCAGGCTGGAACTGTGCCAGCTGTTTCCAGTGGTTTTCTCCTTTAAAAGAGAAAATCTATGTTTCTCTCTGTTAAAGGAGAAAATCTGGATTTTCCTGAAGCAAACAGAAAGCCTGGATCCCTGTTAATTACACCGGAAGACTGCTAGGCTGGCTCATTGCCAGGGGTGGGGCAGAGTGGGGGTTCAAAGACACCTTTCTTGTGTGATCATCTTCAACAGCCAGGATTTGGACCAATAATAGTCTTAGCGCTGTCCCAGGGCTTAGAGCCTAGTGAGCTTTAAACTACCTGTATCACCTGCAGAACCATATAAAAACTGCATCCACCACCTGCATTCCCTTTGTCAATGGAGAATGGCAACTCTCTCTACAGGAAAATTTACACCCATTCACTGTCTGGATGTGGAAGGAACACATCCCAGTGAACAATTCTAGTGCAGAAACATGCACATGGTGGGATTCAGCTGTGGTTCTGTGAGGTATGGGATAACTATCACATACCACTGTGCTTTTTTTGCTGATGGTTAGATCACCCCCTATCTCATACAATGTAGAGGCAGGCTGCAAAATATGTTCACTCACCCTGTTCAGAACAGCATGTCATACAAGTCTCAGTACCATTCCCTGTTTCAATGGAGAAGCTAGACTGGGGCAGGCAATTATTTAGGGCAGAGGGCCACTTACCCAGTTTTGGCAGGCTGTGGAGGGCTGCGTGGGTAGCAGCCCCACCCCCTGATGGGTGCCCCACCCCCTGGTCACCATCTTGGGGCCAATGTCCCAGGGCCAGCACCGGTGGCCCAAAGCAGGCTGACAGGGGTCTGTGAAGCCGGGCTGGGCTACACCAGCAGGGAGAGGGGGGAGCTGGCCTGACTCTACAGAACCCCTGCCAGCTGGGACCCTGTGCTCCTGCCATCCTGCTCTGGGCCCCGCTGGCACTGGCCCCAGGACACCAGTGTTGGCCTTGTGTTCCCACTGGCTCCCATGCCCACTCACACCCAGTGTCTCCCAGCCCCATGGGACAGGCAGGGGACAGCACACAGCCCCAACCCCCTGTTCGCCGGCAGGGAAGAAGCTGGTGCTGAGTGTGGGGAGAAGTGCCCCCTCACTCGCCCCGTGGCTGGCACTCCCTGCTGCAGGCACTTGCAGCCCATGCAGGGCTGTCTGGAGCAGGCACAGGCAGCCTGTGTTGGCTGCTGCTGCCTGCCCACAGCTCACGTGCTGGGCAGCTGAGGAAGCAGTGGCAAACACTGTCCAGCATGGCAAACGGGGGCAGCACAGTTGCTGTTGCCATGCGCAGCCCCGACAGGCAAGCCCAGAGCTGGTGCGGGGCCCAGGCTCGCAGTAGGGTCAGGTTACAAGCTGGTGCTAAGCACAGGGCGGGGGGGAAAGCGGCCCCTTGCCTGCCCTATGGCCAGTGCCCCGAGCTGCAGCTGCTTGCAGCCTACCTCTGCTCTGGACAGCCCTGCATGGGCTGTGGGCAGCTGCAGTGTGGGGTGCTGGCTGCGGGGCAGGGGAAGGGCCGCTTTTCCCCACACCGGGAAGGAGCCTGGGGAAAAGCTAAGTGCAGGGAAAAGCGCCCTCTCCCCTGCCCCATGGCTGGCACCCCACACTGCACCCACTTGCAGCCCGTGAGACTGTCCAAAGCAGACATAGGCAGCCCCACACAGGCTGCAAGCACAGGGTGCTAGCCACAGGGTGGGCGAGAGGCCGTTCTCCCTTGAGACCACTTTTCCCCGGGCTTTTTCCCTGCCCTTCCCCACCTCATTTCCCCCTTACCTGAGGTTCCAGTGCCACCAGGGCAGCCATGTGGTCCCAGGCCAGAAGCCCCAGCTGGAGCTTCCGGCTTGGGGGTGGGGAGCCAGGAGGGCCCTGCTGTTGTGGGAGCCCGCCAGGCTTCCCCTGAGTCCTACTGCCCTTGGTTCTGGTCATTTTTGACAGGAAATAAGGGCAGATAAATATTAATTTTCTAAATTTTTTAGGAGCCCTGCAGCCCTGATAGAATGGCCTGGTGGGCCAGATGCGGCCTGTGGGCCCTATTTTGCCCACCTCTGAGCTAGACCAAGCCAAGAGAGATACATGGCTGGAGAAAAGGTTCTCCTGGCCCCAGAGCTTGCTAATATAGGTTCTCATAAAGCACGTTGTTGGCTAAGGGGTTGACTGGCCAGGAAGACTAGACTAGACAAGAAGTTCCCCTCATCTTCAGGTAGGCACATCTCTTATTGAGCCACTGAGCTACAACACATTTCCAAACCAATATAGAACTGATCATTTAGCAAGGCAAGATAACTTGTGATTTTTCCTCCCCGTGCAAGACATTTAATCACCTAAGTGTTGGGCCACAGATCTCTCTACCCAGTGTCCTTGCAGCAGTTTCAAAGGGAAGACTCAGTGAACACTCACTGAAAGATCTCAGAACTGTTCTGGGAAGTATTTAACTAAATACATTAATTTGCCAGTTCCCTTTATGTGCTTAATGAAGACTGCATTCAGGATCTCTTTTTCCTTGCTGCCAGTGATAAAGCATCCAATAATAGCCTACAGAGATGCCCTGCCGACAACAGACAACGACTGGGGAAGCAGCCATCAGGACTCCAGTCTGGCAGCTACGTCAGCTTCCAGTTTGCTGCGTGGTTTTGCACTTACTTTGGCACAGACATTTTTAGAGAACGTGGAGTTGATAGCGAAGGAGAGACCTGGTCAGCCATAGCACGGACAAATGCAGGCATCTCCATGGAAAGTTCTGAGGATAGAAAGCAACACACACACATAAACTCTGGATTCCAGCAGTTTAGAGTTCCTGCTGCACGGGCTGCCAAAACATCCAAGACAGGGCATGCTACGTAGGATTTTTCCACTGTAAACCACACTGTAAGCTAGAGATGCACCAATGCATCGGTCCAATATCAGATCAGCACAGATATAAAGAAAATTGTCTGCATCAGAAATTGGCTTGATATGGCTGATAATTTGGCTGATAAACGGCCCATGCTGCGAGTAGCCACAGCGCAGCACGAAAGTGGCAAAGAGCACAGCCAGGCAGCTTGGAGAGCTGTGTCCAGCTGGTAAGTTGGATGAGCTGCTTGTGGCTGTCCTGCACCCTGCCCCACCCCAGCTGGGCAGTCCCAGCCCCAGCCCCACTCCCTCCCTCACTGCAGAGGCCTCAATCTGCACCCCCACACCTCATCCCTTTCCCCTCCCCTTCCACCACAACAGACTTACCAGCTGGACACTGGTCTTCAAGCTGCCAGGCTGGTATCGGAAATCAGATCAGTATTGGCCATTAAGCCTCTTTAAAAACTAGCTACTGGTATCAGCTCCAAAAATCTCCATCTGTGTACCATTACTGTAAGCATCTCATGACCACTTCCCCCTCTCATGCCTGATCAAGTCTTTCACACCTACAGCAGCAGCTGTCAAGAAGTCTTCTACCTTTAATGCATTCAGGGCTTCTTCCTGTTTAAACCATGCTGATCACCATCTCTTCCTGCTCCTCACTTAGACTTAGTGCCTGGCAAGCTGTCTGCATACCTGGTACTTTTTTTATTCTAGGGCCATGGTGGGGGGAAATGCCACAGTAAGTTGAAGCTAGTTCTTTTTACACTTAACTCCTGAGGAAATCCCCACAAACTGACCAGTATTCCATTCCTGTTATATTAAAAAATCCCAACTTTGCTTTCCCAGTTCACAGGTAAATTTGGGAACAAGTTGATTTAGTTTAGAAATAACGGTCCATAGACATAGTCTCCTTTTAAAGCAACTACTATTTGTCATGGTCAGGCAGGATACAGGGCTAGATGGACCATAGGTCTGACCTAACATGGCACTTATAGTTTTACTAGCCAACTGCCCATCAAGAATGGGGGGCGCGATGGGAGCTCTATGCCCCCCCTCCCTGCTGCAGTGGCGGGGTATGGAAGGAGCGGGCCTGGGTCTGATGTGTGAGAAGATTGGGCCCAAGGGTGGGGAGAAGCTAGGCTGCTACAGCAGCTGGAGGGAGTGAGCAGCAAGCCCAGCCGACCAGGCAGCAGTGAGGGGATGGCAGGAGTGAGCTTGGGGCCAACACGGGGGAGGATCAGTGGACCAAGGCCTAAGAGGCGGGGAGGAGGCCTCCTCCTCCCCTCCCCCAGCCACTGCCGTGTTGTCTGGGCCCCCAGATCCCCTCCCACCACCGCAGCAAGCCAGCTTCTCCCCCAGCTCAGGCTCACTTCTCACCTCCCCCCACCTCCCCCAACCACCACTGCCATGGCAGGCCCGCTCCTCCCCACACCGCTACCACATTGGCCCTGCAGGTGGCAACAACAGAAGGCAGGGGAGAGACGGGCCGAGGTCAGCGGTGGTGGCCTCACCCCCACTTAGCATCCCAACCCTGCTGTCCTCCTCTCTTCCTCCCCTGTCACCTCAAAGGAACAAGGTGGGGGAGGATGGGACATAAGACTGACGAGATCAGCTCTGGTGGCCTCCCCCACTCCCCTTCATTCCATTGCTGCCGCCTGCAGGTAGCACAGCTGGCCTCGTCCCCACCCCACATCGTGGCAGCACTTCTGCTGCTTCCTAGCTGAATGCTTCTTCACACTCTAATTGGCTGTTTGTCAGCCAATCAGAGCACAAATAAAGCTTTATGGACAGACAGACAAATCGAGACTTTTATAATATTAGAATGTTGCCCTGACATTACAGCACTGCTCAGTGGGTGTTGGATATGCACAGCAGATGCAAGGCATCAGAGTTTTTCATTCAGTGTTCGAGCAGAAAGGCATCATGGAGCTGTGCACAGGGGAAATGTGAAAACTGCATCTTCCCACAGCTGGAACTGCATGGAGCCCACAGTTCAGACTGCCTGTGGCAGCAAAACCCTCAGGCCTCAGAGAAAAACCCTAAAGTTTGGCAGCTCTGGTTGATTTCCAACTCTGTAGTGTGGAGCAAAGTGGTTTGAATATTCCCACTGATTAAGATGTAATCCCTGACAAATTTGAAGATTTAGCCTACTGAAGATGGCAACAACATAAAAAAAAACACCCTTCTACTTTTGGAAAATTCATCAGCTGCAAGATCTCTCTGGATGTCATTCTTCTGTTCAATCAGGACAATAGAACTGATAATAGTCTTAACCAAAATCCTTCTATAGTCTACAGATTGGCCCTAGGAAGACCATCCAGCCACTTTCTGCCATTACAAAGATCTCTCTTACCTTCACTTTTAGCACCATCTTCACTTATCTCCTCTTCCTCTATTTTGTGCTCTTCAAGTTCACTCGTGTCTTCTACAACAGCTCCATCATCCAGATCAACTGTCTGTTCCACAGGTTCTATGTATTTCTTCCTGGTAGGTTCAGAATACTGACTGAAGGAGGCACTGGACTGCCTGCTTAACCTGGCTCCAGCATTTTCTGGAAACTCAACAACTATGTGTTCAAAATGATAAAAGACATGTTATAGTACCAGACCTTACAGCCAAGGATCTCAGAACCCTCATGTACATTAAGTGCATGCTTCTGCTTGACTGAGATGGTCACCAAGAATATCTGAACAAGGATGTGAAATGCTTCATAAGTCTAGGATGTGGTTTTTTAAAAATAATTTAATGGCTAGGTAAACAGATACAATCTACATTACTTGGCCATCCATTTTGCTTTGGATAGCTTTCTGAAAGGAATACATGGGAGGCTCTTAACATGGAAAAGCACAAATGAGGTTTTCAGCTCACAAAAATATCTGAGCTTCTCATCAGCATCTTCCCATTTAAAAAGGGACATTCCAATGCCAGCAGAGCAGCTGCAGCAAAAGGTAGAAGCAGCTCAATGTCAGATTCTGTACCAGTTTCTTATCTGCTTCAGTACACCAAAATAGTTTTATGCAACTAGAGAGAGACCTTTTCTACATTCATTGCAGTTTAGATATTAAAGCAATAGTAAAGACTGAGGGAAATTGGTTTACTTATCTTATTGCTAGACCCTATAGAGCTAGAAACCAAAGATATTTTTGCAAAAGAGGTCAGAAATGTCTAGTGGGGAACTAATACCTATGATCAGGTACACAGCAAACATAATCCTTATGGTCCTGAATCAGTGCTAGCATGACAGTTGTGCAAAAATACATGAGTCTGAGGTATCGCCTTCTTACTGGCTACTTGCTGAGATTTCAGTTTCTAATGAACTGTGACTAAACCATACCAAGGAGCAATAGGTAACCTAGTAGGAACCAGACCAGCAACAACAGGAAGACAACTCACCCCCTTTCAGGACTCCAAGTCAATAACCTTTATGTGATCAACTATGGTTCAATCAGAATGGGTCATTTATAAACAGTGGCCTGGCTCAGGAAGCAAGCCAGAAGAGATCTTTCTTTTTTTAGACAAACTGACAGTTCAGCTTCTACCAATTTTGGTATATATGTAGCATATTTCTTGGATGAAAACCAAGCAGCAGTACAGGGCAGATGGGAAGCATGAGAACAGATCTCACACAGTTAGAGAGGTGTAGGTTGTAGCTGTGTTGGTCTAAGGACATAGGCAGACAAGGTTGTTTGAGTAAATCTGATATCTGTTAGTAGACTAACTAAATCGTTGGAAATAAATTTTCTTAGCAAGCTTTCGGGTTTAAAAACCCTTTGTCAGGCTGAGAAAGTATCTTCAGTTGGTGTGTGTTCTTCCTGGATGTATAGTAAAGTATGAATAGTAAAGAAACTAGAAGCTGGTACGCATGCAAGAAAGCCAGCCAGTGAAGATGTCAATTGAGGAGTCAGTGGGTGAGAGACAGGTTCGGGGTGGGGGGGGCGCAGAAGGAATGTAACAGGTAAATAGTGGAGAGGTACCTGGGGACTCGCATGTCAGGTAGGTTATAATGCATCATACATCCAATGCCTATATTTAGTCCATGATTTTTTCTATCCAGTTGGTTGAAGAAGTGAAGTTCATAGGCTCACCTGTGAAAAGTGTTTTGTAAATTCACTTTGAGGATTAGAACTTTGAGGATTGGAGAGAGAGAGAGAGAGAGAGAGAGAGTGGTTTTCTTGTGAGAATTGTGCACGGGTCTCCAGAGTCTGCTAGGGCACCAGCAGCCAATTGCCAACTGGGGGGGGACAGGGGGCAGGCGGTCAGTGCCGCCAGCACTTCTCAGTGCCAGCTAGGACCAATCTTGGAGCATGTGCCCCCCTCACGTCACCTATGCCCACTGGTAATTGGGTTTTCTTGTCACAGCAGAAATATAGAGTTCTGGTATGCATTCATTCTGGTGTGTAGTTGTTGTTTGGTCTCTCCTACATATTTTCCGTCAGGGTATTTGGTGCATTGGATAAGATGTATTACATTTCTGGAGGCGTAGCTGTAAGATCCAGGAATGCTGATGGTTCTGTTGTGAGGGTGGTAGAGATATGTTGGCAGGTTTTGCATTGCTTGTCATGGCATGGTCTGGACCCACTTGGTGTATTTTGGGCAGCAGGAAGTTTCCTTCTGGTGATGAGGTTAGTGAGGTTCGGTGATTGTTTGAAGGCTAGCATGGGTGGTTCTGGGAAGATCTCTTTAAGAATTGGGTCTCCTTCTAGTATGGGTTGCAGTTGTTTGAGGATTTTCCATATAGGTTTGAGAGAGGGGTGATACGTCATAACCAGCAGTGTGCGATTCGTGGGGGGGCTTCCTTGTGTACTCCAGCAATTCTTCACATGCTATCCAGGTAGCTCTTTCAAATGTGCATTTCATCTCTCTGGAGGAGTATCCTTGTTGAGCCTTTTTAATATTTTGTGAGGTGATAATCCAGGTGTTCTCCTTAGTGCAAATTCAGTGGCATCTGAGGGCTTGGCTGATGTCACAGCTTTCAGTGTGCGTAGGGCAACTGCTGGTTCTGGGCAGATATGTATGCTGGTCTGTGGGTTTCTTGTATAGCATGGTCTGTATTTTATCATTCTGGATACTGATCATCATGTCTAAAAAGGATATGTTGGTGCTGGAATACTTAAGAAATAGTTGGACAGAACCTGCTCTTTGGGTGACAAGTGTTTTTAGAATTGATTTGACAAAACTTGGTATTTCATCAGTTGAGGTTCCATGGTTGGCTAGGAGAGGTCTGCTACAGTTCCCTCATTTGTAGATTCTAGGGAGCGTGTAAAAGGCCCCTGGATCAGGTAGTGGGGAAGGGGCAGAAATCAAGGTCTGTAGTTTTTCTTGTAGTTCTAATGGAAATGATTTGATGGAATTTTTGAGTTTCAAAGTGAAAAGGGGAGTAGGATGTTCCTGTAGTTCTTTATAGTAGGTGGTGCCAGAGAGTCGGCTGTTGGCTTCTTTTATGTAGTCTTCACAATTAGAATGACTATGGCTCCTCCTCTATCTGCTGCTTCTATTACTATTTGGTGGTTCTATCTTAGAGATTCTATGGTCTCTCTCTCTGAAATGGAAAAGCTGTTATAGGGTTGTGTGTTGTTGATTATTTCATTGTTCATTCTTTCCCTGAAGCAATTAATATAGCAGTCAAGTTTAGAGTTTTATCAACTGTGAAGTTCCAAGCTGATGTTTTTGGGGTTGATCTTTTCCTCAATGTTGTCAAAAGATGAGGAGTTGTTGGAAGTAGATTCATTTTGGTTGTGGAAATATTCCTTGAGGAAGACGCATTGGAATAACTCTTCTAGTTTTCCACACTGAAGTATTTTATTAGGGTATTTTTCTGGACAGAACTTTAGGCCTTTAGAAAGGATAGATTTTTCAGTTTTGGTAATAACTTACATGGAACTGGCTTGTCCAACACGCGGCCCACCAAGCTGTTTTCTGAGGCCCGAGGTGCTGCTACAGGAAACTAAAGTAAACTGTTTACTTTTGTTCTCACCCCTTGTCCCGCAGCAGCTTCCTAATAGCTGCCGAAGGGCTGGGGAAGGGACAAGGTTCCCACATGCAGCCCGCAGTGCCCCATGGTGGCGCCTGAGTGCACACATGCTCCCTGGTGCCCGGATGACTTACCAGGTATCCTTGAGAGCAGGCTGAGGCAGCGGTGCAGGGCCAGGGCTAGGGCCATGTGGGCCCGAGGCAGGAGTGGGGGGCAGCACGGCTGCTAGAACAGCAAGGCTGGTGGCAGTGGAGTGGAGGGTGCCTTTCCTGCACATCCCAAGGAGGCTGTGGCTGGGAGGATGAGGAAGAGCCCAGACTGGGGTTCCCACATGTAGCAGCGGATCTTCCCACCCTGCTCCAGTCCATGTCCGGCTGCAGCTGCGGCCGTGCCCAGCTGATCCGCAAGTCTCTCGCAGCCTCCCGGATACACTGAGCAGCCCTTGCTCCCTCCCTGCCTGTCTGCCCCCTGCAAGGCAGTGAGCAGCAGAGGCTGCAAACTGCTGCACAGTTGTCTCCTGCTGAGACACATCCCTCCACCTTTGATTAGCATCCACTCTGGCTGATACCTTTTCCACATTTGACCTGTCGACTTACGTTTTGCTTCTTCCATTATTCAAAAAATGTTTATTTTAGTCAAGTGTTTGGTATTATTTCATTGTTGCTTTTATATTGTTTTAGTTTGGATTTCAAACCACATTTCCAGACCTATTTCATTGTCACTTCCTGCAACTTCATTGGTGTCAAAGGTCACATGACATCACTTCCTGATGTGATACCGCTTCCGGTAAGGTCTTTGCATATGGCTTGCCAGCCCACTGGGTGATAAAAAGTTCATGATTTGGCCCCACATTCAAAAAGGTTGGACACCATGATGTGGAGAGATTGATATTTGAGGGTTAGCTGCTGCTTTCAGTTTCATCAATTTTGAGATTGGAACGTTGTACGGTGTTGGTGTTGTTTCTCTGATGGTTTATATCTTCACTGACTGGCTTTCTTGCATGCACACCAACTACAGATGCTTCCTCAGCCTGACAAAGGGTTTTTAAACCCAAAAGCTTGCTAAGAAAAAAAAAAATCCAACTGTTTAGTTGGTCTAATAAAAGATATCAGATTTACCCAAAGAACCGTGTTTACACAGTTAGAGAGGGTTTCAGGTGTTCACATGCATAGTAGCACGCAGCATGAAGGACTGTGACCTAAGCTTTGGCTCCTAGACACTAATTAAATAAAACCAGTGTGTCTATACAAGGTGAAGGGAACTCAATAGCCTAAAGCAGTGATTTTTTCTTTTTATTTAATTGGAATTTTTTTTATTTAATCAATATTGTATTTATTTTTAAGATGCTTTTAAAAAAAAATTAAAACTATATATAGATTATGTTAAAATCTCAAACATATCATCATGTAATAGGAATTATAAAACTTCTAATTGTATACTATTTGAGACAATATATTAATGTAACTTTTTTAGAAAAGTTTTATAAATAGGTCACAACAGGTCCACAACATGGACTATATTAGGGGCCCAATCTTATGAGATTCCTAGAGGCTCTTCTATAGATCAGTAAAGATGAAAAAAAACCGCTCTATCCAATGGAACTCAGTGTTCATTCTAGAAAATCCCATTAAGCATCTCTGTGATGCTTAGTTTCAGTTCTCAAACTGTGGATTTGTGTCTCCAGAGATAACATCCTTGTTAACAGCAGTATATGGAGATGAGAGATAACCGTGCTGATTACCAGGGATCCTGGTTTTCTCCAATTAAAAAATTGCAAATTCTCTGATTAAAACCCCAAAATCTGAGATTAAAATTAAAGGCCTGCCATAGCCTGCCCTGGTGCTGCTGGTGTCTCTCACTCCCACACAACAGCCCCCCAGCCCCACACACACAGGCACAGACACACACTAACATCCACCCCAGCAGGTAATTGTGTGTGGGAGGAAGGGGTGGGGTGGGGCGGGGCAGGGAATGTTCCCCTGTGCCCACTTCCAGGAGCAGGGGGTGAGGGCAGGGGTGTCCCCTCTGCGGGCCGCACACACTGGCCAGCATAATAGGGGATTTTGCACACAGCGGCCACCACCATAACTCTGCTGCTGCACCCCATGCTGCTTTCCTGTAGCTGGCTGCACGGCTTTGCAAGCAAATGGCATGTGGCGCAGCAGTCGTCATGTGGTGGTGGGCTTCCATGTGTGATCCACACACTTGTGGCCTGGCCAGGTGGAGGAATAGGAGGGCTGGGGGCCTCATATGTGGTGGCCGCCACCACCTCTACTGCTTGCCTGTGGAGCCGTGCCCGTGTGGAAGTGGCTGCCATGTGCAAGCCCTCCTGTCCGCAGGCACAGCTCTGCAGACGAGCGGCAGTAGCTGTGCAAGGTGGTGGTGGACACTATATGCAAAACCCCTGTGCCCCCGCTGGCCAGCATGCAGTCACCACCACCACCACCATCCCGTGCTGCTGCTGCCGCTTGTCTAAGGAACCAGGCTCACAGATGGGAGGGGCTCACACACGGCAGCCCTGGCTGCCACTACACTATTGCTGCTGCCCCGCGGCCGGCTGCACAGCTCTACAGGCATGGCTCTGCCACAGCAGTGTAGAAAAGGTTTTGCATTCAGCAGCCACCACCATTGGCACGGCTCCACAGGCAAGTGGCAGTGGCTGCCATGTGCAAGTCCTCCCCCACCCCCACAGTCGTTATCCCTCACTGCCACTGCACCACTGCAGAGCTGTGCTCATGGAACTGTGTGGCCAGCCGTGGCAGTACAGTGGCAGCTGCTGCACATAAGCCACACCCTCCCTGCTGTCAGCTAGCCAGCCCACGTGAGAGTTGCACGTGGCAGCTACCACTGCTGTGCTCCAAGACACTTATCTGCAAAGCTGTAGGGCAGCAGCCACTGTGTGTGAACCCCCCACAGTGCATCTGCAGCCCACAGAGGGTCACCCCTGCCCTTATCCCCTGGCTCTGTTTCTGGGAGCAGGTTGAGATGGGGGACAGGGAGGCACTGCGGTGTGTTGTCTGGGGCCTGTGGCACCCAGTGCATCACCTGCTACCTCAGCACCCAGCCACCTTCCAACCCCAGCCCTGCCCCACAACTCCCAAGCCCCACTTACCTCCAGGGGCGAAGGAAGAAAGGCAAGCCTGCACCTAAGCCCAGCCTTGACCGACTCAAAAGGCTCAGATCCTGCCCTTCCCCCTCTCCTCCCCTTCCAGGCAGGGCTGGGGGTTTCCTGCCCTTTATGCAATCAGCTCTTGCAGGCTGGAACTGTGCCTGCCTCCAGGGTTCTTTGCAGAAGTGGAAAAACCATGGATTTCTCTGCTAAAAGTGGGAAATCTGTGTTTTCTCCAAAGAAAACAGGGAAACAGAAAACCTGGATCCTTGATGATTACCTGCCCATCAGCCCTATTGTCTCTCTGCAAGTTTGTGTAGATAGTCAGGCCCTTACCTCTCTCTGAAAGTACAGTTTCAAGAAGTTAAATGAATAGAGCATTGTTAAGGGTGGAGTAGATCGGGGCAAGGAGGAGTCTAGAGAGGAATGTGAGGAGGAAGAGGCAGTAAAAAGAAAAGAGAAACATTTTGAGCAGAAAATTCCAGAAGTCTTGAGGGCTAAGTTTCTGAATATGGCCTCTCCATTTATTTGAGATCTAGTGAGGGGTTGGTAGGGTAGAAGGGAAAACCTATCATGGCAGCAGGCTTGCCAAGCCGTAAGAGATAAGAAATCAAAGATGAGAAGAAATCTAGAAGTAAAGAAAGGAAAGCCACAAAGCTAATAACATATGGCTGCAATGCTCATTTGATGTCCTCTTAAGATAGTGTGGCAAAAATACCTCCTAAATAGCCATGATTAATCTAGTGACTTGGAAATTGTTCGCCTCCCAATGACTTCATAAATATCTGCTTCAACTAGATTTGGTAAATAAAATAACCAAATTATAGTTCTGATGTAGCTGCAAAAATAACCTGAAAAACATACCAAAGTAAATCACTGCTTTAAAATATATAGGTGTGACCTTCTAAAAATGAAACTTACACCTCTCTCCAAAGTTGTGAAAATATGTATCAAGGTTACATCACACAACAAGAATGCATTTTTTGTAGAAAAAAAAGATGATTAAAGTGAGGCTTCCTGACCAGTGATTTAAGATCAAATCCATCCTGGTGGTGCAGGCCAGACTGGCCCCACATCACCTCCAGCCAGCCCCTGCATGCCCAAATCAGCCCTGGGCAACCTCCATGTGATGATCTAGCATGCTTCTGGCCTGCATTGTTCCCCACAGATTAATAAATTCGCTGCCACAACTCCCCTGCTGCCAAATTTTGGGACCCATGCAGACCAGGTATCATGGCTCCATGGGCCATATCTGGTCTGCAGACCAGCAGTTGAGCTTCCCTGGCCTAGAGTGATTAAACGACCATTCAAATTACAAGTAAAATAGTTCTCCAACGAACTGCTAAAAGTTATAAAAGGCCAGACTCTGAAGTCCAAGACAGCTTGAGTCACACTGAAACTGCCAGGGAAACATGGGCACCAGAGATTTGGTTGGAGCAAGTGATGGGTCAAAACATTTTAATTAATTCTGGGCACTCTTTGGAGGCTACTGCACATACTTACTTGTATGCTTCAGCAGCAATTCTAGGATTTGGGTGGATGTGTTTTTCCAGCACTGCATTCTGGAATCTGGGGAGATGTTTCATTTGAGTAAGAACATTAATAATCATCAAGTCATTAACAAGAGTTGCAGGGGCTGTTCTGCTGCTTATATCTTTGCAATGAAAGCTGTTCTTACCATCTGTGTCAGAGTCTTGATTTTCAGCATCTTCGATCATCACTTTCTCTTCTTCTGGGGTCACCCGAGTTCTGGCTTGCCTTTTTTCATTAATATGTGATGCTGTTTGTTTTCTTAGTTTCTCCCTCAGCTTTTCAGAATATTCCGTATTTGACCGGAGCTCTGTAACTAGATTCACAGGGCAAGGGTAAAAGACTAGCCAACTCCCTCTAAGTTATCACTTCTCCCCCTGCCCCCAAAAAACTATTTAAAGCACCAGCATATAAATCTGATCTCTGATGAAGCTCTTACAATCAATAAATTGAGCAAAAGCTACAAGCTACAAAGAAATCAAGCAGGTATAATCCATATAAAAGAACCAGTGGCTAAGGGATACCTAATTTTGTTTGTTCTACCTAGCTCAGGGGTAGAAAACCTTTTCCAGCTACTGGCCAGAATGACTAATCCCTGGGTCAGATGCAGGTAGCCAGGTGGGTACTGGGACCCTGCTGCGACTGCTGCTCATCACCCTAGCACAGAGGTGGGCAAAATACAGCCCGCGGGCTGGAGGCCGTTCTATCAGGCCTGAGAGGCCCCTAAAAAGTTTAGAAAATTAATATTTGTCTGCCCTTGGTTCCTGTAAAAAATGACAGGAATCAAGGGCAATAGGACCCAGGGGAAGCCCAGCAGCCTACCACAACAGCAGGGCCCACTTGGCACCAAGCCCCAGCAGGGGCTTCTGGCCTGGGAGCACAAGGCTGTCCTGCACTGGAACCTCAGGTAAGGTGTGGGAAGAAGGGCGGGTTGGGGGACCCCAGGCAGGGAAGGAGCGTGGGGGGGGAAGCAGTCCCCCCCCACCCTGTGGCCAGCGCCCCACACTAGCTGCTTGCAGCCCATGTGGGGCTGCCCACGCCTGCTCCAGACAGCCCTGCATAGGCTGCGAGTGGCTGCAGCAGGGAGTGTGGGAGGGGGCTGCTTTTCCCACCCCCAGAGACATGGTCAGCAGGACATTCTGCCACTTACCAGGCACCTATGCCGATCACAACTTTGGCAAGGTGGCACAACAAGGGAGGGGATTTCTATCTTGGCTTATTTCATTTTTGGCTTTATAAGTCAAAACCTACACCTTAAACTTCACCCAGGCAGCCACTGCAGCTCCCAGAATACTGCATGGCCCACAACCATGATCCTCACAAGATTCTCTTTAACAGTTAATGGTAACATTTGACACCATCCTCAGTTTCTAGGCACGTACTTGATGGAGACACCAGACAAAAGTGAAGCAAGATGAAAATAGTCATCTCCCCCTTAATTTACAGCAAAGCATATAGCTTTAAAAACCACAGAATAATTACTCCCCAGCTAGCTTAAAGGGAATCCCCAGGTAAAATCTTGGCCAGCTTGTTACCCGTAACAAAGCAACATGATACTTAATTTTGCTGGAACAAGGTCCTGATCCACAGGTGACCATGATGCCCCAGAGCTCCCTCAGCCCTTAGAAACTGCTGTCTTTTGCTGTCACTGGGCAATTTCCCTTTCTCCTCACATCCCTCAACTTGACACTTATGATTTTAGAAAATAGGAGGCTACCCCAGGGCTTCCCTTAAGATCTCACTCTCTACCATGAAGGTGTCACCGTGCATCACCTTAAGGGCTAAATATGTGGGCTCTGTCCTCCCCAGTATCCACGCCCCTGCCTCACAGATGATACATATACTTATCAATTATAACAGGCCCTATGGGCTACAGGCTCCTGGCTTTGTTTGTCTGTTACACCAACCCCTCTGGGCTACGAGTACTATGGTCCTCTCAATCTCTAGCTGTGGCCCTCTTGGCCTTAGACCAGTGGTCACCAATCAGTGGATCTCAATCCACTGGTAGATTCTGGAGCCTCTTAGAGTTTATCTGAGGTGGGGGGGGGGGGCCTGAGTGCCTGCATGCATGTACACATACACCCCAGCCCAGCAGGTCAATCTATGGGGGAGGGAAGGGGTGAGGGCTAGATGGAGGCCCCTGCAATGAGGGACAGTGTCACAGAGGCAGGAGCAGGGGTAAGTTGAGTGGGGCCCTGGCCAAGTAGAACTTACCTGCTGTGAAGCTGTGCCCCCAAATAGTTTTTCTCCCTCTGCTTCTATCTGTTCCCCCACTCCTTCCCTCCCCACAGACTTACCTACTGAGTGGAGGGTGAGGAGCAGTAGTGCACAGTAGATCTTGGGTTGCTTTTAAATGCCAAAGGTGATCTCCTACTTAAAAAGGCTGGAGACCACCACCTTAGACCCTGGCCTTGTGCCTGGGCCAGTTGCAACTCGTGGACTCTCCAGCCCTGCAAGTCCTTGGCTGTCCCTTCTTGGCCTTCAGTCTTTCCTGAGCTGTGGCCCCACTTCTAGGACAGTGAGACCTACACACACCCTAGCCCTACCTGCTCCCCAGGGCCTCTGGCCCTCCACTCTCTCTGGGTCCTTTGGCCCCTCTCTCCCTGAGCCACTAGGGACTTCCTTATTTCCCCTTAGTCCCTTCCCCAAACCACCAGAGTTCCTTACCTCAGCCCAGATGTCACCCAGGAGCCCTGCTGCCCAGGAACTCCTCTCTCTATAGCTCTCAGGGCTAGATGGCCAGCCCACCTCCAGCTTAAAGATGTAAATAACATAAAAAACCCCAAACCATTCACCCTCCTTCAATTATATTGGTTAAACAGTTAACCAATAGATCATACCTAGTTTAGTCATCTCTAGCAGGAATGGCCCCAGCCCCAGCTGCTTATATCTTCACCTTGTGCCCAGCACTACATGGGCCCCTGGCCACTGGTGGGAAGCCATAGGCAGAAGGTGCCAGGTGTTGCTGAACCACTAGGGGGTGCTGCCCAACTGCACAGCTGCAACTTTCCTTCACCCCAATGGGCCGGGGATGGGGCTATGAACCTCTTCTATTCCTGGAACCTGCAACAACAGGGGCGGGGGGGAAGAGGAGAGAAGGAGGTGCTGAGCACCCCACAGGGGTCATGC
This sequence comes from Caiman crocodilus, assembly GCA_030014935.1. Classification (NCBI taxonomy): domain Eukaryota; kingdom Metazoa; phylum Chordata; order Crocodylia; family Alligatoridae; genus Caiman; species Caiman crocodilus. The sequence continues at coordinate 37,345,736 of JAGPOW010002791.1, forward strand.
AGGGCTTTCCTGCTGCAGCAATGAGACTCCTGGCCATGCGATGGGCTCCGTGGCACCTCCTCCTGCCCATGGCACTGGGGCCATGTGAAGCCTGGCCCATCTCAGAGACGGGGCTGAGACCGTGACTGATTTGGCCCGAGGCAGTACTGTGGAAGCTAGAGCAGGCAGCTCTGGGTCTGAGGGGTTGCCACCAGCCCCTCACATGGTGTGTGGCCCCAAGGCATTCCTGAGGAGCAGTGGTTCAGCAGCTTCAGACTGGGAGGCCACTGTTGGAGCCCTGATGTTCTCCCTGGGATCCCTGCTGCAACGCTGCCACTCAGGAATGCTCTGGAGCACCATTCGCTATGTGAGGGTGTAGCAGTGACCACTCGAACCCAGGGCTGCCTGCTCAACTTGCCGTAGTGTCTCAGTAGGCTGGGCCAGGTTCTGCACAGCCTCAGCACCAAGCAGAGGCCGTCCTGCTGAGACCAGACCCCCAACTTTCTCCAGGGCGAGCTGGGGAGGCTCTGGCCCAGCAGCGTGGAGGAGCCTTTTATGTCCAGGCCCCAGTGGCACAAGTGCAATGGAAGGTGCAAGGAGCCTGATACACTGCCTGGGCCCTGCTGCTGCAGGAGGGCTGGGCAGATCTACCATATGGCTGGGAGTCATAGTATCATAGTATCTAGGGTCAGAAGGGGCCTAGAGCAGGCCATCTAGTCTGATACCCTGCCAGTGGCAGGAACGAGTGCCAGGGTCACAGGACCCCAGCCAAGTACCTATCTAATCTACTCTTGAAGGTGCCCAAGATAGGAGCAAGAACAACTTCCCTAGGAAGCTGGTTCCACATCCTAGCCACC
>JAGPOW010002791.1:37349880-37366302 GCA_030014935.1 Caiman crocodilus
GGGTCCTGTGACCCTGGCACTCGTTCCTGCCATTGGCGGGGGGTCAGACTAGATGGCCTGCTCTAGGCCCCTTCTGACCCTAGATACTATGATACTTCCTTGTTCTTCCCCGCCCTGATCAATAAAGGTATCTGGTTACAGTGTGCCTGGCTATTTCACTGTAAGGGTGACAGGCAAGCCTTTTGCTCCTAGCCCAGCCTCAGAGCTTGTCTGCTCTGATAACCTGTTAACCTCAGATATGACTGAGGGATCTGGGGATGCTTTGGGCTGAAAGAGGCACCCAGAAATATTATCAGGGGGCAAAGCACCCCCAAGACTTGCAGAGTCTGTGCACCCTGGAGCCCTAACAGAGAGCAATGCCAGGGGGGTGCCAGTGTTACTGAAGGATTGTGGGTGTTCTCCAGGAAGCAGGACAGCTGGCAGTAGGCATCCTGTGGGAGACTCCCAAAGCAAGGTTTTTGGGTCTGACACAATGAGGCAGGTTGCTCTGCACAGTAGCACTCCCTACTGTGCCACCACAGTTTATGTCCACAATTCTTTACAGTATTTGGGGAAAGACTTCAAATCCCTTTCTTCTCCAGGAAGAACAGGAGGAGGAGGACAGGGACATCACACAGACCTCTCACTTCTATGCTCTCTTAGAGACTGGCAAGAATTAAGGACATACATGTCCTACTTGATTACTACTCGTCAAATATCAGGCAAAACGCAGGGTACAGACAGTAACTATAAATGAAAGGGCAGGTAAGCAAGTCTTCCCCTCACTAAGACAGGGTTACCCCTCATCAGGCAGAAAAACCCACTAATCTGTGTTGGTCTCCACTGAACAGAGACTTTTTTTTTTTTAGGATAAGGAACTGGTGGCAGAACTTTATTGGTAAGAGAAGATTTAGGGTAGAGAGGAGAAAGGCAAGCACTGACAATTTAAACAGCAGTAGCTGCCGTCCTAAACTCACATTTAGGGGACAAAGTCTGACAGCCCATATGACTGGTCAAGGGAAAACATGTTTCCCTACAGGACAGAAAGGACACTGGATCTAGATGCAAGTAAAGAATCCAGGAAACAAGTTTACAACAGCAATCCCTTAAGGAGAAGCAGCAGCTTATGCAGCAGGTCCCAATTCAACCTCCTCCCACCCTAGCTCCCATGGTACTTACTGCTAGACACCAGTCCAGAAACCTGTTCTGTGTAACTGCTCTGCTGAGTACAATCTTGTTGGTCCCTGGGTAGGCTCCCAGCTTTCCCCACAGATGCAGGGGCTGACCTATCAGTATGATGCAGGACAGAGTCCTCATGATCTCCCTGTACCGTTTCTTCCTCTGGATTCACATTCAATGTCAAGGCCTCTTTCTGGACTAAAGTATTCAGGAAACAAGTTTACAACAGCTATTCCTTTAGTGGGAAGCAGCTTATACAGCAGGTCCCAGTTCAATCTCCTCCCACCCTAGCTCCCATGATACTTACTGCCAGATACCAGTCCAGAAACCTGTTCTGCGTAACTGCTCTGCTGAGTACAATCTTGTTGGTCCCTAGGTGGGCTTCCAGGTTTCCCCACAGATGCAGGGCCTGACCTATCAACATGATCCAGGGCAGAGTCTTCATAGTCTTCCGGTACCATTTCTTCCTCTGGATCTACATTAGATAACAAGTGTTCTTTCTGGGACTCCGGCTCAGCTGTGTTGAAAGCTCTACTCCCTCGCTCTAGAGCATTCTTTGCCAAGAGCTGTGGTTCAAGAGCAGAGAGTCTTTCTTGGCTTTTCTCACTGAGCTGAGGCTGAACGAAGAGCTCTGTGTTATTCAAGGCGATTTTGCTATCCATCATCACAGTTGTCCCAATCATGGATATTGCTTGTGAATCCACAAGATAGTTTTCTGCTGTTTAAAAAGTTTTAAAACAAGTTTAACTTGGGGAATTATTAAGGAACCTAAAATAGTATGCAAATTAGCAGGGAACACACATACACAGTCAAAGACTCTGACCTTCTCTCCACTTTCCACCCCCCCACAAAAAAAAACAACCAAAAAACAAAAAAATCCACTGATCCAAGAGCCTTTTCTACCAGTTTATATCCAGACAAAGAGATAGGTGCCTTCTGCGTGTCAGCTGCAGAGCAGTGCAGCCAACAACTGAATCCCAAGGTTCCCATACTATTGTTGGAAGACATTACTTTGCCAGCAGCTAGTGAAAGGTTCTTATGGAGCTCACCTTCAGGTCTGCACTCAAATTAACAGCTCTTTCATGCACTTCCTTTCATTCAGCTGGATTGCCAACAGGAGACTTCCAAACAAACTTACAAGTGAAACCTCCCAGATAAGAAAATAAACGGCCTATAAACCAAGGTGGAGAGAAAGGTAAAATTCCCAGAAAGCTGTCTGCAGTGCTCTTGTGGTAGTTCCAGTCTCAGTACAGTAGTGGCCTACAACGTAAACTGCCAAGAATCAGACATCTCTTTAAGCAGAAATACTCCAGGTGAGGAATTGAGGGCTCAGTGGAATTATGTTAGGAATTACAAGAAATGTTAATAGCACCTCAACCAACCACCTTCTGGAGAAAGGTACAAATGCAGTTCAGCTGCAAACAAAGTTGAAATCAGTCAGTCTGTACTCTGGCATTTGTCAGGACTGTGTTCTTCCTCAATTGTCCCAAAGCTTGGATAATTGCCTGCTTTGGAACAGAACAGGCTGTCTACCTGCTTGGTAGTGCCAGCCACCAGATGCAAGGTCACACCAGTTTACCAAGAATATTTATGAAGCTCTGAAATGCTTTGGATCCTAGCCACTTCCTTTCTTACCTGAGCTTTCAGCACTAAAGTGACTGGTGCTTTAACATGAAAGCACCTGGGGTACTTATCCAGTTATCTCTACATTTGGCTATTCCTGAGTGTGTTGCAGGTTGGACAAAGACAGGCCTTCAAACTATGAGATTTGTTTCCTCCATTTGTCTGACACAGCAAGACCATGGAGGTCAAACTTCAAGTGTTACATTCCCTGACCAGCAACTCTTTTAATCTACAGTTCTATTAAACTTAGAATAAAAAGGTACAGACCTGATGCTGCTAAAACTTTTCAAAGTTCACCATATTCTCCTCAACTGCCCTCTATTCACCATCTATGACCCAATTAAGCTCATCAGCCACAAGGAAGAAGGCACAGCAAGATCTCTCCGGCTTTAAGTTTCTAACCACTACTTAAAAGAAATGCATATTAAAATACATAATGGGAGCCTTCAGAATAGATAGTCTTGAATGGTGACAGGAGTTAATTAGCCTATTTTAAGGATGCCCTTTTTTATTTGGTCTTTTAGTAAATAATGTTCATACATCATGCAATAGCTAAAATAAGTGCATTTATTTATATGAAACACTGCTTTGCACTCATTTTCTGCTTCTTCATGGTAGGTGAAAATGGAAGCTGGAGAACTAATAAAAAAAGACCATAAAAGCCAAAAGGTCAATAGTGCTCCTTGTACCGGCTGAGGAGCAGAGCAGAAGAAATATTTTAGGGCTTGCCTATACCTAAAAGGATTTGTCAGCATTATTATACTGAATGATCAGTGCAGCAGAGACAGTTTATGCCAGCTAAAGAACACTCTATGCTGGTATAACTGAATTCACATAAAAGCTTTGGCAGATAGAACCAACTACCAGTTAGGGGTGCTATTGTTTTTTCACTCTGGGCCCAGCTTTGTTGGCAAAAATTTAAATGTAACCCAATCTTTAGTCGAGACTATTTAAAACTCTTTCATTCTGGTCTGACATCAGCACTACCTGTGATACTACTAACTGCATTTCATCCATATGATTTCATCAAAAAGAAAGAAGCTGAAATTGCTGTGCTGTTGTCTCAACACTTTCCAACAGTGTGAAAGCATCATGAATGTGCATTGACCACAGCACAACCACCCTGGAAGCCCTGTACAGAAAAGGGGAACCAGAGCATAAGGTGTTTTGTTGTCAAAACTGACAATTACTAGACACTTCAATTCTCTCCACTTTCTCCCACAGTCCAAGATTTCTTAAGACCCAGTCTTAAGAGGATGATGCAAAAAAAGGCGAAGCAATTCAAACAACTTCAAGGTCCCAACTCCTATTCTGGTAGCAGTCACTGCTAGTCAATGATCTAGTAGCAATGAGAAGAGAATTCAGACCTTGGAAGCAGGTTAGGACATCACAGATTTTAGATAAAGGGTTTGTGCCATTCTTGAATTTCAGTGTTCAGAATCACTTACAGGTCACTAAAAATTTAAGTGCCCTGACAACCCTGTTCAGCACAGCACAGAGATTGGTTTCCAAAGTACCCTATATGGAATGCATTACCACCCAAACTAGGAGAATAACAAGAGAAACTCACCATCTTTTATCTGTAACAAATTTTGCTCCACACCTCCTTCAAAAGAATCCACGTTGACAGTTTTGCGATTCTTTGGCCTCCGGAGTAAGCCTCTTTTTTCAATAGTGTTTGGTGGAAACAGGGTAGAAAAAGAAGCTTGTAGGGATCTGAAAAGGGAAAAAGATGATAACAACCCTCTAGAACAGCAGTTTTCAACCTCTTTAATAAGTGTACTCCTGGCAGCCCCATTTTTAGTAAGTGTACGGGGGGAGAGGGCAGCAGCCAGATGCGGGGCAGAGGTGTGGTGAACAGCAGCAGCGCAGTGTCTGTGACCCTGCTCCTGCACGGCAGGGGCTGTGATCTGTCCCTGCCTGCCCCTGCATACATCCTGGGACCTTTCAAAGCACCCGCATGGGTATGCGTACCCACAGTTAACAAACCCTACTCTAAAACAGGGGTATCAAAAATATGGCAGAGCCACATCATCTGGCCAGCCCCTGATGCTCGCCTCATGTGGGGCCAGTCCAGTGTCTCCTCCTCACCAAGCTGGATTCACAGTCCACAGCACCTGCTATGAGGTGGGTGCCACATGCAGCACAGGCCCCAGAACTACAGGAGCAAACACTTGATCTGGCACATAGGGGGGCGAGGGGAGCTATGGAATGAGTGCTGCATGCCACTGGATTCAGCATGCTGGGAGGTCTGCAGGCCTGATCTGGCCTGCAGGGCCAGATAAATGTAACACCACTGCTCTACAACTACTATCTCCCCTTCTCTCCCTAAATTACAAATCTGCTGCTGCTGGCCAAGAGTTGATCCTTAAAATATTAATTAAGCACCTTAACTAGATTAGATAATGTACACAACTTAGAGGAAAACAATGCAACAGTCAAAAAGCTAGGTCATGAAACAACTATATACAACAGCATGGGCAATAATACCCAACTTGCTCATACTCCTAGTCTAACCAGAACTGCTATGCAAGTGAAAGCTTTGAAAGCCCAAGAAGACTAATAAATAATTTTTTCCTGTAGGACTCTCCCCTCAACCCATGCCAAGATACAGTCATCAAAGTTCAGGGAAGACGACGATAAACAAGAAAAATATATTCCTCCAAGTTGTACTACGGAAAAAATCTGCGGTTAGGATTTTGCTTGCCGAGCAAAGATCCCAATTTGTCTTTTCACATTTGCTTTAGGTACTGGCAACCCATTGAGAGAAAGAGGATGAAATAGCAAGAGGTATCTCACCATGCTCCCAGTTTGTATAGTATGGCATGTATTAAGTCAAAACAGTTCACCAACAGAAACTGACTTCAAGAGGGGCACCTCTAGAAAGACACAAGATTCAGTCTAAAACAATAAAGTGATCTGAACCTTCCATAGGACTGCTGCAGCATAGGAAAACCCCACGATATGAATATTTTCAATGAACTGTACTTTTCACAGATGAAATGGAAGAGAAGGCTAGACCCTTTCATAGTTGTTAGGGACTGGAAGGGACCTTACAGATCATTGAACAATACTCTCCAGTGCACCATCTACCCTTTCTTTTCAACTCAAGGGGTACCAAAGACACACTTAGGTAATTTAAATAGCTGGATATTAGTCAGCAAAATGAAGCAAGCTAAAAGCAAAGTGAAAATTCTGTAGAGCACATAGGGCACATGTTTCAGAAGAATCAGAATGACTATGACCCCTTTTACAGACTCCTACCTAGAGGAAGCTGCATTGCTGATGTGCCTGAAAAAGAAATTAAGCTCTTAAAATATTTAAACACTGAAAGAGGGAACCTACAGGTCTAGTTACAAAATATAGGAGGGGAAAAACATGAAAAAAAAAAAAACCCCACAAAACCTCAAAGCAAATTCTCAAAAGGTATTAGAAATTGCCCACAATGTAAAAAGGCTTATAAACTCTTCAAAGCAAGGAATAAGACAGAGAAAGCAAAGCATGGGAATGATATACAAAGCTGTTCTCAGCTACCCCTGATTCTTTCCATTAAGAATCAGCAGGAATGGGTCATAAAAAATACTTTAAGGAAGAAGAACACACAGAATTTAATTATATAGGGGTATGAATGGAACTGGCATGGAAGAGAAAGGGCATAGGAATGTTGGAAGAAAAGTGTGGGTGGGGACAATCCCAGGTTCACATCACTGGCATAGCACAAAGGAAGGCAGAACTGTGAAGAGCTTTTCAGGTCTTGAACTAGACAATGAAAGAGAAAGTACTGATTGAAAGATCTAAAGATGAACACACAAAAACAGTTCTTCATTGCATTATTTATGGATTTTGAGAACAGCAACATAAGAAATGAGTGAGGAAGAGAGGGAGTATGCCATGTAAACTGCAGAAGGTTATAGATGAATGTTAGCAGATAGGAGAAAGGCAGTCATATTTTAGAAATGTAAATAAAGCAACCACAGCAAAATGCAGATCCAGCCTAGGTGTGGGGGGCATAATGAGAAGAAGGAATAAAACCAGAACTGTCTTTTATATCCACAATTTCAAGGCAACAGAAGCAGATGTGGTCACCCTCACACTATAACCCCCATATCAAACTGCAAGGGCCTTATTCTGTAATTCAATTTCTATCACGTCTGACTGACAGAAAGAAAAGTGGCCAGGGAGGCACTGGATATACAGGAAGAAACTTTGTACATGCCCATCCATTCTGCTACACAGAGCTAGGGAAGAATCAGAGCAGTAGCAGTCAAAACAGGCAAACTGAAGTTTAACTCACCTTGTCAAAGATTTGTCATCCGACATTGACTTGGCTAGAAAGAAGTGGAAGATGGGTCATTGTAATCATGTATGACATAGCTTATACAGATATTACACCCTAGAAAACAGATCTGCTTTCAACCTTCCAGAGCCATTTATTCTAAAAATAGTGAGTATACCACCTTGTATCTAGGCACCAGTATGGTGCTGCGAGGGGAAGGAAAAATACTTAACAGATATAACAGTGAAGAACATTGGAATTTTATTTTCTTAGAAAAATAAAGTGACAAGACAACTTCAGGATTCCTACTCTGAATTCCAGAGTTGCTGATTAACACATTACAGCTCTGAAGAGTAGGGGTGCACCGATAAAGATTTTTTTGGCCAATTATTAAACAGCCATATCGCCCAATACTGATCTGATAGCCAACATGCAGCCCAGCAGCTTGGAGAGCAGCATCTGGCAGGTAAGTCTGGGAAGGATTGGGGGGGGGGGGAGGAGCATGGGGGAAGAAAAAGGTTTGGGAGCAGATCAAGGTGCCCATGGTGAGGTGGGGGAGTGGGGCTGGAGCAGGGCCCGGGACAAAACTGTGGGCAGCTCATCTGGGGGCAGCTCCTCCCACTGCACACACCCCTGGGGGAGGCATAGGGGGGTATGTGCCCCCCAGATTTCTGTGCAGGGTGAGGTTGGACTGCCCACTGTACACTCACAACTAGAAGCTGTGCTGGCCTCTTCCCTGCAGGGGTGCTGGGATGGGCTGCACCCAAGGCAGGACAGGCAGCAGTGCCAGGAAGGGGGGAGCTGTGGGGAGTTCTGGAGTGACTATCTCACCATGTAGCCCCTGCTCCCAGCACTGATGCTGCCTGCCCCATCCACAGCCCTGGCCCAGTCTCCCTGCTGGGAAGAGGCAGATGCAGCCACTGGCCCCAAGCCCACAGTGGGCAGCCCACCCTCATCCCATACACAAATCAGGGGGCACATGCCCCCCATGCCTTCATTGGGGCTGCATGCAGCAGTGGGAACTGCCCCCCTTCCTCACCCTTCCACACTCCCTGGATGAGCCACCCTTGGATCCATCCTGCTCCACTGTGGTTGGGCAATAGCTGCCCCTGCCCCTCCCACTCTCTGCCTCACCATGGGGAACTCAATTGCACCCCACTCAATTGCACCCCACTTAACAGCCAGACACTGTTCTCCAAGCTGCCGGGATGCATTCTTGGCTGTGTGCATGCTGTGGCTGCACACATGAACACTGCATTTATTGATGACATTATCAGCTATGCTGGCCAAGAAATGCTGATAAATGTCACTTTTCCTTTTATCAGTGCACCTCTACTGAAAGGGCAATAAACCTTATTTTATATGCACCTTGGTGCTGGCAATTAGGCTTGTGTGAATAGTGAAGTATTCAATTGAATTTGGCCAATTTGAATTCTGATTTCGGCTGAATCAGAATAAGAGTTTCAGCGCTGATTCAACACCGATCTGGAGATTCGGATCTGCTGGGGAGAGGTAGATAGTTGGACGGCTGCAGGTTCTCCTATGGCTCCTCCAGCTGTGCCTGCCTCTCTCCCCAAGCAGGGGGAGCCATCGGAGAAGGCCCCATGGTTGCACTGCTGGCCCCCTCCCCTGCCAGCCCCAGCCTCCCGGTACTTAAAAAAAAACAAAAAACCAACAAAAAAAACCTCCACACCCCTTGGCTGCAGCAACAGTGACTGAGTCTCTGTCTTAGAACTCATGATAGAGCCCCCTCTGCACAGTGCAGGGCAGTGGGGGGCAGCAGGGATTGCCCCCCACACTTGGTACCTGCCTCATATTGTGGATGCAGCATGGCTCGGCAGGACACCACGTGCTGTCTGAGAGCTAGGGTGGCTCCAGCAGTCACCTAGAGCCCAGCAGCACTTAGCCCCAGCTCCCAGGCAGTGCAGAGAGCTGTGCTACATCTGCACCATGGGGCAGCTGCCATGTGCGCGCCAGGCAGTGGGGGGCAATCCCCACTGCCACCCCCACTGCATGTGGGGTGGGCTCTGACAAGCACTGAGAGGCCCTGATCCCCACTGCTGCAACTGGTAAATGTGGGGCTTTTTTTTTTGTTTGTTTGTTTAAATTGCCGGGATGGTAGGCCCAGGCAGGGCAGCCACTGGGGAGAGGGGGCTTCACGGTGGGGCTCTGCCACATGGCCCCAGAGCCCACACAGCCCTTGCTGCAGCTGGTGAGCATGGGGCTTTTTAATTTTTTTTTTTTTTTTTTTGATTCCCAGACTGCTAGAGCCAGTGAGTACAGGGCTTTTAAGTGCCAGTAGGCTGGGGATGGGGCCATGCAGGGCAGCCATGGGGGCTTCTCCCATTGCTCCCCCAACCTAAGGAGAGGCAGGCACAGCCAAAGGAGCCACGGGGGAACCTGCAGCCGCCCAGCTGTGCCTCTCTCTCCCTGGCTGATCTGAATCTCCCAATCAATTCGGAGGCTTCAGATTCAATTCAGACTTTTTAATGGATCTCTCAATTTGATTTTGATTCAGAGATTCAGCTGCCGAATTGGGCTGAATCTCCTTCAGATCAAATCGGCGACTGAAACTTAGCACAGCTTTGCTGGCAATACCACTTCATTCACATTAACCCCAAAGTAGTCACAACCTGCTGAAACTTCAGCCTGATCATAACATTCCTTCATAACCATTTTCCTTCTAAATAAGGAAAAGTCTGGAGCCTTTGGAGAAATACTGGAAAAATAAAACACACCATAAGCCTTGCTGAAGCAGTTACCAAAACATGTGCCCTACCATACAATCCCAGAAAAAGGGAAAGCAAGTTTGGAGTTTTGTCTTTTAGTCATGACTTTTCAGACTATAAAAGAGCATGAGCATTTTAACTCTTGCATTTTAGAAATACATCAGATGGATGCAGGCAAGAACCTAGGCAAATTTGCCTCCCCTTCCTACCTCAGTTAAGCCATAGCAAGGCAGTAGGGGCAGTCCCATAGTGACCAGGGAGGGTGGGGGAGGAAATGGCATGACAGCCGGGCCCTCCAGAGGTATTTGGCCCCCCACCAGCACCTCTGGTTTCACTGCAGGCACTTCTAGGCTCAGTGATTGGCCGCTAGGGGACCCCCTGCCCCCATCCTTTAGGGGAAGAGGGGGGCGCGGCAAACACAAGCATTAGCCTCTGGAGACCCATGCTACACCACTGAGCAGGGGGAAAGCACAGGCAGAGGGTCAGGGGGCAAGGAGCAGGAATCTGGCCCCTCACCCCCAGCCACTGCTTTGCCCAACACAGCAGTGAGGGGGATAAACTGAAGATGACCTTCCACTAATTAGATACTATATGTGGAAAATAATAATAAATGTATAGTTTTCCATGTACGGAAAGTAATTATTGGTGGGGGTCATATTAGATTTGAAGTTGTCTTCGATCTAGGTAGAGTACAGTACTTGTAATTTTAGTGGCTTTAGAAGCCTAACCACCTATATTCTTAATATTAAAAAAAGATGGCTTCTGACCGTACTCCAGTGTCCTTTTTGTACTTCTAACATGCGCCAGGGCCTGTTACTGCTATACAGCTAGTTTAATTGCTGATAACCGATGCTTGTCACCCTACATCTGCTTAGTAGTAGCCTTAGTCCCATCTACAATAAAAAAGTTGCAAACATTTCCCCACTGGTGCTGAAAAGCATAAAGAGACACTCAGCAGTGAACTACTGCAGCTACGAAGTTCAAAAGGAATCTTTTGAAGCTCTTTGAAAATGATGATGTGAAGACTCAAGTCAGGAGCCCCTGACTGAGGCCTTACCCAGGTTTTGAGAAGATCGCTTATCCACTGCTCTCTCAAATTCAGAAATGCTCAATTTCCTTTTATTCCTACTCGTGTGAAATGTAATTATAGCTGTATCCTCAGAAACAAGGTCTGGCAGCGGTATCTTCATGCTACTAAAACAAAGCAGTGAAACTTTTAGTGAAGGGATGTTAAAGATACAGGCTATGAAGCCATATCCTCTGCTCCCCCACCCCCCAGTGCTGACCCTGGGTCTTGAAATTTCCCACAAACAATACACACGGTCCATGCGCAGGCCCAAAGAAGTGCGCCACACACATCAGCCACTCTAGAACCTATGCTATATGCAGCACCTGTGCAGGTCTAGTTCAGGACACCCTCCCAACAATGCTGGATCCAGTGACCAACCTGGCTGGTCCGGGACTGCACCACCCACCCTGGGGCACAAGCTGTGTGTAGTACAGGTTTTAGAGCAAGTAGTAAAGCCTTGGACTGGCTAAAATGGGATCTGGCATGCAGAGTTGGTCCGTGGGTGTTCCACATGCCAGATACAGCTCTCACCCCAGCTGGTCACAGATATGTGCTATATACACAATGCCCATCCCAGACCACCTGGGGCAAGCACTGGCCAGTCCAGGACTGGACCTGCATGCAGAGTTGGCACTGCAGGCCTGCACTCAGTCTACTGCAATGGTGCTCAACCTTAGTGCCATTCTTCTGAATGAAGCAAAATCTCCACTCACCGTACAGGACTGAGTACTAGGGGCTTGGTGCTGTCCCAACCCAGCCCTGCACACTGGAATTGGGCATCCCATCCAGCACACACGGCCTGGGGCTCCACATGGGTCCTGAGATTTGGCACCACACCCATGAGGAGGCCCTGCAAGCTAGATGAAAAGCTGGATCTGGTCTGTGGTCTGAAGAGGTGCTCACATCCTAAGAAATCATGCCTTCATATAGCTAAAACTATTTACATTACAGACCTTTAAACAGATATTTTTGAAGCATTTGCACAACACATTGGAACTCTGAACTTTCTGCCAGGGGAGGCAAAACAGCCTCCTCTACAACTTCACGACTAATAGAAATATACTTACGTATTAGAAAGCCTTTCTGAGTGGGTTTCTGATCCAGACTCTCTAGGTTCCCAGGGTTCAGTTATTTTAGGAGCCACAGGTGAAACTTCTGGCTCTGTAAACAAAACAAAGTACTTCATTACCACACGTGAACCTAGGAAAAGCGGATCCCAGATCAAACCTAGATTCAAGCGAAGCAAGAGAAACATGTTTCAGTTCTTTTTCAAAGTAGTGGTCACAGATTTTTTTTAAATATATATTTATTCACCAATTAAGAGTGCAGCAATGGAGTCGAGATAGGGAGAACCATTTAAGATCTGCTCCTCAATGAAAATGAAACTTGTGTTCTCAAAAATAAGTTTTTGCAGAAAGGCATCTTGCTGCTTAAATCTTATTTAGGGTTACTAAAATTAAAACAAAACAAAACAAAAAAAAACCAATGAGGAAACAGCTGGTAGCTCATACATGCCCACCCCAAGGCAGTTATAAGTTGGAAATTTTCATGCAATTCCTATGAAGTAGGTGGGATAAGGCATTAATGATTTACTTGTTCAGTAATTCTGATAACAGGAGACAGAGGCAAGATTTTTTTTTTGCTGTTCTGCAAAGATCAAGCATTTACCTTTGAAAGTGAAAATTCCTTGTATAAGCCTTTCACAGTTGTAATAACCTTGTAGCTAACATTTTGTATAAATGCATGGTCTTCATAAAAGGTCTGAATTTCTCTCCCCTACCCCCAACAGAGTAAAAATTATGAACATCTCTCTTTTCTCAACTCTTTTAAAATTGCATCTTAGATTCAAGTACATAAGGGGTGTGTATCAGGAGCTGGGAGAATGTCTGTTCCACCAGGGCACTCCAAGGGAAGACAAGGTCTAACAGTCACAAACTTCGGAAAGCCTGTTTTAGGTGGACATAAGAAAAAACTTCTTTACCGTCCACGTCCCCAGAGCTAAAATAGAGTCCTCCCAGAAGTGGTGTAAGCACTTACTGTAGACACTTCCAAGAAACACTTGGATGCCTATCTTGCTAGGATCATTTGCCCCAGCTGACTTCCTGCCCCCTGGGCAGGGGGCTGGACCCAATGATCTTGAGAGGTCCCTTCTAGCCCTAATGTCTATGAAATGTCTGCTTTTCCAGAGAAGGGGGTTATACTCACGAGTCTGGAAGATTTTTCTGAGTAGCAACCTGGGTGTGGCAGTTTCAAGGTCAGGGGCCATAGTTGGTTTCTGTTTCCTCGAATCAGAGAGATGCTTAGTAGAGAAAGCAAAAAGAGAGCTACTTTAAGCATTCACATTCAATAAATCAGAACCTTAAGAGTAACACGCTAAGGACATATTTTCTAGTTATAAGCTTGTGAAACTCCCAGAACCAGAGTTCTTATATTTTGAAAATCACAAAAATACTGTACCACAGAATGATTGCCCTGTTTGAGGCAGGAGCAAGAGGCTTTGCCCCAGTGGTCCCCCCCGCTCTTAGAAACTACAAGCAGAGTAGAAGAGGCTGCTCCACCCAATCCCCCAGAGTCCAGTCTGGGGCAAGTACAGGGAGTCTTTCCTTGCTGCTCCACTCTCTGCTGGGATCAGGAATGACTAGGCACATCTCCCCAGCCTCTCTCAGATTAGGAATCACCCTGGTCTCAGAAGGCATGGAGGGCAGGGGAGAAGAGGTGGCTGTAAAAGGATTTCAACTCAAGCGTCACAGTGGCCAGGAACTGCACCATTGCAGCAACAGCCCAAGCCCCAGCTTTTGCTGGGAGACTAGCAGCTCCACCAGCATCACAAGCAGAAGCCCCTTTACTGCAACCTGATCCAAGGTTCTAGGCCTCTGGTTGTAGTGCCAGACTGGCAACCAGTGTCCAAGCAAGAGATAGGCATGGGATTCCATGGCAGTATCCCATGCCCTGGTGAGTGGAAAATCTCTGTTACCTGGCCATGGCAAGGCTTTCTATGGCAGTAGACGGTGCCCTGGCTTTCACTGGGAGGCAGACAGCTTCAGTAGCACTGGGGCCAGTGCCTGCTGAGCCAAGTCTTTTCTCCTGGCTTCAGTCACAATAGCAGGGTTTCTGCCAGCCGTGCTGCTCTCCCCAGGGTGCTGCTGCAGCTGCCATGCCAATTCCCAGCACTGTGGCCAGAGTCAAGGCAAATGTTTGCGGCTAGATGACCCAGGTGAGTGGGCCATATTTGACACCCTTGACATACGTTGTAAGTTTTTCAGGGTGAAGACAATCTCTGAGACTGCAGTGCCCACACAACAAAACTCAGTCTCAGTACGTTACTACAGAAAAGAAAAACAGCAGCATGAGTGAGCACGAGCCGAGTATCACAGAGAAGATCTGCTATGGAAAGTCAACTAAAGAACCAACAATCTCAATCTCAGAGAAGAAAGCCTTGGAAGAGCTTCAACATCTATTTCAAAAACAGCCAAAAGCCCGTAGTGGAGCAGTGTAACCACACAGATATTCCCTCACCAGCCTCTGAGCAGCTGTACTTAAACAACTAAACTTGAAAAAGCAATTTAGACCCCACTGCAAAGAAATCGCCCATACTGGACTGAGTTAAGCTTTGCCTCCGCAGGAACTATGGTTTCTCATTTAATTGCCTGGACTGGCCGTTTCCTCCCTCGTGTCCCCAGGTACTAACTGCCTCCACCCCAGTTCACGTCAACCCACTCGTTCCCTCGCCGCGCCTCGCTGTCCCGAGTGCGCTTGGCTTTCACCCGCGGTCGGAACCGAGCTGGGTCGGGCCCTGGGGGAGGTCCAGGAGGAGCCGAAACGCCTAGGGAAGCGGCTTCCCCGACGCGCGGAGCGGAGCGGGACTGAGCGAGGGGGCGGCGCTGCGGATCGACAAGCACCTTCCGCCTGGGCGCCGGCCGAGCCCGCTCCTCCGCTGCGCGGCGCGGGACCGCAGACGGGGACATGCCAGAGTCGTGGCCGAGCCCGGCGGAGGCGCTGGTCCTGGGGGCAGCCGCGGGGTCTGGCATGGCTGCGGCTGCAGCAGGCAGAGGCGCCGGCCACCAAGCGAGGGGCAAGAGCGAAACCTGCCTCCCTGCCCCGCGCGGCCAGGGATGCAGGTGGGAGAAGCCGGGCAGCCCTGACCCCGAGCAGCAGGACACAGCCTCGCCCCGGCTGGCCTACGGACAAGAGGCGGAGAGACAGCCCCGCCAAGGGCCCTCTCCTGCCGCCGTGCCTCAGTCTCAGCCCAACGGCACAGCCGATTCTCCCGCCTACTGCTTCAAGTCAAGTCTCGCGAGAACCGTGGTGCCTGATGGGAGGTGTCGTTCCAGAACCCTCGACCTCCCGCCCATCAGCGTGAACGGCAGGGCCGGGTTAGCAGCGGCGGCTCCCGTCTCGCGCATGCGCACTAGGCTGCGAAAATGCTGGGGTGGCCTGTGCTGCGGGATTCTCCATGGCTGCGTGGTTTGGCCGGGGCTGGTACCGGAGCGCGGGTTCCGCCTGTCCGCATCACACTTCCCTGCTCTGGGGGGCGGCCTGGTTGCCGCGCTGAGCCCCATAATATATAGCTCCTATAACGAGGCCTACAAAGGCCTCCCCGCCCCAGTTAAGGTGGAGCCTGGCAGCTCCCCCCAGGCTGGCGCCCCCCACCCCGGGCTTCTGGAGGTTGAGCTTACTTTAGAAAAAGGAAAACAAATGCATTAAATCTCCGCTCCCTGCATATTTCCCTGATATATTAAGGATCTAGATGACTTAATACAGAGGGTTTCCCTAGGCACTCCAGACATCTGCTCCTGCGGCTGAGAAACGGGTAGAGCTCTTCAGGCCCTGACCTGCCCTGCACTTTCAAAAATACTCTGTTGAGCGCACTGAACTAGATGTGTGAGACTTGAAAAACAGTACTGGTAAGTGTTCAGAGAGGTATTGTTTAGCAGCAGTGATCCAGCTTTTTCCATCTGCTACAGAAACATGGATTTTCTCCTGTAATGGAGAAAAATGCGGATTTTCTCTTTTAAAGGTAAAACATCAGAGTATCTTTAAAAGAGAAATGCATAAAATGGTAGATTCCCTTTGGAGGCTGGCAGTTCCAGCCTACAAGGGGCTGCAAGGAGGTGGAGGAGTGATCAACCCAAGGGGTACCACGTGCATGTGTGTGTAAGCTCACTCAAGTGGTAAGCAGCAGTGGGAAACAACTCCTGCAGGTATATCTGTGACCACAAGCCATACAGATGTAGCAGGGAGGAGCACAGGCCACACACTGGAAAGACAGTGGGGGCATGTGACCCCCATGATTTCTGCACCCACAGTGGGCATCGGGCTGCACTAGGACTGGATCAGCTCCAGAGGAACTACCTCCACAGTTCAGCATGCAGACCCAGCATGGGAGGGAGTTCCATACTGCCATGGCGAGGCATGCTGGTGCAGAGTTGTGCCAACTGCTGCTGGGTGGATTTTTTTTTTGTTTGTTTTATATATATATATATATATCTTTATTGCACATTATCTCATCTTAATACAGTATGTACAAAGATTCCTGAGCATCACCTATTGAACATATATTACAGGTA
>JAGPOW010002791.1:37379301-37399974 GCA_030014935.1 Caiman crocodilus
AGGGGCCCAAGATGGCAACTCACTCAATAAAAACTGTAACCTACTGTCCCAATTTGGAGGTAACCTCACTTGCAGAACAACGAAGGAAGAATCGCAAGTATAGGCCAGATCAGACTGATCACCTGAACCACCCTCTCCATGAACACGAATCTCTTAATTCACGCTGAAGCCGCAGAGCGCACAAAAGGGACTGAAGGAAGGGGATTTAGTCCTGTCAATATTGAGGCCAGCCCATTGAACCATATTGCTGAGGCCAGCCCATTGAACCATACTACTGAGGCCAACCCATTAAATTGTACTACTGAGGAATGAAAGTATATCTAGGTGTTTGGCTTCTCGGAAATCTAGGATTGTAAGTATATTATGAAAAATAATAGTATTGATTCAAATTTAACTTTTAGTGTTAATTGTAGTTGTTTTTGTAATACTAATTCTTATAGCATTGTTTGGGAAGAAAGTGCATTTAGAGCATGTTTCTTTAAGCTAAGCGGTGTTATATGCGTAGCAAAGAATTTTAAAATAAAATTGTGTTGTATGAATCAAGTGTGTAATCATTGTGAAATCATGCAAGTAGCTAAAAATTTCCCCAGCCAGTGCGTCAAACAAATCAGTAAGTTGTGTGGGATTTTCTCTATTCCATAACCCACTAGGGACAAGTACTACCAAGCCAGAACCTTTCAGATGCTGCTTCTGCTGCAAGACAGACATAGCTCACAAAAGGCACTGAAACAGATCATTTCACACATAGCCTTATATGTAGTTTCTGTGTCCCTTCCCCAGAGCACTGGGATTGGAAGGGAATTCAGGGAAAGATCACAGTCACTGGCCAGCTACAGATGTCAATACCTCTTCTCAGTTTCTGTCTCCTGCAAGCCTGCGTTTTGAGTCTACAGTTCTTTCCGAATCAATTTGGATGCTTCTGATTCAATTTGGACCTTTTAATGGGTCTCCTGATTCAATTCAGATTCGGAGATTTGGCTGCCAAATTGAGCCAAATCTCCTCCAGATTGAATCAGCTACCAAAGCTTAGCACAGCCCTAATGAATAGCAGTATTTGCTGAAAAGGGAGGTTCTGAGGATGAGTCATTATTCTAGTGCTGGCAGACATTTGGGGACTGTAAAACCTTTGCCAAGCTATGAGAGAAATGCAGGCAAGATATAGAAAATAAAGGCAGAATGTACACAGGTGCAAGAAATGTGATGTTTGGATTACAAAGCTGGAGTGTGACAGCATTTTATGTAGCCATTCAACTTAATGGTGAATGTTAGTATTAAGGAGCTTGAGCCTTTACTAGAGCGAGAGGATGGACTTCAGTACTTGCTGATAGCACTGGAACATTATACAAAACAACCTGAACCTCCCCCAGAAGACAAATGGCTGTGACAGTAGCAGGGATCCTGGCCAATGAATTCTTCACTAGATACAGGGACCTTGGCGAGCTGTGCACACATCAATGGAAACACTTTGACTCTAATGAGTTTCAACAACTTTGAGAGATTCTAGGGTTGTACAAACCATGCCTCACAGCTCCCAGCTCTGCCAACATCCAATAGCCAGGTGGAAATACTTCTTATGATTCTGGATGTTTAACTGGCCATCTTTGGAGAGCCTAGAGAGCCTGAGAGAGACTAGAACTTGGCTTGGAATTGAGAGCAAAAGCAGCTGTTTCCTGTTGTTTGATTCAATACAATCAGGAAACCAAGACTTCATGTTCATACCTTGTAAACCTATGGCTTTGCACCTACCTTCTCTATCCTTCCTCCTAATGGAACCCTTACAAGGCCCTGCATGTTGACTAACAACCGAGGTCAAATGAGCTAACACCATCCCTTGAGGTTCACTGTTAGTGTTTAAAACAAAGCCAGGTGACAACAATTTGTCTAGAATCTGATGTTTCCCTCTTCTCATATAAACTACAGACTTTACAGAAGAAAACTGATTGGTGTGAACCTTTGATTTGTGGACAGTAGATAACTCACCATAACCAATTGCAATTTGTATTCCATGCTTATTTATTGTGATAAACAAAAGTTATCATTTTGACTGAGGTTGCATTCATCAATGCTAACCTTACACCAGACCTTACAATATGGTTCATCACAATAAGGGCATGTTGCCTAAGGGCACAGACAAAGAAACACAGTACAGGAAGCTTTGCAAAAAGGGGCTGGGGACTTAGTGTGCATCAGCTAACTCACCGTAACAGTCAGTGAGCCCATGCTTAGCTCTGCTTCACTGAGAGATAAACAACAAATGTTTAGTAAGTGTAGACACAGACAGTTACCACCACAGAGCAGCAGATGTGTAATTAGTCCCTATCCTCACTGTAATTTTGCTCATTTGTCCCTACCATAAATGATGGGTCACAACAACAGAAAGTAGGGTTTTTGTTATTTATAACTGAGTCCCTCCTGGGATGTACTATTGCTGCACACATGCATCAAAAAACACTGTCTCTGCCCTGAAAAACTAGCCATCTAAAACCCCAGAGGTTCCTTCTACCTTCAGTGCTAATTTTCTGTGAGCAAGTCCTTTGTGCCATAATTTGCCCACCAAAAAAATGTGGAATAAGAATTATTAAGTCATAGATGAGGCAAGAATATTGCATCTCTGCATATGTTCTCCACAGACTACAGTTCACACCCATTATGCTGCCTTCCTATGTCTTATTATTTAACCAAGCACCACTAGTGGACAGAATTCACTATCCTTACAGAGCTGCAACAGTTCTCCTTAACATCTCCAATATAACAGTTTATTAATGGGTCAGTGGTACATTCAAGCCAAACAGCACCTGCTTAGGGTTAGATATTTGACTGGTCAAATAAAGTTCAGTTAGTTGACCACTCAAATATCAGTAAAAAAATTGTAAAAAATTGCCAATAGGTCCAAATAACACACAGAAAAATCACAAGTTTTTCATTAAGAAATATGTCAAAAACAATAATAAAGCATATTTCTGTCAAGAAAACTATAAAAAATGTAGTTTTTTATAAAATTGCTATAATATTTGACCAGTCAAAAATATGTAGTCAATTGACCAGTCAATTGACAATATCTGACTGGTCAATTGATCAGCCTGCCAACTCTACACCTGCTAATGCAATCTATAACAAGCAAACCTTGATGTGGAGCATGCACCAAACAATCAAGCACGCAAGCATTAGAATGATTCGGCTTCAAAGCAAGAAGAAACTGACCAGCCAAGAACAGCAGCGCTGTCAATCCAACTCAAAGAGCACCTTCTCTGTCTGGGCATTGCACCAGGGTCCTGAAAGCATCTAAAGCTCACATCCTGCACAGAAGCCTCTTTCAAACATTTGTACAGTACCTGAATGAAAGCAGCAGATTCAAAGCAGTGCAGCTCTTCTGCTTCAACACCCAGCCAGAATCCCTTCAACTGCCATTTATAATGACTCCCAAAGAAGTCCATAGCTGTGCATATAGGCTGCATCCCTATTTAGACTTATTACCCTGTTTGTTTAGGACACTGAGACTAGACACTCAGGTATGTTTAAATACTGCCTCCTGGGTTCTGCTTTCCAGCTCCTCCGCCCCTGCCCCTGTCATGGTTTTTTGCCTGGTTACCACTTCAGGACTTTCACTTACCCAGCACACATGGGTACAGCACAGCATACTTGCCTGGCCAGCACACAGCCTACTGAACATGCTCAGGAGCCACATTGACACTTGTGCATCAAATGGCATATGAAGTAGGATTGCTAACTGTGCATAAGTGCTAAAAGTGGCAGTTACATAGCTGGGTAAATGCTACTTGGGCATGTACAGCGATGTAGGGGGTCTGCCCTGAAGTGTTCTGAAAGTAGAGTGAGTCACCCTGCACAAGGGCCAAATCCTGCTCCCCCTACTGCCCACCTAAGTGTGATCCTGCCTGAGTCCCTGGAAAACTATGAATAAAAACCATGGATGTGTTTTCTTCCCACTCTCTGCTCTTTGTGACTTAGTCTTCAGGGTAAGAGGCTGGCACATTACCAGGCAAACCTGTTCATGTTTCTTCAAAGTCTCAAGCACAGGGGAATAGCATCACACAATGGCACCTAAGTTCACCTAGGTATCTAATAGACACACGAAATTCTGGCCATAGGGTCTACAAGGTGGCAGGGGTAGTGCTTGGTAAATTCACCCCTCTTACAACATCCCATCTTCCCATGTAGAAGACCCTCAGCATCTCTGGAGGAGTCATTCCTCTGTGCTTCAGTTTCTCTGTGTGCAGTGTAAGATTAACGACACAGCCCCTCCTCTGTTAGCACTCTGCTCCTTAGCGACTGGGAAGCCTTTGGCCTTCTCAAGCACTTGGTGCTGAGGAAAGACCTGTGGTGGTTTTCAGGTGGGTTGGCTCCTGCTCTCTGCCTCTGTGGGAAAGTGAGGCCCTGGTCAGCTCAGCATCTTGCCATAGGTGTCATTCTACATCACAGCTCCCTCCACTGAGCCTCTCTGCTCAGCACTCCCTTTGCAGCCTCTCAAAGACTCAGACTGAAAACAACAATAGTAGAGGCAGATGAAGGAGGAGGGGAGCATCCCCAGTGCCGCTCACATGCCTGCAGTTGCCTGCTGATCCTCTTAGCCGAAGCCTGCAGAGATCCAGCACTAATTTACCCTTAAACACAGGATTGTCAAAAATTGTAAATGAAAGAATAGGCAGATTATCCTCCATGTTGCTACTTTCAATACACAGGAAACTGTGGGAGTGGGGGTAGGTAGGAAAGGCCCAGTGGGACAGGAGGGCCTCACCCAGGTGGAGGCACTCAAGGGGCCAGGCTGGGAGATGAGCAGAGTAAATAAATGCCAGGAGGCCTGTCCCACCCAGCTGGATGGGGGCCAGACATCTGGGATGCACCATGCAAGGCAGCAGGTGGCTGGTCAGAGCCAGGCGCTTACTTGTCTCCTCTATACATCATAGGAGTGGGGAGAGGCTGGCAGTCATTATCTCTCCCTCCCACAATGTCAGGCGCTACTGAGAGGGAGAGCCTCTCCCTCCCCCCACAGCATCACCACTCCCAGAACTTTGCCCAGCACCATCTCTGCCCCCGGCTGGAGCACTGACCAGCACTGCAGGGCTCAGGGCCTGAGGTCAGCAGGATAAGGACATGAAGATGGCATTAGGTACAAGGGGAGGCCCATCTTCAGAGGCCATTTCCTAAACTCAACCTGGATGGCAGCAGCCCCAGCTCTCCCTGGCCTTTTCTGACAAGTGACCCTACAATAACAAGATCACAAGCAACAGTATGCATGTGGCCAGCCCCCCTAGGCCATATGTATGATGTGAAGGTAAGAGGCCCTGAGGGGTGTCCAGCAAGGGGAACTGTCCCAGATCACCTTCCCCTCCCCTCACTGGCTGTTGTTCCCCAGACTGTTCATGCCTTTATATTAGCTAGCCCTGGAGCTGGAGCCTTTCCCCAGGGTCCAGCTCTGACACTGGGCTGCTATATTGAGCTATAAGCAGCAGTAGGGACCTGGCATGTCCCACAGCACAAGCTATGAGATGGAAAAAACAGAAGCCCTTGGGCTTGAACTCCAGGGAGATACCAGCCTTTTGTTTATGACTTTCAGAAGGGAAAGTGCTGAGTTCATTGCCCAAGAGCTCTGAGCTGGCTCTGAGCAAGACCTGGACTCAGTACTGAGTGCAGAATCCTCCTGCAGGCATGGAGTTCTGCAGGTCTAACTACTGGCCCGCCCTGCACATAATCCACTCTGCAGTACTGAAGTGCTGCCTCCTCACCCCATACCAGTGGTGGGAAGACTGGGGTTTGGGACTCAGAAGAGTTCAAGTTCTGTTCTACCACAGTCTTCCTGTGCTTGTGGGCCTTAGTTTCCCACCTGTGCAATGGGAAGAGAAGCAGTGGTATGAGGAAGAAGACATAAAGCTTCTAGATGGCTGCTGGCCTTTGGACTATTACAAGACTGATTCTGAACTGGGCTTTGCTGCTGCACTACACAGTAAGCCCCCACCTTCACACCATGTGTGATCCAAAGCCCACTTTCCTAAATGTGCCCACAGTGACATTAAGCCCATACGCAGAGTGAGAGGAGCAGACTGGCTGCCTGCCTCCAGCCTGGATCTGAGCTTCACGTGATGGCATCCCCCCTCACAACACCATGAGGGGTCTCCAGGATTTCTGACTTCCCAGATGTGGATTGTGAGTCACCTTCACGGGGGTTGGCTTTCCCACATTAATTAGACCAAATTCCAAATTAGTGTGTTATGATACACTTGTATTAAGTGGGCCTGCCCAAGCTCAATACTAACCTGTTTGTGGTGACTCAGGTCCCTCAACTTTTTCTCTTGGGCCTCTCCCCTTGAAGGATTGTCTAGTGCTTTGCCAGCTGTATATAAATAATTTGTTCACCTGTCACTGAAACACAGCCAGCTCCTGGGGTGCAGTCCAGCTGTCACTCCAAAGCTGCAGCACTGCAGGGAACAGGAGTGCAGCAGAATATGTCTCCCTGGGCTGAGGGCTGGGGAGTCCTGTTCACTGGATGTAAGTGCAGAAGAACTCGGTGCCAGCTGCTCTTCCCGGTGGGCTGAACTCATGGTGTGGTCAAAAACCCAGGAGCTCTCAGTCTATGGGGGATGTGCTGCAGCACAGACAATGGCCTTTTCTAATAAGGGACAGGAACAAGCCTCACAAGCACATTTTAAACATAATATCACTGCTTCTCTCCCCAGGCAAAAGTGGCTGATTTCCCTCAGTACCTCCTCCCCTCACTCCCCAACCCAGCAGGCTTAGCAGAGGCCACTCCAGAGGTTAGGGATGAGGCTGTGCCAACCTGAAGGAAGCCTGGGTGTGAAAATAGAGCAAGCTGCTTGCTCCCACAAAACCTGCTCTCCCCCTGACTCCCAGTTCTTCAGAGATGAGCTAAGCCTGCAGCAGCATATTATGCAAGGAGCCCTATGACTGCATAAGAATTCCCTGGGGGCATAGAAAGCCAGAGATCAAGGCTGGGATAGTAACAGCCAGGACCCTGGAAAAGGCAGCTGAGACAGGCATGAGCCCTAGACTGGGCTCAGACCTCCCCTAGGAGGGGCTTCACAGCTCTTTTGCATCAACAGGACCTATATGAAATACTCACAGGTTGCTGAGGGTTTGGATGCCAAGTGCCAAAGTCAGATTCATCAGTGCTACAGCTTTATGGCTCCTACATTAAGGAGAAGCCAAAAGAGGTAGCTGGTAGCTCTCAGGTCCACAAACACCCCCAGTGCCTGTTCACTACGTCCCCCATCCCTGCAGCATCAGAGAATGAGTTGTAGTATAGGGGTACCAAAATCCAGGCCAGGCCTCCTGTGTGGTGAGTAGAGCCTCTTCCCTGGCTGCCAGGCCCCAGGTGCCCATTAGGCTTCTTGCCAGATGTAAGAAAAATCGAGGGGTGGATCCACACCTGCTGGAAGGGATGAGCTGCACCCAGAGTCTAAAACTCCAAGTCAAGCTTAGCTTTGCCTCCTAGCTTGGTGCCCCACTTCCTCCTTCCCAGATATGCACAATGGCGGTTTGGGTCACTTTGCCCTGCCTGGGCCACATGTGGGCCAGTACTTATGGTGAGCCCACAAGACAGAAGGTGTGGCAGGGTGCTGAGTGCTTCAGCTTCAGTAAATGAGACAGCAGATTAATTACATTATGGGCAAGTGATGCTGGGAAAGTCGAACCTAAATCCAGGCAAAGCCCTTAATACCCTTTACCAGGGAATCATGCTGCAGTGAAAATCTTTCTTTAATGCCCATGCATGTGCCCAGGCCACATTCCTGCCTGCCAGCCAGGGGCAAGAGAGGAAATTATCTGCTTGGCTCTTTCTCTGCCTCCAGTGCAGGCCCTACTACCAGTTCCTGCCTTGCCCCCAGGGAGAGGAATGCTGTGCTGGGACCTGCATTCCCACAACACCAGAGGCCTTCTCTGTGTGATGGATGTCTTCTGCTCACTGTCAAGGCAGGAGTTCAGACAGCCTTAACTCTGATGCTTCTTCCTGCCC
Organism: Caiman crocodilus; assembly: GCA_030014935.1. Taxonomy (NCBI): domain Eukaryota; kingdom Metazoa; phylum Chordata; order Crocodylia; family Alligatoridae; genus Caiman; species Caiman crocodilus. The sequence continues at coordinate 37,387,286 of JAGPOW010002791.1, forward strand.
AGCCCTTGCTTGTCAGCCTAGAGCTCCCCACCCCACATCTCTCCTACCTTAATACTGTATATATCCAGTGTGGACCACAGACTCCAGGTATTCCCTACCTTAACTCTTGACACCTCCCCAGACCAGCCAGTCTCCTTCTTCCTCTGCTAGCACACCAAATTGCTGTTACCTGTTAATTGTTTACCTGCACTTTGGGAGAGCACCCACTGGGGCTGAGAAACTCCAGCAGTTCCCAGCTCACAACACCTTGCCCCAGCCCCATTCCCACTGGGAGCTGGAAAGAGCAGCCCAACCTCTGCCCTTCTGTATAGACACTAGAATCCCCTTCCATGGACCATCTGCCTCCCACACTGCCTCACTTGTCAGCTTTGCATCTTCCTCCACCACGCGGGATGCTGAAAGCAAGCCGAGCCAGAACCCTGCAGTCCAACCCAGCAGAGCCCTTGCCTGGGCCCAGGCAGGAGTTCCCATCCTACAGGCTGTCTTAGGATAGAGAGAAATAGCCTAGATCAACCTCCCCCACTGAGTGTCAGCTGTCAGGTGAGCCCCAGGAAGGAGCATATTTTAGGCTCTCCACTAGTGCCTTCTAGCAGAAGCCAGATGACCACTTTGCGAAACCTCCCCAGTAAGGCCACAGGCTCCCAAGGGGCACAGAGAACACCATGCCACTAACCCTGGGGCATTCACAGCAAATGAGTGTGGGATTTGTTTCCCCACTAGCTTCTCTGCCCCAGCTGTGGTGACCAACCCTTCCTTTTTCAGACCCAAGACTATGGCTCCACGTTCTGCCCCTTGGTACTTCCCTTGGCCTTCTGGATGGGCTTGTGGAAGAACAGGTCCCCTGGTGCTGGTGGAGGGAAGGGAGGCAGCAGTAGGGAAGAACACTGGGCAGGTACCATCTTGGACAAAGCCTAGTTCCCCTTCAGGAAGTTGGTGGGAGCTGCTAGAGCCCAAGAACTCCCCTCTGGGAGTGGACCAGAGACTGCAGCCAGTTCAGACACAGGCTTCAAAGAAAAGGGTCTTGGGCCAGCCTTACTGGAGCATGGGGGATCCACAGTGCTCCCCTCTGCTGAGTCTCAGGAGAAGGGCTGCAGGCAGTGCCACTCCTCATACATTGAGGGCCAGCATCCTTCCCCTCACAGGGGAGAAGGAAGCTCCTGCTCTGTACTGCCTATAGCACCACTCTCCCTGTGGGGCACATCCACCAGGCAGCTTCTACACCAGGCCAAGTGCCTCTCACAGACATATTGACTCCTGTACCCCAGCTGCCATCTTTGGCTTTTCAAAAAAATGGCCATTCCCCAACTCCTAAACTAAACCCTACTTGCTCCTTCCCTTCAATAAGCCCAACCCATCACCAAAATTCTCCTTCCACCTTTCAAACTATGTGATCTCTGGTAGACTGTGCAAAGCCCCTGTGCTAGGGAAGAGACCCCTAATCTTCCACCTCCTGCCCCATGCCACCATATTGCAGAGCCATTTTGGGATACCTCAACAAGCTCAGGTATCCTGGGGGCCAAGCAGGCAGACTACACACAAGTGCACACCTCACACAACAGAAGGAGATGGAGAAAGAAATGTAAAAGTGTATTTTAATATAAATATAGATACATTTGAATGAACCCAGATCACAGACACTGTCATGCCAGCTAGAGACAGGCAGACCAGGGACACATGGTTCCTATTCCATGGTTAAGTCAACTAAAGAACCTGTGAATGGCAATAAAAACCCAGAACACAACAGCAGTGTTAATTGAAAGGAGACTGCTTGCTCTAGCCTGGCCCTGTCCTAGTGCGGGCTGGGAAGCCACCCACACAGCTTGTCCTTCTGAGGGAGACTGTGTCATGCTGCCAACAACTGAGCTGACAGATGCAGGGAACCAGGTTGCTGCTTAGAGTGAAGCCCTCATGCTGGAGCAATCAAGAGGAACAGTGGGAGCCCTTGGGGGCATGCTCCCATCCCACTACCTATGCTGGACACTGTTACAACACACACTAGTAGGAACTATAGTATCCAGGGCTTTCTCCTAGGTAGGGACTTATACCTGGGCTGCAGCCCCTTTGCCCCAGTCCTGCCCAAATCTGTGAGCAGGGCTGTGAAACCTGCTGCTGCCACATCAAGGCCCGAGGTGCCTCTGCAAAACCAGTAGGATGGGCATGACCCCTACAAGCTCAGCCTAACAGTGCCTGGCCTAATCAGCCTGTGGGCATGTGGATGCTTTAAGTCAGCTAACTTCGGACCTGGTAGCAGTCAGATTAGCCCAGCACAGAGCTCAAAGGGGGCTGTAAAACCTACCTGAGAGCTAGGGAAATTTAGCCTGCACTGAGCTGAAGGCTCCCAGGTACATTGCTACTAGCACCTAGGCTGAATCATTTAAAGCTGGTACGATATGTTTGCACTGTGCTGCAGCCTACAAGCTAATAGCCCTACATAGCAGGCTCCATGTTGGGGGTAGGAAGGAAACAGCAAATGCCTCAAGGGAAAGTGAGAGCAAAACTCTGTGTCTTGCTGCAGAGTCTGGCTTTGAGACGTGCAGAGCATCAGCCCTTCCATCTTACTTATGGGACTCATCAGCACTTCGCACCTCTGAAAGCCAGAAGCCCAGAACCCGGGGTAAGGTGTCTGCAGATGATGTGCCTAGGTATTGCTCCAAACTGATTTGTGCAAATGCCTGCTAGCAGTGTGCCTGTACCAAGACAGCCCTTATAACCATAGACATGTGACAACCCTTGAGCTGGACATATGCACCAGCACTGCGAGGACCAGAGCTGGCTGTGCACAGGGATTTGCTATGCCTTGTATCACAACTTAAGGAGCAGCGCTCCAACTCAGGGCACACAGGCACTCAGGACTGTCTCTGCAGGGCTGCTCCATCATCTCTGGAAGGTGGAGACAATTGCCATGGCACCCAGGTATCTGGGATGGTGGGAGAAGACAGTCCCCTTTATCATGCAGCTGCCCTTAGTGAACAAGGGAACACAGACTACATGGTAGGAAGCAGGAAGGTATCAAAGGGGAAAGAACTGGACATCACTTTGGAAGGGATTGGTAGCTCCAGGGGGAGGTCTGTATTCTCGACATCCTTGCCACAGCCACTTGCAGGGCTCAGGCCCCATTGGCTTTTCTGTGGAGGAAGCTCTGGGGCAAGGAAGACTGAACTGTGGTAGCAGGATCAGGGGCAGCAGGTCTCCAGAGAGCCCTGGGCAAACCCTATCTCTGAAGATTCAGTGGAAGGTAGGCCTGGGGGTGGCAGAAACAGGGAAGTTTGAGGTGCAGGGGTGAAAGGGGTGGTAGTGTGGGGAAAGGCTTATTGGACAGCATTGAGAGGGTCCAGAGGAGGGCCATCCACATGATCAGTAGGCAGCAGGGCAGGCCCTACGAGGAGAGGCTACGGGACCTGAACCTGTTCAGCCTCCACAAGAGAAGGCTCAGGGGGGATCTAGTGGCCTGTTACAAACTAGTCAGAGGGGACAGCAGGCACTGGGGGAGTCCCTGTTCCCCTGAGCACTACCAGGAGCAACAAGGAATAACGGCCAGAAGCTGGCAGAGGATAGATTCAGACTAGACATCAGGAGGCACTACTTCACAGTCCGGGTGGCTAGGACCTGGAACCAACTTCCAAGAGGTGCTGGCTCCTACCCTGGGGGTCTTTAAGGTGAGGCTAGATGAACACCTTGCTGGGGTTGTTTGACCCCAGTGCTCTTTCCTGCCATGGCAGGGGGTCAGATTTGATGATCTGCTCAGGTCCCTTCCAACCCTACAAACTATGAAACTATGATCAGGCCAGTTCTCTGTGGGAGCTCCATGAACACAAGACTGAGGGAGGCTCAGCACTGAGACTCCACATCACCCCCCAAAAAAAGAAAATTACTGGAAATACAGAGCCTCAGGCCCCATCCTTATTTGCCTCAGGGGACCCAGTGTCCCTGCCACCAAAGGACCTTGCCCCAAAGCCACTAACACAGCCTGGAATGGACTGGGGAATGCCCCATGGGCGGCAGGGAGTGGTGCCTCCACTCCTCACTGTGCTGGATATTCAGACTTAAAGTTTGATCTGTTTTGCAGAGATGGCTCTTGGCCTGGGAAGCAGCCCCCACTAAACCAGGAGTCTGTGCTGTGGTGGGTTCTGGCAGGGAAGTGCCTGGACCAAGGGGCTTCCATGCTGCTCCCTGGCTAGACAAAGGGTGTCAGCAATGACGTCAGTGCCAGGAGAGGTAGGCTGGCCAGGAACCCAGGCTGGGGGAGCTGGGCTGAGCCCCGTAGGGTCTCCTTGTTAGTCTCATCTGTATCCAAGCCCCTGGCACTGCTGGACAGCTTGGTCCGCGTGCTGCACAGGTCATACAGGTTTCCCTGGAACTGGATCTTCCTGGACTTCTGGCGCAGCGACTCCCAGATGGCAGCGGCCTCCTCAGGGCAGCTGGACAGGACCCCAGTGGCGCAGGTGTGAAAGTCATCCCAGGACCTGTAAGCAGTGAGAAGAAGGGGTCAGAGCCTTGACAGCTGGCAGAGGACACTGGCATCAGGCAAGCTGGTCTCCTACAGACCATAGATCCCAGCCACACCTGCTGGATCCAATCCGCTAGCAAAGAACTTTTGCCCAAAACAATCTCAGCCTTGCTGTACAGAGAATCCCTCACACTACGAGGGCTATTCCCTGCTGGTGCGTGAACCTGAGAGACAAGTGAGCAAGGCAGCCCTCTCCCATCACCCATGGACTCCCTCAGGGTCAGCAGCTCTTCCTGGCACAGGGTCTCTCACAGCAAGACCCTGCTGCCTCCTGGCCTACCCCTCATTCATAGCCCAACCCAAAGACAGGCTGGGAGACATAGGGCAGAGTCCACATCCTTTCCCATTGGCTCGGCCCCCTGATCCCTAGCTTGAGAGGCTCAACTACCTCGCATTGTAGTCCCATCCTGCCACATCACCTCCAGTTCAAGGGACCAGCTCCCAGGACCTTCCAGGACACCTTCCCAGATGCTCCACGGCTGCCCTCTGCAGAGCTGGAGGTTGTCCTCACCAGTTATGGCTTGGTTGGGAGAGCTGCCTTAATTGGTCTCTGGCAGTGGGCTAATTATCTGTGCTGATGGACAAAGCATACCAGCCTGGGCTCTGCACCTGAACATGTCTATACTGCTTCCTGCCTTGGAGTAGCCAGCAGCAATGTAGCTGTATTTATACAGCGCCAGGTGGTGTCATGCTGCAATGCCTCAGCATATGGGGCCAAATGCTGCCTGGCTCTGTAGGAACATTCAGAGAGGGTATCTTCCTAATTGCCATGGGCACTTCTCTGAGGCAGCCCTGCTACACTCACCTGCAGATGGTGTCCAGCTCCTGCACCTCCTGCCCGCTGTCTTCCTGCTGCCTCTGAACACTCTGGGCCATGCTGTCCCCCAGGCTGATCAGGCACCCGGCAAAGCCTTTGTAGATGGTGTTGCATCCCCTCCCAGCCATGCTCACTGGCTCCTCAGCCACAGCTGCACAGAAAACAGGAGAGTCACTGCATAGTCCCCCCCACACACACACCCCCCTAACTCCAAGCCCCATCTCTGGGCAGAGGTGCAGCAGGGCACCAGTGCCCCATGTCTCATTCTGGACTTTGTCCTTCCTTCTAGGACAATCAGGCAAGTTCAGAAAACCACACGTGAACCCCACTGTGAAGCCGTCTTCCATCTGCTGGACTCAGGGCAGGGCACCTGCATTTGGTGCAGGGGCTGTTAGAAATACCCTCCCATTGCCAACTTGTTGGGTGCCCCACTCTAGATATCACTGCCATTGTTGCTATCTTCCACGCCAGAAATAATGGCTGCATTGCAGTGACAGACAAAACTCTCCACTCAGCTGCAGGAAGACCATTCTCTATACAAAGCCCCTGGAACCCCATCATAGCCTGGGGTGGAGGGGAGCATCACCAATGCTCCAAGGAAGCTGGTGCTATTGTGCAAGCTTCAACCTCTCCGACAAGCAGCAGGTAGCTGGTGAGGGGGCGGGGAGATGGGACACTGCCACAGTGACATTAGGTAGCAAACACAAGCTACATACACCCTCCATTCATGCTGTGCTGCTCCCAGCTGGCCCTTTTGTGCCCTGTTCCAGGGGGCACATCTGGGGAAGGAATCAGAGCTTCAAACAAGCTTTCCAAGTGTCTGGGGCTTGATCTGCTCCCTTGACACGGGCCCCCCTCCAAAAAAAACCCCCAAACAAACAAACAATGAACTGAGCACAAAGCCTCAGAGCTTAATTGCACTCTCCTGAGCCTCCTGCGGCAGGGCCCAGAGGGTGCAGGCAGGGTCCCCAGCATTCAGCTGGCACCACACAGCAGGTGGCCAGAAGGTTCCTCTACATTTCCCAGTTGCTCTGAGCTACCAAAGGGACGCAAAACAGTTAGCTGCCTTTCTCCCTCTGCACTGCCACCTGGCCCAGTGTTCCCAGCTCTCCACTGAGGCCCAGGCACTGTTGGCAGCTGCAGTGGTCTCAGCCTCAGCTTCCCAAACAAAGCCACTCTTCAAAGGAAAGTGATTCCAGTGTCCCCCGTGGGCCTGGCCCATGCTCAGTCCTGAGAAGAACCAGCCACTCACCCTGCACCATCTGGCAGCCCTGCAGCTTGTTCCTCCACAGAACAAAGACAGCCTGGGGCTGCCAAAGCAAAGAGGCCGCCACAGCATCACACGTACCACTGCAGGGGTTGGGAGGAATAGAAAATGGAGTCTGTGCTGAGGCTGTTGGAAATAGCCCCTGTGGCTCTCTCCAGTTGGATCCACATTCAAGACACTTTCACAGAGCTCCTGTGAGCCAACAAGAAGCACATGGCACCCACCCACTCTTGTTCTACACAGGCCAACCCTTGGAGGGAAGGAGGGAAGCCACCCTGAGGGCACACCCTGCTGCTGCTGTCTCACTCCCTTAGGGAGGCTTCATGGCCTCATTCCTGGGTCTGGTGCATGTGGAAAGGAAACAGACATGCAAAGTGTGCAGGGCACCTGCAGACCAACTCGTAAGCTCAGTGCCTTGGGCAGGGGAGTGGCAGGAAGAAATCAACCACTGCAGGAGAGGGTAAGAAGAAACAGTCTTACCTGCCTGGGCTCTCTGCACCCTGAAAGCAGCTGATATCACTGTCACTGCTGGTGCTGTAGCAGAGTAGGCTTGGGTAGCAGGAGCCTTGGGGCAAGAACTCCCTGGAAGCCACACCTGGTGCCATGTTTGCCACTCCCACTACCAAATGCTATTGGGCACAGGGTGCATCTGCTCTGACAAAATCTCCCAAGGGTGGAGTGGGGGGAGGAGTGCCATTCTGCTCGTCCCACTTAACCCTCAATCCCTAGGTGCACTGCTGGACGTGAAGTTCCTACAGCCAGCAGTACAAAACTGACCCTGCCATGGCAAAGACTTCATGAGGATTCTGGTGTCCCCTCACAGTTGGCACCCACAGCTAGTGCTCTATTTGCTTCCCCACCCAGTTATGCCACCACTTGCAGAAGCATTGTGGAAGTGGTAAAGGTGTCCTTAGTGTCAGCCCTAACTCCTGGACATGACTCAGCTAGGATGCCAGGCTCCTGCCCAGACCCCAGCAGCCACAGACATAAGGTCATTACAGTAGAACCAGAGAAAGGACAAAAAATCCAGGGCTGCCCCTCCTGCCCCAGTGAGCCTGTCAGCCATCCTGATGCAGTTGTTGCCAGTGATAAAGCAGCACCTGACTTTTGCCAGATGCTGAAGACAACAGCTTAACACAGCATGTCCCTGCCAAGGTGGGAGGTGTAATTAGATGGTGTAGAGGCCCCTCCTGGCAATCTGGGATGTGGCCCCGAGTGTCTGTCACTGCCCTAACCTTTGTGCTGGCTCACTGGGCCTCAGTCTGGCACTCAGGCTGCCCCTTGCCTTGCAGAGGCATGTTCCAGGACACACATTCCCTAATGAATCATCCTCCACCACACAGTTGTTGGGGGCCTGCAGGCCATGCCTATCCCTTGCCTTTGAGGGTGCTGTCATGTACTGCAGCAGCCTGCCCTAACTTTGACAATGGCTTAACAAGACTCTATGCCACTGGCATGTAAGGTATGGGCATGGCTACAAGTGATGGAAAAGAGAAAGTTCAGGCTGGTAGCTACCCTGGCTATGCAATGCCCAGCACCTTCCCAGTCACTGTGCCAACAGATAGTGCCAGTGCCCCTCCAGGGGGCTGGGGCAGGAACACAGCCTTGTTACCCCATCCCGCTCCATTCTAGGGCCCAAGGCTCAACAGCATGACCAAGAGCAAACCAAGAGGATTTATTCTGTTGCCTTTTCCACAACGCTTGGGGCACCTGCATGGGAGAAGCAGAACAAACACAACCCTGAAGCACCTGGACAGGAGAAATCCCACAGGAGGAATGGGATCACACAGGGTGCAACTTGCAACAGAAACCAACCAGCAAAATGACAAGCCAAGCATTGGGAAATAATTTCTAGCAGGGGAGTACCACAGGGCTGTGGGCAAGGCTCCCCAAAGGAAGGTATGGGACTGTCAACCCTGCCTAGCATAAAGAGCTCCCAGAGCTGTCAAAGGGGAGGAGCAGAGCCCATTTCTCCCTGCTGACCTCAAGTTTTGGGGATTTAATTTAAAGAGAAAGGTTCTGTCCAAAGAGCTCAGCCTAGAACTTGTGACTTGATCTGCCAGGTGGCCTGAGGCTGCTTCCACCACAAACACATGCTCTACAGCCTGAAAAATGCTGCTCCTGACTGTCTGCCTCCCTGCAGGGAAAGGTAGTGCTTCCACCAAGCCTTCTGCCCTCTAGCCCTGGTTTGAAGTCTCTGCCCTCTCCTGATCCAGTTATTCCAGCATAAGCCACATTTCTGGGCCCTGCATCTTCAGGCTGAAAGTGCGGGCAAAATGGCAGCTCCCACAGAGATACCTGGCACCATTTAAGCCCCTGGAGATTAAATGGCTGGCAGAGACTGCAGAGCAGAGCTGGGCTCAATAGGCAGCCTAGCTTAGACTACCACCACCCATTTCACTAATTGCCCAGCCTGGTAATCCCCACCACTTCCTTTTAGCAGCTGGCAGGGCCCCTAATGCCACAGCCAGACTCCAAGAGCTCTGGAGAGTTGGGGGAACCTTAACAATCTTCAGGCAGCAGCTACAAAGCAGCCTCTTCAAAACTGAGCTGGCAGGATCCATGCCGAGGCAAACCCAGCTGGGAGCTGCTCTTTCTACATCACACAAGCAGTATAAAGTCGGGAAGCGGATCAGCCCCAGGTAGGGCTGTGCCACACAGTACTAGCTTTGAAACACACTGTGGAGTGCTCTGTGCTGGCAAGGAAGAAGCCCATGAATATTTTAAGGAAGCTCCCCCAACTTAATCTGATCAAACACATCAATAGCAGCCCACACAGCCTGCCCTTGCACACAATGCAGCATGGGGGCAGGGGAGAACACCGAGATGAAGCAGAAGCCACAAGACCTCTGAGCACTCAAACTTAGGGGTTGTCCTGGCTTTCCACCAAGTCTAAGACACCAGCAGTGGCTTTGGAAGTAGATAACCTGGGTTCAAGTCCTGGTCCAGATACCACACAACACTTAGGAAAACATTCCTTTTTGGTTGAGATGTGCCAACAACAGAGACCTTGCCCCAACCCCAGCCCCAGCCACTCATCACCCACACTGCTAAAACATGACCCTTGTTTCTAGTCTGATTTGGGCTTGTCTCATTTTAAACCTTTGGATTTTCTTGGCCCTGTGCCCCTCCTCTCTCCCTCTCCAGGACCCTCATACTCTCCAATCTGGTGCAAGGGTCCTACAACAGGGCACAGGGGCCATTTTTAGCCTGTTCCTTTCCCGGAAGCAGCTGCATGGCTGACTAGTGCCCTTGAGGATGGTAACACACATGAGTGCACCTCCTTAGCTCCTGGCAAAGCTGGTACTGTTACGTTGAGCCCATGGGGGCTCAGGACAGCATGTAAACAGCCTTACATCAGCAGCCTCAGGAGGGCTGGCAATGACACAGCACTTTCTCAGTCTGGGCACCCAGTTCCAGGTCCTCCATTTGCCCACACCCTGGGACCGGGGAGCGAAGAGGGAGCCAGTCAGAGTCTGACCAGTATGTCTGGTGCTGGCTCCTGGAGGGAAGCCTAGTAGCAGGAAGCACATGCCTGTGATGAAGATCAGCAAGGGGAAAAGGAGAAAGGAAGGGTCCAGATTGGACAGCAGGAGTTGTCTCCCACCCAGAAGTATAATTAGCAGCAGGTGGCCAGGGCACAAGCCCCAAGTGTTGAGGTAAAAGGGGCACCAGTGACGGGAGTTGGAGCAGCACTCAAGGCAGGGATGAGGCCAGCTCGAGGGTGGGAGCTACCAAATTTCATGCTGCCATCATCCAGTGCCAATGAGATTTGGGGGCACTGGGCCATGGAGGAAGATGTAGGGGACATTGTCTCCCCAGCTGCTGACAGTGCCACACTGACGCTTCCCCCCGGCAGCAATATTATCTCTCTTAGCATTACTGGGGTTTGCAGCCAGGATGCAGATCTCATCAGTTACACTTCTGTTCCCACCAGTGAGATCAGAATATGCAACTGTCTCCCAAGGAAGGAGCCCCAGGGCCTGGAGTCTCCTAGTGGGCCTGTCCACTTTCCACACTTAAGAAGGTCTGGACGTGAGTCCTGCAAGGGCCTGGTCTTTCTGGGGCTGACAAGCAGGCAGCGACAGAGTAGGAGCATAGATAACTGAAGGAGGCACCATCAGTGATAGACAATGAGAGAAGGCGTCAGCAGCCCCCAGAGCGGTTCCTCCAACTCTGGCTGCTGAGAAACCCCAGTGCACTCCCAGCTCCACCCATGGACCTCGGGCAGCTGCAGGAGCTGGCCCACAGGGCTGCTGCCCAAAGGAATGGCTCTAAGCCTTGCTGCCAGCTGCTGAAGTGATTCATCATCATCAAGCAGCACTGCCTGGGCACCAGGGGCTGCTCCTTTGGGGAGAAAAAAAAATTCCTATACCAATGGTTAGAGCTGACCCCAGGCCTGGAAAACCTGTTCTTCCCCCAGCACTGTTTGTTTAGCTGCAGTGAGCATCTCCCTCCCCAGGCAAGCCCAAGAACCTGGCACCAGCACATATCTTCTAGGAACAGCACTGGGCTGTGGGAGAGGTGTCTGTGAGACCAGCTGGTGTAAAGCAGGCCACATTCGAGCCTGGCCATGAGAGGCTATGGAAAGCAGCACTTCCAGGGTGGATTACACCCCAATGTCCTCCAGGACCAATGGAGTCGGGTGGCCAGGGCACAGCACCATCCAACACCACCCTGCCTGCAGGCCTTCACCCAGCAGCTGTAAGTACTCTTCATGATGCAGGTGCAGTTGCAAGGGTCTGGCTGACATATCATCATCTTCTCATTCACGAGGGCTCTGAACACCTCCTGGACACCAGCGGTGCCCATGTTCTGCACCTCAGGACCCTGCTGGGCAGCACCAGAGGAGTGGCAGCTCCGCTGTTTGGCTCTTGCTGGGGTGACGTGCATCTCACACCACCTGGGACAAGCTTCCATCTTCCATATTCATTCTTAGCATATCAGAGTCCATCAGCTCCCAAGAAGCACCATCCCACCTGAGCTCTGCCCTCCCCCCTTTCAGTTAGACTCTTTGCAAACAGAATTCCCAGATGGCATTTGAGAGAGACCTGAGCCACCCCACTGGAAAACTTGGTGCCCCCAGGGGCTGCACCCCTCAGATGCCACAGGCAGGCTGAGACCACCCCCTTGAAGCAGAGGTGTAACCAATGAGATCTGCACCCTGGCTGCAAACCCTAGTAGTGCTAAGAGAGATATCTCTAACCATCTACCACAGCACTGTGGGGCCTCTTGCAGTGCTGGGAAATGGAGGTCAGCACTGATACAGAGAGGAGCCTTCTTCCCACAAGCGCTCTGTGGTCTCCAAGCTAAGGATAATCCAGAGCAAAGAAACAGGGAAGGAAAATTTAGGAACTGAAGGACAGACGGAACCTGAAGAGGGTTGGGGTTAATTTGCACCCCGTTCAACGGAGAGTGGTACTCAGGTAGTGCTCCCAGTTGCAGATATGATAACTACCTCATGAAGACTAGAGTCAGGGACTGCCAGAGCTAGAAGCATGTGCTGGAGCTAGAAAGCTGAGGCTTGGAAGCTGGGAGTTGCAACAACATAAACATCTTCCACAGAGCAGCAAAGAGAAGGACTCAACTCCCTTTTCCCATAGACATGGCAAAACCAACAACCAGTGATTCAGTCTCACAGCAACATGAGCTAGCATTTCAGGAACACTGGTCTCATGGCACTGAAGTTTCGATCCAGAAAGCTGTGGAACAGCAGCCAATGTTGTGGGGTGTCATTTCATTCTCTCCAGCAGAGCAGAGAGGCATGTGAGGGACAGTACATTCAGCCTTTGCACAGGGACTGGCACTGGATCACTGGCAAGCTGATTATGGATGGCACTGCATCCAGGCTAGATTTGTCAGTGCCTGGTTCTGCAAGAGTGCCAGGCAGAGAGCTCCCTGGCTCACTGGAAGGGCAGGGGGCAAAAGAAGAGTTAAAGATAACTTTTTGAAGTGAGCATGTTTGTTATTACCCTGAAATAGAATAGTTTTCTGATAGGATACTGTTTGGTTAACAATAATTTGGATTATTAAGAAGTATTAGCTTTGCAGCTGAATACAAGGCATGACCTGTGGCCTAGCAATGCCGCTGACCACAA
>JAGPOW010002791.1:37407602-37420557 GCA_030014935.1 Caiman crocodilus
GTGTGTGTGTGTGTGCGTGCGTGCACACGCACAATGGCTGGGGGATGTAATCCTGCCTCCCTGCATGCTGTTCTGGCTCTGCTCACACGCACACAGTTGGAGATGGGTTTCTCCTGCTCTCTCTCCTCCCCTGGGCTACCTGCAGCCCACATGACCATTTGCTGAATGAATTGTGATGCACCATTTACCTTGAGCTGCCCCTCTCAGACTGCTGGGCAGCTTCCCAGTGCCAGGAAACTCCCAGATAAATTACTTGGTCAGGAAGAAGGCAGAAAATACTTGGCAAGTGCTAGAAGCATTAAGTCGTGTGTCCCCCCCCAACTTGAGAGGCTGCCCTCCCCACTTGCCCGCAGCCCTCCCCCTCAGCCCTGAGACTCTTGGTATTTTTATTTGTATTTTTTAATGTGCTTACTCGGAATAAGACATCCCAAATGCCCAACAAATAATCCAGCCTGATAAGATCTGCTTACTGCCAGCTACAGCAATCTGCCCCAGCATATCCCCGCCTGTCTCAGGATGCCTGCATCAGCACAGGGGGGGGTCACAAAAGGTGAAGTTTGACATAACCAGCAAAGAGGGGAGAGACCGGAGGCAGACCTCCTCACTGGGGCAGCAAGGAAGTGGATTTCTTTCCCTGTACAAACTTTGCAGGCAGCAGAAAGTGCTCCACAGCTACAACTCCCAACTCGGGCAATGCCATCTCCCCCGGGCCGCCGTGAGCCCGGCTGGGACACCCGCGGTGACGGTGGAGGGGAAACCGGGCTTGTCTCTCGGGGACAGGCGGCCTGGCCCGGAGCCAGCAAACAGCAAAGGGCCCCCGAGCGGGCGCGGGGAGCAGGGCTGCTCGTTCGCACCAGGCTCGAAGCGAGAGGGTCCCCCGGAAAGCGGCCCTTCCCCGCGGGGCGCCGCCCTCAGTTCAGCGGCAGCCAGCGGGCCGGCCTGGGTCTCGCCTACGCGGAGCCTCGTGGCCCCGGTGCCTGCCCGCGCCCTCTCCCTCTCCCCGGCACGTGGCGCGGAGCCGGCGGCCGAGCCCGAGCCCCGCTGCCCCCCAGCCGCTGGGATCCCCCGGCCCCAGCTCTCGCAGCGGAACACTGTCCGGCCGGCGGGGGACGCGGGGACGCACGTGCGGCCGGGCCGGGCACACTCACCCCAGCGGAGCAGGAGCAGCAGCAGCGGCGCGGCGAAGCCCGGCAGCCTCCAGCAGGCGCAGCCCATGGTGCCGCCACCACCAGCCGAGTGCCGCGAGCGCCAGCCGCGCGCTGGTGCCGCCCCCCGCCCCGCCCCCGGGGGGGGGCAGGCGCCCGCTGCTGTCCCGCGCGGCTCTCGGCTCTGCTGGGGGGCTGAAGCCTCAGAGCAGCCCCTGGCTCGGGGCACGGGGACGAGTGGGGTGAACGATGGGCCCCTAAGCGGCCTCCTGGGCTGGTTCTCCAGGGTCACAGACCCCACGGGTCCCCAGCCCGGGTCACAAGACCCGCCCCTACCCGCACTCAAGTTTGGGGGGAGGGGGGGTTAAGGCAGGGGAAGCGAGGGCACTGCCAGTAGCCACGACCGTAGGGGCAAAAGGTAGTGTGAGCACACGTCCCGTTTTAACCACCCGTCCCAACCACCGTCTCAGCTTGTGGCAGCTGTGCCCCATGCTCAGCAGGGATACAGGAACTGTGGTGAAATAAGGGGTGCTGGTCTTCCAGCATCTCCTCCCTCCCCCTCTTCTCCAACGCGCTCAATTGAGACTGGAGCTGGCAGACAGTTGCATGCCGGAGCGGCTAGGGAGCAGGGCATCGCACTTTGAGACTCAGGAAGTCTCACCCCTGCCAGGGAAGTTATTGGTTCATAGCGACTGTTCCAGTTTAAATTAAATCTTAAAAAAAAAAAACCAAACAGAAGTGACCAGACCTGGACACTTGTGTTCTAAATAGGGTCTCCCGATATCAATGACTTTGCTTCTAGCAAAACTCAGCTATCAAAGGAATTGGTTAAACTTCAGCAGTCTGGACCCCAAGAAGAAAAATTAAGGTTTCTCTGACATTTTACACCCTGCAGAGATCCCAAGGTATTTGTACCACTTTGAATTACACCATGGCAGTGAAGGAAACAGTGTGCAAAGCCCTGGTTTGCTCCTTAAGCAGTACCCTGACATTTTTAGCTCCAACCTACAGACATAAGAGGTATTTCTGAGTATTCCCATCTAACAGGTTCTTATGTTGCCGAGTTGGAAGCAAATACCAAATGAACTCAAACTCCATGCTCTCCCCTTTCAATTAGATGATATCCCTAGAGGACTCTGCCACCCCTAGGATTCCTTTAACCAGAAACCCCCAAGGATTGATACGGCCCCTCATCTGGTTTGGTATCAAGTTAACTTTTAATAGTAATTCCTAAATTATTACAAGTATACTTCCTTGCAATATGACCTGGCAACCATTTCATTCAGGCATTACAACAGTCTGATGGTACTGGCCTCAGATCCTCTGCTGAGTGTGCGGGATGTTAGTTTCTTGTTACTCAAAGCAAGAAGTCTAGGGTTGCTCCTGTGTCCCCAGGATAGCAACACAGACTATCTCATTGTTTGTCCACTACTTTTGTAACTTTCTCAGCTCAAACTGTCTAATCCTCAAGTTTCTTACCTCATCTTTTTAGATAAGGTACTCCTAATCCTATTCTGTTTTTGGTTTTCTTTCCTTCTAGAGAAACTACTGTACCTGGTTGGCCCACCATACCAATCATAGCACTCATTTTGCCCAGTGCCCTATAAGGCATTCTGTACAATGTAATTGTTTTGTTCCAGGAAGGCCTAAAGTTATACTAAGAGCCTGAGCTTAACTCAGTTTGCTCGCTACAAACTCCAGACACTATTGTAAGAGATGGATAGGATATGGAGAACTTTAGAAAGGAAGGATAAGAGAATAGTTGGTACCAGCAACAAAGAAATGTGGGGGACAAACTACAAACAATGGGTCAGTAAAAGCCACATCTCCCTCTTTCTAGGAGAGTGCTCGATGAGACTAGACAAGACTGGGAAGGCCACTTCAGACGCAGTTGGAGATGCATGCCAAGTCTGCTCAGAACACTTCTGAGGGATTGGGCTGCTCAGGGGACCACAGACACCACCCTCCCTGGCTTCCAGATCCCAGTCAGGTTTGGCTGGAGCCAGGCTCCCAACTGTTCAGGCCAGGACAGTTCAGGGCATGCACAGAAGCATGGCTGCAGGCACTGAGGGAGCTTTCAGGTCTGACAGCAAGGTGCCTGGCAAATTAAGATGCATTCAGGGTTAGGTAGCTGCTGAGTGGCTGGCTTTGAATTGCAATTCAGGATTCATGCAGAGCCTATGCACCTAACTTTTTTTGGGTCTGACCCTGGATGATAAGGCAACATTGCCTTGGGTGGGGCAGGCAGGTGAGTTACAAGCCCAGCTCAAGGGCTCTCAGGTTCTGTGCCTGCAGCCCTAGCATTTACATCTAAGCTGTACTCATAGAATCATAGAAAGTTACAGGTGGGAGGGACCTCAGGAGGTCATCTAGTCCAACCACCTGTTCAAAGCAGAACCATCCCCAACTAGATCATCCCAGCCAAAACTTTGTCTAGCCAGGTTTTGAAAACCTTCAAGGGTTTTCTACCCTCCTAGCAAGAAAATTCTTCCTATTATCTAACCTAAACTTCCCTTGCTGCAACTTGAGATCATTGCTGCTCCTTGTCATCTGACATCGCTGAGAACAGTCTAGCCCCATCCTCTTTCAAATCCCCCTTCAGGTAGCTTGAAGGCTGCTAGTAAATCCCTTCTCAGGTTTCTCTTCTCTAAACTAAATAAGCCCAGTTCACCATCTTTCCTCATTATTCATGTCACCCAGCCCCCTCACCATTTGTCACCTTCCACTGAACTCAATTTGTCCACATCCTTTCTGTAATGGGGGTCCAAAACAGAACAGTACTCCAGATGTGGCCTCACCAGTGCTGAACAGAGGGGAATAATCACTTTCCTTGACCTAGTGGCAACACACCTACCAGTGCAGCCCCATATGCCATCAGCTGCTTTGGCAACAAGGCCACAGTTGGCTTGTATTCAGCTTATTGTATTCACTGTAACCCCCAGGTCCTTTTCTGCAGAGCTACTGCCCAGCCATTCAGCCCCCAGCCTATACTGGTACATGGGACTTTTCCATCCCAAGTGCAGGACTTGGCACTTGTCCTTGTTGAACCTCATGAGATTCCTTTTGGCCCAATCCTCTGATTTGTCTAAGTCACTCTGAAAACTTGTTTGATTTATTGGACTACAAAACTCCCAGAGCAGCAGCCCCAGTCTATAGCTACAGCTGAGTCTTGGCTGTCCTGGAGCAGGCCTAACACAGCCTGGAGCAACTGGCTCTGTCCCAGTTGCAAAAGTAGTAACTTTCATGCTCAACCCTCATTCTAAATAGGAGGCAGGAAGTCTTCTAGAGGGGAGAGGCTGATCATGCCAGACAGAGGTCCCTGTGCCAGGGCTTTGTTTTTCCAAGCTCCCTGCACAAGCTCAGGATTCACATGAAGCAAGGAGAGTTCTTGCATGGAGTTCCTGCAAACTCCAGTCCATTCCTGCAATACAGCACAGCTCTTCATAGCTTAGTCTCAATGATGAAGTAGCACCTAACCCAGTTTCAACTCATCCTTCACATGGTAGCAAGTCTGGCCTCAGTTTGACTTTTTCCTCAGGCAGACACAGAGTAACAGAGCAATGTGTTCCAACCAGCCGGCTAAGTTAAGTTAGGAGATGTCATTCTACTCACATTGGGACAGTTGACAGTTGAGGGATGTGGTCAACTACAGACAACTGTCCTCTGCCAAAGGGAGTTTGCATAATACAGGTCAACACATCCCTTTTTGTTTGTGATTTACTATAATCCATTTTTCAAATCCTATTGCTAAGCCTAATGGGCTCTAGGGCTCCTTGCACCTGGAGGAGATGCTGACTTCCCACCCCCATCTCAACTCAGCGTTCAGGGGCTAAAGACAGGTCAGCACCAAAGAACAGCAAGACTCATTCTACAGGAAGAGCCTCTTCTAATGAAGATAAGTGTGGAGTAGCTGCCCCTTTCTGCTGATGGTGAACTCTGAAATAGGAACAAGCTTCTCAGCTCCCTTGAGAGGAATGGTATTATCCACTTGCCAGGAACAGATATAAATCAGGCAGGTCAGAGATAATCAAGGGTAACTCAGAGGCAGAAAGATGAGGAAGAGAAGAGAACCCAGATATTCAGACCTCCACCACACACCAGGCCAGAGATCTCAATGTGGCTTCTCCTTGGCTCTTCCATCCCACTAGAGGGAGTGGGCCCATTCTAGGTGACCTCACAGCCCTGAGGAGAACAGAGGCAGCACCCACAGGTTTGTTTTTCTCCAAAAGTTGTTTATTGAACTTTTCTTAATGTTATTCAAAAAAAGATTCAAATTTTAGATAAAAAGAAAAACCCTGGTGTAAAATCCAAACTAAACATCTGATCCATGGACATGCTCCAATACACACAAGATGAAGGGCTCCACCGGGCTCTTGCAGCATGATGCTCCCTGGCCAGCCTGAACCAGGGCACCTCCCTCCACTCCCACTCCAGAACCAACACAGGGAAGATATGCATACACAGCCCCCTGCTGGCACCTGACCCCCTCAGTGGGCTCCTTACTGCCATGGCGCTACAGCTGCAGGAGCCCAGGGGGCAGAAAGAACTCTTCCCCTTGCCCTCAAGAAGGTATCTTTCCACTTACTCCAATACCACCAGGGAGTTAGCAGCTTACACAGCTGGAAAGGATTTCTGGGCTCATAGATTTAGGCACAAAAAGATTTATTTTCCTTCAGTGAGGAGCGCATGCATAACTTGAGGCATCCACCCACTTCACTCCACTGGGGCTCATCACAGCTCTCCTCTCCTCCACTCAGCAACAAATACCAACTTAAGGGGGGAAAGAAATCCAATGGCTTTAACTGAATGTGACCACGACATAGCACATTAGGTTGCCAGCCAGGCCTTGGGGACGGATGGGTGGGTCAGAGAAGCCTTAGCTCTCCTGGAAGAGGCTGTTGAAGAAAATAAGCCAAGTGAGCATTCAGTGATTATTGTGGACTATACACAGATGGCATTTGCCTTAGCAATGGGCAGGATTGCCTTTGAGACATCATACACTTGCTTAATAGATTTCCTGGCAAGAGCTCTTAACACAAGCCACACGTGGTTAGTAACTAGTGGATCTGCTAAGTGGGCTCCCATGGAGCAGCCCGTTAGGGAACCAGATGCCTTTAGGTCATGCTGGGTGTGACCAAGCCCTGAAGCATTATCATGAGGCGGCGGGCAGCCTTGCCCAGGCTGTTGTGGGGCTCCGCCTGTAGGAACTGGAAAAGCTTCTGCCGCACCTGGCTCATAACAGAGCCCATGTGGTCTCGAGTGATGGGGTCACTGTGATCCAGGTGCATCACTGCCTCTTCCAGGTAACTGAATGGAAAGAAGAGAAAGCTCAGGGTTATAAATGGGTTCACCAGCCAGTCCCAGCTCCAGCCTGGGGCATGTGCAGACACTTCCCTCCATCTAGCTTTTCCCAGCTGAACTAGTTTAGACTTTGGAAAATGCTCCCCCATCTAGTGCAGAACTGCAGCCCCAAGCCCATTGCTTGGGAACCTGGCTGCTCAGACCAAGCTAGAGAAGTCACATGCAAGAACTCCCTAGGGTTGTGTGAGGGTTGCACTTTCGCATTCCTCATCTACAAGTGGTATAATGAAGGGTCCTATGAGATTCATATCAGAAGTGTGGATTTATTGGGTGCTAGGGCCAGGGTACAATGTCACCTACCAAATACAAGCTGGAGTAGGGAAAGCAGGGTGAAAGGAAATACTGAACAAGAAATAGGCTGAAATGACCCATTTCAAGTGTGTGACCAAATATGGGAAGGAACTGGAGAGCAGCTGAAAATGCACTCTCAGAACCAGCATGTGGCTGTAGAAGGAATCAGGAGATAGCTCTCTCTAGGCTAACCTCAAATCTCTCCACCTCAGGCCATGCTTTGACATTCTACAATCATGCAGGTCAGCCCTTTTCAGCTCCTGAATCTCTCTGCTTTCATTTTTAAAAGCTATGGCTTGGCTGACATGACAGTTCTACTGTTGGTTTAGGAGCACTGGGGATGGGCAAAAGGAATTGCACCACTGAAGCATACAGGTTGTAAGCAGAACCCTAACCTAAATCCAGATAAGCTGAGGGGAAAACTCCTATGGCCAATACAGCTCCATCTGCTGGGGTAAATGGTTTTAGCTGTACTGACAGAAGGACTTGCTAGTGTAACAGTATCCACACAAAGAGGCTTCCTGGCCTAGTTCTTTCAGCAAACCCTTTACTATCCAAACAAGCCCCAAGTCTCCAACTATGGCCTTACACTCACTCTGTAACAGGAATGTTGTATCTTCACTTCACACAGTGTGTTCTTGGGTTGGCTAACTCATCAAAAAACTTGGGTTTCAACAGGTTAGCAGCCAAAGTGCATCTCCAAGCTCTTCTATGGGCTTGGACTCAAGCTGCCTTTTCATTTCTGCTATTATAACTTGTGTTAGACAACCTGAGCTCACACTTTGTGCACTTGCAATACCCTGACAGCCTGCAAGTAGATTAATGCAGCAGATCATATCTCAGACCAACCATTTTAAGTGTCAGTAGTGATATCTATGTCACTGCCTACTGATTTAATAGAAAGTCATCAGCTACTGTGCTTATTCCACATTTCCAACCATCACCTACCAGCACTCCTGCTTGCCCAACTTCATTTCCCTTTGTTGCTGAGTACTGTGCTAGCAGTGTGCTGCAGAATTATGGGATGGAATAAAGTTGCATTCAGTGTTGCACCAAGTAGCATTACACTACCTGGATGAAGCCAGAATCAGACTTCACATTTTAAATCTCTCTGAATTACCACAGAAACCAGATGCCTTGTTACAGAAGTTGCAGCCCCCAGGCTAACTCCACCTGAACATGGGTGATCAGAACTTGCACCACTGGTGCTCAGAATACCTTCTCTTCGTATACAGTATATGCCACATAAGCAACCAACTTGGCATCTTGCCCCAATGGTGATGGTAGCCAACACAAATCCTACAGTTAATGATTGCACTGGACAGCTCAGTGAAAGCTTCAGCTCAATACTACTTAGGACATTTCCTGAGGTCAATGTGTTTAGCATCTAGGAACATGCCTGAAGTCATAAGAACACAAGAAGTGCCCTACTGGGTCAGACCAATGGCCCATCTAGTTCAGTATCCTGTCTCCAATAGTGGCCAACATGGATGCTAGAAGAAGAGTCAAACTAAATAGATTTAGCGTGATTTATCCCCACCTTCCCTGGCATCCACCATTATTGGTTTAGAGATGCTAGAGGAAACATCTCCAAGTGTTCTGTTCAACCGCTATTAATAGAATTATCATCCATGACTGTCTGTATGTTTTTGAACCTGGCTATGCTATCTGCCTCCACCACCTCCTGTGGCAATGAATTCCACAAGTTAACTATGCGTTGCATAAAAAAAAGAAATATTCTCTCTTGTTAGTTTTAAATCCATCTCCTACTAATTTCAGTGGGTGCCCCTTAGTTCTAGTATTCTGGGATTTGGTGAACAACAGTTCCCTGTTCACTTGGTCCACACCCTTCATGATTTTCTAGACTTCTAAACATACCACTTCCTCAGCCTTCTTTCTAAGCTGAAGAGTCCTAGCCTTTTTAACTCTTTCCCAGTACAGCTACTGCTTCATATTACTGATCATTTTAGTTGCCTTTCTCTGCATCTTTTCTAGTTCTACTACATCCTTTTTGAGATGCAGAGACCAGAACTGTACATATATTCACAATGTGGCTGCACCATGGATTTATATAATGAAATGATATTCCCCATTTTGTTTTCAATTCTCTTAATGATGGCTCAACATTTTACTAGTTTTGTAGTTGCCACTGCATATTGAGCTGATGTTTTTAGAGAACATGCTCAATATGCAGAGACCTAGAAAGGAAATCTAGGATCACACCCACCTCAGTTTCAGGTCAGTCCGGGTACCCAAATCTGAGGAGAGCTGCTGAATGAGAGAGAGGAGGACAGGTTGGGACAGTGGACATGGATGCTGCCCAAAAACTTGCTGCGGATCTACAGTCTCACAAACATACAGGACCAGATTCAGATCAGCTGCAGTGAGAGCCTAACAAGAAAAATGAGTCAGAGATAAGTGGGATGGAGAGGGGTATGAGGAACCCTATAATGGCAGTAACAAAGCCCTGTATGCCTGGGTAGCACTGAATGGTGTTCCCATCCTCTTCTGTCCGGAGACCCCCTGCTCATTCAGACCTCAAGGCACATACTTAGTTCCAGGACAGCACACTCTCTCATCACTTTCCCAACACAGACAACTTAGATGCATCTGCTTAGGAGATCCAGCTCTAAAACAGCTGGTTGGTACCATAGACCATACTCTATACCATTACCATATGCAGTAACTGATATTCCATGGCAGCCAGCCCTGCACTAAGGCACACAACACATATGGGTTACATTTGTTCAAAGACATCTTTGAGACTGAACAAACCAGGACTTGGTGCTGGCCAGATGCAGGGTAGGAAACAGGATGGAGCCAAGATTCCACCAGTGGTCAAAAGATAATGCATTCCACACATAGTAGGGTTGAATGCATAAGTTTTTAGCACCCCCCATCTTCACCCCCTGCCAAAGGCAATTTGCCACAGCCCTCAGCAAAATCTGTCAGCAGTGGTAAGGACAGAATACTTGGTACTAAGGGCACCAGCCTTGTCAAAGGGTTTTGCCACTAGCAGTTTGCTGCCCTTGGTGTCAAGTGGTGCACAGCAGCAGGTGCCTGTCCCATTGCACTGTTGTGGCTGGAGCACAAGGCTCACTTTGGAATGACTGTCTCGGAGTCATTCCAAGTGGCAGAGGAAGGGGGAGGGAGGGAAAGGGAGTCTTTCTCCATTTCATCCCTCAGGCAGAATAAGAGGGGATCCCTTGGCTCTTTCAGAAGGATCAGCCCCATAAGGCAGCCCATGTACCTGCTGGAAAGCTTGGTTGAGGTGGCTCTGTTGCAGCAGCTGCAGGATGTGAGCCTGTTGAGACTGGAAGTCTAGGTGAGCAGAAGGGATGGGCGTGCCCGCTGCTGAGCGCATTGCTTGCATGATACTTGAAGTGACAGCCGCTTGCTGCTCCTTCATGGCCAGGCTCACCTCCCCCTTGATGACTCGCTGCACCTGAGTCAGAATGGACTCCTGCATGCTAGAAAAAGAGTGAGCCCTGAGAACAGCATTAGAGATTTCACTGCTTATGCTTACACCTGACAAACCTGGGACTCAGATCTTAAGAGGGATGCTTTGTACTTCAGCACAATCACCAGAGGGCTCATACAAACTGCTTGGAGGCCCAAGTACAAACAAGGAGTACCAGGGAAGGGTTCACACAGCCCCCTGGGGCTTTGTAGAGCCCTTGTGGTGTGCAGTCCTTAAAATACTTGCTCCACTGCACATGCTAAAGTCACTTAGATTCCTGGGAGGGAGATGATTGGGGGAGAGGACAGAGCAATAGGATGGACAACCTTTCCAGGAACCTGTTCTTTATCATAGTTCTTAGCTATGTTAAGTCTCTAGAGTCTCTGGTGCTGGTGCAAAGCTGCAGGGATCTCTGCTAATCCCACAGCAGCAGCAGCAGCAGCTTTCCACAAGTGTCAGCTCCCACCCCCAGGTGCCACCTGGAAGACGAGAGGGGAGCTGCATTTGCATTTCACTGGTTGGCCTCTTCATTGAAGCGGTCAGGGTCCCCTGTAGATGCAAATCTATACTCTTATTGCCTGGAAACACAGGGGGCCACACTGCTACAGACAGTAAGCAGTGTTTGTAACGTGCAGCTGCATCCTGTAGCTGGGATTCAAGGCATGAGCTACTGCAGACCTAAGAATCCAAACCCTTCTCAGGGTGTGTCTGAAGACATAAGTCAGGGGGAGGAGCAGTGCCTCAGAATCCTTTTGCCAAAACAGAGCTAGGCAATCCAGGCTCTGGGGTCTTTCCCCAGCTCAAGCCTGGTTGAGCTTTGCTTCACAGAGTACACAGAGCTTACATTCTAGGGCCCAAGACTCTAGTTTGAATGAAGGCTCAGCTGCAAGTTATGCTGATAAGCAGTCCTCTATGCGCAGCTACACATGCCTGCATGAAGCTGTTGTTGACTGGTTCTGCATACTGCAAATGAAAGGTCCAAGAGCTACCCCCTGGGATAGACCTGTTTCTACAGGAGAGCTAACAAAGGCTTTTGTTGCACACCTTGCCTGGCCTCACCAGCACCTGCACTCCTCAGTGATGCCCATTTCAGCAGGTGCCCAACATTACACCCAGATGCTAACTTACTTGCCCACGATGATATGCAGCTGATGCTGCACTTCAGAATGGACACTGGCCGTGATGGTGGAAGCCAGCTGCTCTGTGGTGCTCTGGAAGGTGGTGATCAGCTGTCGGAGCTGGCTCAGCAGGGGGTCCCGTGCCTCCTGTTCTCGCACCTTTTTGTTCTTCATGTGGGTCTCCAGCTGTTGGATATCTGCAACCATCAGACAGACAGGTGCTTGGGGACACGTGCTAGCTAGGTGTTCTTGGGGAAGCTGAGCCATTGGCAGCTCTGCTGCCTAACCACACAGCATGCTCTAGCGGGAGTTATGGGGGTGTCCCAAAGCCCAGCCTTTGGGCCACACAGCAGACCAATCTGTGAACACTTCCGTGCACTCCCCCAAGCCCCCCATCAGTAGTATAGAACACAGTGACTGAGCAGCCAACCCAAAATGTTCTGTAGCAACAAGTCTTTGCATGGGCTGCTCAACTGGGCCCAAAGACACAGGGCAAAGGGAGTGCACATGTCTTTGTGGTACACTAGTGTGAGCTACAGTATTTCATTGGCAACAGGGCCAGAAGCAGGTACATCTGAAAAAGCCAAGAGAGGAAAAAGCTGCAGAATTCAAAGGGGAAACTTTAACAAAGGCAAGGAGGAAGCAGGCTGTGTGTAGGATGATCAACCTTGAAGATCCTGTAAAAGGAAGGGAGGGGGCAGCACCACACTGGGTAAGACAAGGTGAACATGAGCACCAGTTCCTTTACATGTTGCCCCACAAGACAGAAATAGGGAGGTGCTGTAATAATGGCTGGTGCAGACTCAGGCAGAGTCCAGCACTGCACATGAGCAAGGACTGGGTAACATCTTGCTTGTTAGCATATCCAGGACTTAAACCCCAGGCTTTAGTTCACCAGAGGGATGCAGAAGTGAAAGGAGCTCCCTCCAAGTGCTGTGCCTCCCAGCCAGTATGGGACAGGAGAGGGAAGAAGTTTGCCTTCTGTCCCCCGACTATATCAGGGCAAATATATGATGCTTCAGGAGTGTGACAGCCCTACTGCCACACTAGGGAAGTGTGATGATACAGCAGGGCTGTTATCAACTGGGAGACTACAGGTGAGGAACTAAAGCCATGCCTATAGGTCAGACTGGGAGCCAGGAGCACCACAGACTCATCTCAGCTCTTGCAGCAGCCTGAATTTGCACATACAAACTGTTTTGCATGACCAAAGTGAGAAATGAGGATTAAACCTCCCCTCCCTTGCAGATGGCTGCCATTGTGGTGCTCTGTACTGGGACTGTGGGTTTGTTGTTAATGATGACAGACAGCCAGGCTAGGGAGGGAAGGTTAAGAAATGACTCACATTCCTGTGTGCCCTGCTTGAATGTGTCATTGATCTGCTGGAACATGGACTGGCAGCTCTTCTCAAATGCAGGCAGCACGATGCTCTGGAACGCCTCCCTGTAGGCTGACTGGATGGGTCCCTGCAGGGCATCCGCAGCTGCCCTCGCAATGGTATCTGTAAGGTTCTTGAAAACACACATGCAAGAGGCCCCAGAGTTTAGCATTTTTCTACTATCTAAGAAAAGATTGGGGGG
>JAGPOW010002791.1:37420950-37439121 GCA_030014935.1 Caiman crocodilus
GGGGGGAGGCATTTTACCTGCCCTGCAACCCAAAAACAGCACAGACAAGAACTGCCCAGCACCAATCAGAAGTATTTCTCTCCCAAATAGTTAACATCCTTTTCCAGTTGATGTGCAGTTAACACTATACTTTGGTGGCTGAGGGAACCCCAATTAGTACATCCTAGAAAACAAAGATTTCCCAGTGTTTTAATTCAAATGAAAAAAAAGCAGATGCCAAACCTAGATTCCTCACCCCTTCAGCCATTAGATCCTGCAGAGGTAATTAAGGCATCTCCAGACTATAAACAATGGAGAAGAGCTGAATACAAGAAATGAAAAAGGAAGGAAGAGGAAGGGCTGTGCAGAAGGCATAGTGATCTGGAAGCTGCAATTTCACAAAAATATATTCACAGTAAAAGAAGAAAAGCCAAAGGGAAATTCATAATGCATCTGGAGGACAGTGAGAGCACAAGCAATGAGCAAAAAAAAAAGTCTGGAGAAAAGAAGGCTGAGTGGGGGGATTTGATAAAAGTCTTCATATACCTGAAGGACAATTACAGAGAGGGTAGAGATGGGTTTCTCGCTGTGGCTGCAGAGCATACGACTTGGAGCAATGACCTCAAGCTGCAGCAGGGGAAATTTAGGTTGAAGATTAGGAGGAACTTCCTGACTACAAAGATGGTCAAGCATAGGAACAGACTACCTAGGAAAATTGTGGAATCTCTATCTTTGGAAGTTTTCAAGAGCATGTTAGATAGATACTTAGCTGAGATGAGTCTATACAGTCTATGTTAGTGTCAGTGCAGAGGCAGAAAAGGATCTTGGAGTCATTATTGATGCCAAAATGAACATGGGTTGGCAGTGTGGGGACGCGGTCAGGAAGGCCAACCACACCTTGTCATGCATCCACAGACGCATCACAAGCAGGTCCAAGAAGGTGATGCTCCCCCTCTATGCGGCACTCAGCAGGCTGCAGCTGGAGTACTGCGTCCAGTTCTGCGGACCGCACTTCAGGAGGAGTGTGGACAACATGGAGAGGGTCCAGAGGATGGCCACTTGCATGATCAGGAGGCAGCAGGGCAGGCCCTATGAGAGGCTGAGGGACCTGAACCTGTTCAGCATCCACAAGAGAAGGCTCAGGGGGGGATCTAGTGGCCATTTACAAACTAGTCAGGTGGGACCAGCAAGCAATGAGGGAGTCCCTGCTCCCCCAAGCACTACCAGGAGTGACAAGAAATGATGGTCACAAGCTGGCAGAAGGTAGATTTAGGCTAGATATCAGGAGGCGCTGCTTCACTGTCAGGGTGGCTAGGACCTGGAACCAACTTCCAAGGGAAGTGGTGCTGGCTCCTACCCTGGGGGGTTTTAAAAGGAGGCTGGATGAATACCTTGCCAAGGTCATTTGACCCCAGTACTCCTTCCTGCCATGGCAGGGGGTCAGACTTGATGATCTGCTCAGGTCTCTTCTGACCCTACCAACTACGAAATTATTTCCATAACCATTTTTATAAGTCTGATGGACATACAACTAGAGAACAACAACATGGTTCCAAGCACCATGATGACCACTTACAGCTAGACTAAAGCTTAACAGTGATGTCTGGGATGATTCTGCCTTGAGCAGGGGGCTGGATTAGATGACCTCATGAGGTCCCTTTCCAGCTCTACTTTCCTTGGAACCTATGAAAAAAAGGACTGATCAATCATTAGTCACAGCTCTGTGGGAGCTCAGGGGATCGGAAGGAAATGGCATTATGCTGAATCCAATGGGACCTCCAGGGGACCAGGCTACTTCCCTGTACACCATTAACATTACATTTGTAGAAACTCAGTGGAAGAGGCTGAAAACAGTGAGGAAAGAGGGATTATATGAAAAGGACCTGAATTTAAAAAAGCAGCTAGAAAGTGAAGGTAAACACAGAAAAATGAATTTAAACCATCTTTGGAAAAATACGTACTCCACATGCATATACACACATATACTCTACATAGGACAGTAAGACCTCCTCAGCTTTAAAGCTATAATCACCTGCCAGTTCAGGCCAGTAAAGACAAGAAGGGAAAAGGCAGAGCAACAGGAGGGGAAAGCCCAAGCAAAGATATTGCTAAAGCTTCAAATCATGTCTTTTTCTGCAAGTCTTGGGAGAAAACCAGCTCAACATTTTGTTACCCTACTAAATACTGAGAAAGAGCACTCTCTCAGGAACAGACAGTAAGCTGGCTTTCTACCTACTGACCATGCAACAGCTAGGGTGCTTCTTGGGGAGCTTGCAGAAATGTTGGCTTTGGAATGAGCCAAGGGAGGAACAGACTGCTTTGTGCTGGGTTTGTTAAAGAGGTGCAGATCCTGGGACACAGAGAGCTTCTTCCATTCCTTTGTACCCCTCTGGTGAACTAAAGTCTTGGGTTTAACTTCCCAGTATGCCAACAAGTAAGATGTTACCTAGCCCCTGCTCATATGCAGTGCCAGACTCTGCCCATGTCTACACCTGGCCTGAAACTTAGCATGGGGAGACTAAGTGGACTTTCAGAACAGAATAATAGAAAAATAGGGCTGGAAGAGACCTCAGAAAGTTGCCTTGAGAAATCTCAAGGCAGAATTATCCCTGTACAAACCATTCCAGACAAGTGCTCATTTAACTGACTCTCTAAAAACTCTGAGGATGGAAATCACCTAGATATTTTGTAGAATCTGTTGCAACGCTTAAATCACTCCCTTAGTTTTAAAGTCCTTCGTAAACTTAAAAATTCCCCTTGTTGCAATTTAAGAGAGTTACTCTTTGTCCTGTTCCCTATGGCTACAGAGACTAGTCTGTCATCATCCTCTTTATAAATCACTGCAAAGGTGTTTGGAGACTTGTTAAATCCCCCCTCATTTCTCTTCTCTACACTAAATCCTGGGTTTTCCCATCTTTCCTCCTAAGTTATGTTTCTTAAAAACTTACTAATTTTCAGTGCTCTTCACTGGGATCTAACCTGTCCATGCCTTTAAAGCGTGGTGCCTCAAATAGAATGATGACTGTCTTGTACATTTAAATATGGAAACCCATATTGGAGGAAAATGCCTGTTAAAAAGTCCCTCTGAAAAGGTGTTCCCATAAAAGAAGATCTTGCTCTCCACCAGCATAGGAGGTACAACAGAAGAAAAGGTTGTAAGGTGGAATAGAGAGAGAGCAGGGGTCTAACCAGATTTCCTATGGTACCAAAAAGTGGCTCTGTCTACACTAGCAGCTAAACCATTTTTCAGCCTCCACTGAAGAGTAAGGATGCTGCCAGTCAATCAGTAATGGATCATTACTCTGGAAGGTCAATGCTGGACAGCTTGGAGATGGCTGCATTCTGGTCCTTACCTTTGATTTCACCAGCTTAGTGACATTCTCCTTCAATGTGCCCTCAACAGCTGTGAGTTTGGTTGCAATGGTGTTACTCAGCTGTCCAGTGACAGGGTCCATGCTTTTGGAAATACCTGAATACAACATGAAGGAGAAAGTGATGCAGATGTAGCTTAAGAGCCAGAAAAGCATTCCCCTTTCCCTAAGAAACAGAAGACCAGTGGGATACCAAGGCACTCAGGAATAGTATGGCCAGAATACTTTTCAGATGTACTTCAACGGAGTCTACAACCCATTCTGCACTGGCTGAATATCAGGAAAGTTCACACTCATTAACTGCTCACAAAGAAGGGCTGCACACAGCATGTAAATGCCAGTCTGTGTTCCATACAGAGAGTTTCCCACAACTCATTTTTCAGGTTCTTTGCATCTTTACACTTCTTCAGATACCTATGCAGAGACTCGGAAAGATAAGCAACAGTAGGCAGCCATAAGGGCTAAATATAGTGCATCCAAAATCCTGCCTCTTGCAGTGCTGATCCTCCCATTAGGGCAGCTTTTTGTATTTCAACTCCATGCTATGCCAACCAAACACACAGGAAGAATGGTACAAACCTGCCCCAAAGCCCTGGGCATCAGCACTTACACTGGGGCACTGTCTTCTTCATCTCTTCACGAATGGTCCTCTCCAGGCGATTACAGACAGTGGTAGACATGGACTGAGAGAGCTGTTGGGACAGGTGATCCTGTAACTGCTCGTTCCGCTGCTGCCATTCAGTCAGAGCTCGGTCTAGCCTCCTCTCTGATCATACATTAAGGAACACAAGCACCAGGAGATTTCTCCTCTTCTCCCAACACTCACCTAAAAGACATCTCCAGCACTCCTGTGGACTGCAAAAAGCCTAATTTGCTTCTCTGGTATCAGCATTCTAGGACACATCTTGCTTCAGCTGGTAAATCTGTACTTGATGAACACCTGCTACCCATCAGGCCACTGGAAGGTTCAGTGACACACAGAAAGTAGCAGTGTTTTCCCCCATTTATGTTTTGTGAACTTCCCATCTTGACAAGGCATTGAGAAACAGTAGCTTGAATCAGGTGCAGAGGCAAGCTGGCCCTTGTTGATTCTGGTCTTGCTGCACCTCGTCACCTTCATGTTCTAGCACCCAGCTTTTCTGATTTCACCCCATTTTGCCCTGAAGCACCTTGGTATTCAAAACCCTGACCATATCTCATGCAAAAACTGTTAGCATGGTTTTATGACACAGACCAGACACACTCAGACCACTGTTCCAAAGCCTCATGTGTTTCTCCAACATCACCTGCAGTTCTTCACAGGAAAGGTAAACCAAGGCTTTTCTTTTACTCCACCCTTTGCCAGTGTCTTGCCTGAAATTGCGAGTAAGCCAATTACACAATGCAGTTTTTCTTTCTGAACTGGAGCATGTTTGCCACCCCTGCCAACAAGGGGTATGTTGTGGCTCTTTGGTTAAGACCAACTGCTTACATGGCTTGCAAGCCCATCAGCATGGAGTGTCTGCAGCAGGCATAAGGCTCTTGAGGACCTAGCCAGATTTCCTTCTACTGAAAAGATGCTCACCCAGCCCTAGCTCTAGGCTATGTCCACTTCCAGAGGGGTTTCCATGGAAGGATACGCTCTTGCTCTTGCTGAGAGCCAACTACTCTCTCCACGTGGCCCATGAGGGAGCTCTGCACAGCGTCCAAGTGATCAGTGAGTCTCCGCATCAGCTCCATCTGGTTCTGCCGTAGCTCAGTGAGCTCTCTCTGTTGGTTCCTCAGCAGAGACATCAGCTCATCCTGATACTCAGGAGTCACCTGTTTGCAGAGGAGACAAAAGGGCAGGCACTAGTGACACCACTGTCCACCTCACCTGTAATACAATTAGAGGAATGCAAATGCATAGACTAAGGGCAATTCACCTTCACAGTCCATGAGCAAGTGCTAAAGTACCAACTCGACCTCTCTTCCCCCAGCAAGATTTATAGCCAGGCCTCAGTGAAGCAAAGTGAAAATTCCACCTTCCAACAGGGTCAAAATTTTGCCTTAAGTAGCAGACTGATGAGCTGGGTTATGTTTTTTTTCAAGGTCCTGCCATGCACCTTGCTGAACTAAAAATGAACTACTCAGTAGCAAACCATTCCCAGCCTCCCCCAGGCTATTTATATAATTCCAAGACTCGCTTATTTTGTTTATTGATTTTTGCTTCCAACACAAAATAGGAAAACCAGCCTGTTCACTTCTTCTTGGATACCTGGAACACTTACATGATTCAAAAGCCTCTGCTGTGAGAGGAGAATAAAGCCCTAGGACAAGGACAGGCAATTATTTCAGCTGGAGGGCTGCTTAACAAGGTTTGGTGAGCTGTTGTGGGCCACATGGGTAGCCCCAGCCCTGACAGTTGTCCCTGGGCCAGGCTGGCTCTGTGCTGTACCATGCAGGTCCTGGCCTTGCAGTTGGGAACTGTGCAGTGAAGCACAGAGCCAGCCTAGCCCAGTCTGTCCCAACAGCATGCAGTTCCCCACTGCAAGGCTGGGACCCATATGGTGCAGCATAGACTGCATTGTGCCAGGCCAGGCTCCATGCTGGCCAGGGCTGGAAGGGCTGTTCTGCTTCCCTTGCCTCTAGCTGCGGCTGCTGTTCCTGTCCCTGCTGCACCGCTCTGGGTGGGCAGGTGGGAAGCTTCAGTGATAGGCTTCTGCCCTGTGCATGGAGCTCCAGCTCCAGCTCCCAGCCACCTTCCATCCACTCTGCCCACCCAGCTTGACGAGCAGCCCCTGTGTGCAGGCAAAGTGGGTGTAAGGCAGCCACGAGCTAGAGCTGGATCTCCATGGGCTGGGCAGGGCCTTTCTGCCGAAGCTTCCCACCTGCCTGGAACATGCAGCGTGGTGCAGCATAGCACAACAGGAGTAAGACTTGCAGCTGGAAGTGAGGGGAGCAGAACAGCCCACCGACCCCGACCAGCAAGTGCAGCTTCTGATGGGGCTGTTCCTGGTGCAGCTGCAGCCAGCCAGGTGCTGTCATGCTCCCTTTGCCTCTAGCAGCCCCTTCTCCTCCCAACTCCTTTCCTCTGCTGTGCTGCTCCAGGCAGGGGGAGACAGGGCACGAAGCTTCAGCCTGGCTGCTCCCACTGGAGGTGAGGGGAGCAGAGGAACATCCAGCCGGCTGCAGCTGCACTGAGAACAGCCCAGAAGCTGCATGGGGCTGGGAGAGTGCAGGTGTGGACTGCCCAGGTTAGGCTCAGCCCCATGTGGAGCATTGTAGGGGCAGCTGGCAGGCTGGATCCAGCCCACAGGCTGTATTTTGTCCACCCCTGCCCTAGGACTTGGGCAACTGATCTCATGCACTTACAATGGCAGGTTGAGAAAGCCATTCTGCCCTGCACTACCACGTGGACCAAATCACCAGGCACTTCCTCTAACTCAGGAGAAGTGGAGGCTATGGCCAGCCCTGCTCCTGGGGGAAGGGGAATGATACCGAATGTGTTTTCTCCCTCTCTCCCAAAAACTCTTTAACCAGGAGGGAAGGCATTTGATATTTTAAAGAATGCAACCAGCTGGTTGAGAACCAAGCATCTCAAGAACAGCTCACCAATTCCTAGCTCTTTCCCAATGGTGCTGGGAATGCCTCACTATCCCACTGCTAATGTACTCAAAAGTGATGTGAGGAAGAGCAGTTGGAGCAGACACAGCTGTGGGCTGGTCATATGGTGAACACTGAGATCTAAATCAGGCATAGTAAGTAGCAAAAGGAGGCCAATGGTTTGGGAAAGTCTAGGCCACTCTCTCTCAAGCCAACTTTTTTCTGCTATCTGCAAGACAAAGATGCAAAGCAATGCTGAACTAGTCTGACAGGGTCTTGGCTAGCACTATTGTACACAATGTCTGCCTGCTCATGCACAGTGTAAACCATAAGCTCTGCAGCAGACGAAGAGATTGCAAAAGGAACTGAAATGGATTTTCTTTTAGTCATCAACAAGCAAGCTAACATGCAAATAGGAGAGAGAGAATCCATTCCCTGGGAAAGCAGCAATGGCTGCACTGTCACTAACCTGGTGATCAGATGATCGTGGGGACTGAGTCACATCCCTGGAATTTAAAAAAAAGAATTAATATAACTAAGTGAATTACATATTTAGGATTATCCAGATCTATGGCTAAGACTGACCTTGCCTTTTGGTTCCTCCCTTTCACTCTTATATCCCACCCCATCCTTCCTGACCAGTGTCCAATACTAGAGCACTAGAGGGATACCATAGTCCAGGTTTGCATGACACTAGGAAAGTGATATCAACTACCAATTCTTCTTCTACCAATGATTAACACCTGAGGGTCTAGTTATCATGTTCCTCTCAATGAGTGCCTGAGACAGTAACCTAACTGGGGCTGACCTTTTACTCCAAATATCACTCTGGACTTTTTATTAGCGTAAAAATTGAAAAAAGTTCAATTAAAAATTGAATTGAAAAAAAGATTGATGATCCATTGTGGTCCCTTCCGACTCTACATGTCCAATCCCCTACCCCGGCAGGAAAGAGGACCGAGGTCAGATGACCCCAGCCAGGTGACTATCTAGCCTCCTCCTGAAGACCTCCAAGCTAGGTGATAGCACCATTCTATCACCTATCCATTCCATTCTCTTGGAA
Source organism: Caiman crocodilus (assembly GCA_030014935.1). Classification (NCBI taxonomy): domain Eukaryota; kingdom Metazoa; phylum Chordata; order Crocodylia; family Alligatoridae; genus Caiman; species Caiman crocodilus. The sequence continues at coordinate 37,428,928 of JAGPOW010002791.1, forward strand.
GCCCATTCCAGATCCTGGCCACCCTTACTGTGAAAAATTTCTTCCTAATATCTAACCTAAATCCACTCTCAACTAGTTTACACCCATTGGGTGATCAATAACTTTAAACAGAGTTCATTTAGCTGTTTAAAAAGGACTGGCGATGGGAAGGGAATGGTCTCTCTCAAACAGTCTCTTGGTTATAGGAGGAAGAGATGACAACTAGCAACTGAAAAATTTGGGTCCATGTTCTGCCTAATCTACATTTCCCCAGACATTAATCCAAGCCCCCTGACCAGTTGTCCTATTGGATTTGATTAAATCCAAAAGTCTCTGGTTTGTAACACTTTAAGCACAGGACATTTTGCATGGTTAAGTTTATACGTACAGGTGGGTGACAAAGGCCAGATAGCATTGCTGAACATGTATGCTAGGGCAGCCTCTAGAACAGGGCCGGGCAAAATGCAGCCCGGGGGCAGGATGTGGCCCCGCCAGGCCATTCAATCCAGCCTGTGGGGCCCCTAAAAAATTTAGAATATTAACCAGCCCTTGGCTGCCCGTCATGCAGCCCTCGATGGCTTGCCAAAACTCAGTAAGCAACCCTCTACCCAAAATAATTGCCTGCCCCTGCTCTAGAATCCGAACAAACAGAGTAAGGGTCTGCTGTGCTGTGCAAACAGGTAAAACAGTCCTGACTAAAATAGGGCACATGGCACTGGTCTGGAGCCAAAGGGTAGGAGCACAGCTCTAGCATTCCCATCTCCCCAGAGTAATGAATTGACCTCCCATGAATCCTTCTGAAGCCAAGCTTGCAGTATGCTCCATCTTAAATCTTCAGTCTCACCTGAGGGAAAGAGAGAAACCATTTCTACACCCCTGTGAAATGGACACTGTCTGAATTTTCACTGGGGGTTACTGCTCCCTCACTACCAAAAAAGGAAAGCCTGAGTTCCTTGCAAGAAGGCACTAGTTCTAGGGCATGCTTAGAAAGCCTAACTGCTAATGGGCTTCTCAGGCTGTGGCCCTGTGCTGCCAGCCCCGCAGCTGTCTGCACCCTGGCAGCTGAGCATACCCGTCCTCTTTCTTCCCCTTCCGCTTTAGCTTTGGGGAAGCCCGAGGGGATGCCTTGGCTTTCCAGTCCTTCACAGGCAGCCTCTGTGCAGATACTTTGGCACCAAATCCGCCTGATGTAGAAGCCAAACTTGCAACTTCATCATCATGGTCACTACGAAGGAACAGCAGGGGAGAGGACATCACTTTCAATGTTGAAGAGCATTAGTTTTTGCCTTCTAGTGGGAGATGCAGAATTCTGCTTTATATCCACATTGACTGGGGCATCCCCATCCTGAGCAGCCAAGGGCTTTGCAGGCAAAAGGCAAAAATGTATTCCAACCTGATCGTTAATCCAAGGAACCTCCAGGGCTTGGCATGGAACACTCTACCTTGATCCAAAGTACCAGGTTGCACAGATCAATATCAATGGCTTCACAACAATACCTAGTGTCTCCTCTGCACTGAGCACCAGTATAGTCCATGCTGCTCTTCAGAGGTCTTTGGCTGTTCCTGATACACATTCAAGAATTCAAGAATAAAATTCCACACCTGCTGGTGTGGAATTCTTGAATGCATCTACTGATCTTGCAAGGAATTCCTGCATAACATGCGCCTCTTGTATTGTTACAGACAAAAGTTAACTGACACAGAGAGCAACCAAGGTAGAGTCCAACGACACTGTAAACCTTAGTACTTCAGGTGCATTTTAGCTGGCAGCCACCTGTCTAGCACAGGCTGTAAACTTCAGTACCTACCTGAGTGTGGGGAACAACTAACCCTCTACCCACTGAGGGAGACTGACTCTACCAGGCTTGCAAGACCAAATAGTGGTGGAAGGAGAGCTCACCAGCAACCCCTAGAGTTTGCCATCTACCTTGCTTTAAATTCAAGGACTGGGCTTCAAACTGTCAGTAGTTTTCACTGACAACTGGACCAAGCTTTATGCACTGGGCTCAGTAGGTTTCTATGAGCAACATGGCAAGTGTCTACCCTAGGGACTGTAACCTGAGCATTGCCAGAGGACTCTCACTAGTCACCAGGTCATGAGGAGGGCTGGATTGCTTATGCAACCTCTCTTAAGCCATCATCAGATGGCAGGAGGCAAAGCAAAGGCATTTCACACCATAGACGAAAACTGACTGCAGATGAAGGCACGAACAAAGTCACAACATGAACAAAGTCCATGCAAGAGAGTGGAGGGCTCTGGTACCTTTGCTCTGCACTGGCATCCTGGCTGTCATGCTGCAGCAGGTGGTAGCTGTGTCTGTGATAGGAAGAGCTCTTGTGCTTCTCTTCAACCTCGTCCCTAGGGCTGGAGAAAGAGGGAAATGCCATTACAAAAGTCTCTGCCCAATTATCTGCTCCCTCAACCTGCTGCAGTGTAGCACCCTGGTTTGAACCCACAGAGCCATCATAGTCATATAACAGTCCCAGTCTGCCAGTAGGGACCCTGAAGGCATCAGAAATGTAGGATGATCAACCAAACCGTAGTCCTTTAGGAGGGGCATGAAGGGAACCCTAGCACAGCTGCTCTTCCCCCCAAATGGGAAAGCTCCCAGTATACAGCTGTTGCAGGAGACCACCTTGGGCCTCACTGGAAGTAGCAGGATATCACAACCCCACTGGCTGGCACCTTCCTCTTTCTAGAGGTTCTGGCCTCGAGTGCAACACTGCAAGACTTCCCCACTCTTCCAGGCTTCAGACAAAGGAGTAGTAGGTAGAGGAGAGACTGTTTAGGCTGGGCTGAATAGGTCACCAGCTCTCCTGGGTGGGAGTGCAAATATTATCCTTTTCATCAGGCAAGCAGCAGTTTCTGATGGAGACTGCACATCCTCTTAGATTATAAGAGGAGCACAATTTATATACATGGCAATGGCCAGAAGCACTTTATGAGGCTCCTTAATGCCACTACATGCTCTCTATGTGCAGACCTGCAGCTGAACTAGAATAAAGCAGACTTAGCCAACAGCATAAAGGAACAGTCACCCTGCACACCCACAGACCTGCACTGTGGGGAGAGCCAGAGGGGCCTGAACAAAGAGCTGGTAGAAACAGCTACCCTGGTATGGCCTAAGGCAGGGGTTGGCAACTCCCACAACATGCATGCCAGAACATGGCATGCAAAGCCATTTTGCTTGGCATGCCACAAACACCAGGGCTCTGGGCAGCTCCTGCTGGCCACGAAGCCTGGACTGCATACAGTAGGCAGCTGAAAGGCTGCCCAGAGCCAGGGTTGGCTGCAGCTAGGAGGCTCAAATAGCTGCACTGGGCTCCAGATCACTGGCACCACGGTGGTAGTGGCTGCACACACACTTCTAGGCAAACAGCAGGGAAGGGGGCTGGGGCAGTACAACCCTGGCCCCTATCCTGCTTTTTGCCTGGAGGTATGTGTGCAGCTGTCACGGCCATGAGCCGGTGCTCCAGAGCCTGCCAGCTGCCTGCTACAACTACCCAGAGCCCAGACCAGCTGTGGCAGGCAGCCAAGAAGCTGTAAACAGCTGTACCAGGCTTTGGAGCCATTGGCTGGGTTCTGTGGCAGCACTGGCAGCTGCAAATGCACCTCCAGGTGGATAGTGGGGGAGGAGCTAGGGTTGGGCTTTCCAAGGCCCCTCCCCACTGTCTGTCAGGAGGCACATGTGCACCTGCTGCCACTACCAGCTCCAGCTCTGGAGCCCCTTGCAGCTGTTTGCAGCTTCCCAGCTGCCTGCCACAGCTGACCCAGGCTCTGGGCAGCTACAGTTGGTGGTGGACAGGCTGCAAACAGCTGCAGCAGGCTCTAGAGCCTAGATGCCGGCTCTATGCCACACAGGGCTGGGATAGCGCCACCCCGGTCCCTTCCCCACCATCTGCCCAGAGGCACACATACAGGCACTGCCATGAACGAGGATCCCCTGCAGCCTGCCCTGGACATGTCAAATCAAGGCATGGGTCAGGATTGGGGTGTTTTTGGCACTCCAGCCAAAAACACTGCTGACCCCTGGGCTAAGGTTTTTCTATTCTAATCTCCCTTCCTGAACATGATCACAAGCACAAGACAGAAAAGCAAAGTGCAAAGGCCTAGATTCAAAGGCTGGTTCCAATTTCTTACTCCCATGGCAGTCAGAATTGGAAAGACTGCAAAGGCAACACTCAGATGGTGAGTGGAAGGAGGGGAAAAAGAAACACCCACAGGTTAAGGAACAAAGGACGGGAAGGGACCTTCTGGGTCACCAAGTCAATCTCTTCCTCAGGCAGTGATTAACCTAAAGAATTCCCCAAAATCACCACAAACCCTCATACACAACTACAAAGAACCAAATCCAAAACACCAAGAATGCTTCATAGTGCTGCCACTGCTCTCACACTGAAGCAACAGGGAAGCAGTTGGTTAAATACAAGCTCAGAAGATCTTAGAACAAAAGACCAAGCCTTATACTGTGAAGGAAGGCATACTGTCTGGGCCATTCTGACCTAGTAGAAAAATTCCTTCCTGACCCTAAAAACTGGCAATCAGAAAAGCAAGACCCTCTATCCTTAAGTAGGAACCCCTGTGTTTTCCAAAGTGCCTGGAAGATGTTCACACTTAATGGTACAATGGGATCTGTTCCCTGATCCAACAATCATGCTCCTGCTATGCCATGTGCATGGCAGGACATGATCACAATCACGTCACTACTATTTGCCGGTGCAAAGAGCTCCCTCTGCACTGTCAAATAGAAAGCTGGGTGTCCTGTGAACCAGAGCAGCTCCTGGAACAGACAGACAGCTGACTATGGGTCCCAGCTTTGGGACCACATTGGGGCTAGTCCCAGAGACCTCTCATGCAGCATGGTGGGTACACTGCCTCATGTTCAATTTAAGGCTTGATGGTCAATCATCACACACATTTTGTGGAATAATTTTGTGGCTTGCTTCCTATTTTATTGTGCCATTAATTTCCTGAACACATGGCTGGGTTACTATTTAAAATGCAATTAACTGGCTAATTGTATTTTAAGCATAACGTCTACCAGGGACCTAAGTACCAACAGAAGCACTGGCACACTCCAATCAACCTCCCCTCCCCTGAGCCTCAGGAGTGTTGATCACAGCAAGGAGTTAAAGGCTTAAACCTGCTGAACTTTCTCAGAAAGATGAAGTGTACAGGGCCAGCCTTGGGATGCAGAGATGCCACCATTAAGCAGGGAGCTGGGGGAAAAAGTCAGAACTTTTGCTCCAGCCACGCTGAAGGACCCAGACCAGCAGCAAACCTCAAACAGCTACCTGAGCTTAAAGGATTCCTTTCTGGGACATGATTAAACACACCCCATCCTCATCCTGTGGATTTGCTCACAGGACAGAGACTTATCTGCTGCACGATCAGAATTATTTACCAAGTTACAATCTGTTCGCCTTATAGGGACTGCACAGAAGCCACCACAGACACAACTTGCCCTACACAGCCTTTATTTCTAATGATGATACACAACATGAAAAGACACCAGCTTGATTCTCAAGGTGAGTATGCAGTGCTGTCAGCCTGGCGAACTGAGACCCTTTGAGCTACTGTGGAAGAGAAAAATTGAGTCCATGCTGCCATTTTGGAATTTCTTGTAGACCAGAGATATTCATTAAAGCTGGCTTGTGTCAGGGGAAAAAAAGTAATGTCTATGAAGTCAGTATGCATGAAGGGGAAATGAATCATGAGGGCTCTGAAAGCAAATGAGGGATGGTAAAGAATGTCTGACCCTGAAACCAGGTGACTGTCAAAACACCCAGTGGGCAATGTCAAGAAAATGCCACCATGTAAAAGGACAGCAAGACACATCCTCCTCCTTACCTATCTGCCATGCTGTTCCTGGTTTCTCTGGTGATGTCAGGAGCTGCTGGCCACGGCTGGCTCACAACACTGTCAGAAGAAGCATTTTCCTGAGTTAAAGCAGTCTCCAGCAATGAGGGAGTGTTCAGTCTGTCCACCTCCACAGGGGCCATGTCCAGGGAGTGGTGGCTGTGCTCGGAATTGTGCCTGTTTCTTGGAGACAGCAAGTGCAAGGCCGAAGCAGCTGATGCCATGCTGTCTGCATGGTGGTTGGGCTCCAGAACCTCTGCAGGGAGCCCAGTTGGGGCTGCTGCAAAGCTGCGTTGCAGGGTCTCCGAGGCAATCTCTGGGATATCTTGGGACATAGCAGTAGAGGCTGAAGAAATTACATCTGGGGAGCGCTCACGAGTGGGAGAAGCCTGGGGTACCACAAGGGGCTCCACTTCCTTCAGCTCTAGAGAGAGAGGTGGGTTTCCAGGTGGAACCTGACCAAAACAAACAAGCCAATCTTCTTCATAACAGAGAAACCCAAAGACTCAAACAGATGTTGCACTTATCCTGGGGTAAATCCTAAAAAAAGTTTATTAGATGAGAGGTAGTCACAATTTATCCTGAGATATTGCAAACTTCATCTGTACAGATATCCCAAGGTTGCATCATTGAATCAATGGCAGAAAAGCAGCGTTGCAGTCAGCTGCTTACTAAACACTGATTACAAGGGCAATGTGTGTACACACCAATCCTGGAATATGTTTGTTCTGGGACTAACATAGGCACAACTTCTCCAGAGACAAATGCAGCATCTATTCCTAGCCAAAGACAAACAAGCCTCTTCAGGAACCCTCAAAGCTCCACAATAGACACTGGGACTGGTACCACAGCAACATCAACCCATCTTCTGGAATGGGAGGGAAGAGCCACGCAGGGGGCTCTACTCACAATACTGCTGTAGCTTTCTAGGAGAGAACTGTTCAGGAGTCAGGCAGATGGGGAAGAGGGTCCCTAGACACTACTGCCAGAGCCAGCCCTAGGGAAAATGGCACCCTGAGCGAACTTATATTTTGTCCCCCACCCCCACTTAGCAACACTCAGGTGGGGCTGAGGTGAATAGTGCAGTCCAGTGGGGAGGCTGAACCACCTGCACTGCTTGATGTGGCCTGGCTCCTCCTCCTAAGCAGCAGCTTGTGGGGGGGACCTTGCAGGTTGGTTAGTGTGGGCAGCTCCGCATCCCTCCTGGTTGTGTTCTGCACCCCTGCCCGCAGCAGTGCCTCTGACTTGGGGGGGGCACGAGGTTGGGCACTGGAGTGTGTGGTGCCTCTTGACCACAGCACCATGGGCAGTTACCCACATCGCCTACCCTTAAGGCCAGCTCTGGTAACAGCTAAGATTGTATCTTGCTCCCATTCTGCTTCAGCCCAGTATCACAGGAGTAGATGTAAAGCATAAATCTGTCCTTTGTGTCATTTTAACTCTGCCAGAAAAAACATTTACTGGCTAATGGGTTTGCATCTGACGCTACTCACATAACCAATCTAACTGATACTGGGAGGTTGCTCAGGCGAGTGAGATGTAAAGAAATGCAGGACTGGGTCCAAGACTTCAAGCCTCCCACTAGACAAGGAATATGTACAAATTAAAGGACTACTCAAACTTGAGTTCATTTGAGTCAAGATTTTACAACAACTGTTGTTACAACATTGATGCTCTCCAGAACTAAAAGACTACTCCAATCTTGGGCTTCAAATTAAAACCTGTTTTACTGGATTTTTCAAATATAGGCAGGAAGATAAATGCTTTAGAGTAGGCAGACCCCCCAAAGACAGGCAGAAGCAGACCTCACACTATTCCACTCAGCTTTAGATATTAACTAGATGCCAAAGGAGCCAGATTCTTCTAAGAGCCTCAGTGATAGTGTACACTACCTAGAGCATTTCCTACCAATCGGCAACTTGGCTCTCTCTGGTGATGGCAGGACAGGAATAATGCTGCACTAGCATTTCACAGCTACGCTTGATGGTTTTCAAAGTTCTTGCTGCCTAGCTGTCTTCATAATGCTCTGACCAACAGCACCTTCCAGCCAAGGATATGATCCAAGTTTGCTTCCCACCCAAGAGCCAGGATCAGATATAGAGGAGATCAACTGCATCCCAGCTGCCAGAGGAATGAGGAATAAAAGAGGAAGAGCTACCATATGCCCAAGAGGAAGTTGCACACATAGCTCAGAGCCTTACCGGGACAGGTGCCTTGGCAGTCAGTTTGTCAGGGAGTCCAGGAATAAGAACAGAATGGTTTCTGGGACTGGTCTGGAGGCTGCTACCACTGCTGCTCAGTGTGATGCTGGTATCCAACTGCATCTTTGGGTTCAAGGTCAGGTCTTCAGATGGCCTGTGGCTGGAAGAAGTGGGAATGAGTCAAGAGCCAAATTTATTTCATAAGGCAAGACTGTGCAGAGCCCTTGAACTAAGGAATTTGTATCTCCTCTACACTGAGGTCAATACAGGACCCTAGTCAGAGCATCTCCTAAGGTTCCTCAAATCCTAGCATAGCTCTAGGGTTCCTCCCAAGACTTCACCAAGCAGCCAACCTTTCTAGATTAAAAGGACTGTGAAGGCCTTGTGCTTCACTACAGATAATGCTAGAACTTCATGGTCAGATATGGAAGAGACCCTTCAAATTCTCTAGTTCATCTTCTGCAGGATGCAGAGGTAAGAGGAGAACAAAAACAGCCAAGCTAGTCCCTGTGCTCCTCTCTCCTGGCCTAAGCAATAAGGTTTCCACCAACTAGTTTAAGAGCCTGATACACCTCACCACTAGGAAGCTTTTGCCAAACATTCAAGCCAAGTAAGTGTCTCTTGATTCATGTCATTTTCTTTCCCTCCATCTGCCCGTAATTCCTCTCTGTCCTTTGGTACCTCCAGCCTTCCTTTCCTTGTAAACAGTGCCATCCCTTTGGGAGAAGCACAGAAAGCAACTGAGCTGTGGTGTAGCAGGAGAGTTCTTTTGAGACAGGAAGCAGAACACTATGTCTCTGCACCACTCCCTGTCTCCTGGAACCCTTCGCAGAAAGGCAGGCTTACTCAGAGCTGCTTTGGAGATGCATGCAAACAGATGACAACTACAGGCAACCCAGGAATTCAAATTATTTCTAATTCTGGCTTCAGGTTCCTTCCATCTTTTCCTTCCATGCAGGTGGGGGCCAGTTCTACTGCAAAGGATATATGACTCTGCACTCTGCTTACCTGGACATGGCAGCATCATTGACAGAAGTGCTGCTCACGGCTGTGACCACAGTCAGGGAACTAACACTGCTACCAGGTGACACGGTGATCTAGGACAAAACACATAAGCGACTCAGTGCATTGGTAAGGACTCTGCAATCAGCCTTCAGGTGAATAAGGCTGGGCTCTACAGTCCCACCAAAGAGCTTCCAGGATACAACAGTGTACTGGGAACGGGGAAATGTACTGGATTTTTATAGCTGCTATATCATAGTAGTGCCTGCAGCACCAGTCAAGACCTGCATCCACTGCTCTGCACATGTCAACCTGAGAAGGACAGTGGTAAAAATGCTCTGAGAAGCATCCCTGATTCTAGGCTCAAGAGCAGCAGCTTGGGGCATCCCTGTCACCTCAGTTCTGGGGATGATGCATGCAGAGTAGTAGATAGGTAGGGATTTATTTTTTTGGTAGTGAGACTGAGGACTCACAGTATAGACAGAGCTTATGCTGCATGGATAGCAGCCTAAAAATCATTTACAGAGCCTTCTGTAGGGAATTCTGTATAGTTCACTCCTCAGTTTTATATTAATACAGAGCAGCATAATCTGCCACCAAAACAGATCAGCACATTAAAAGATTCAATGGGGTCATCTCTATAAACACCACACAAGCAAAGGTGTCTTCAGCAGAGACACTCATTCTGCATGCAATGAAGCACTGAAGGGAAGCCAAAGGGTCTGTTCCTTCCCATTGCCACGGCAAAGCTCCCATATACCGGTATTTCTGGAGAAGTCTGAGAATGAGAGCTATGCTCACCCAAACTTAGAAAGTGCTCAGTCTAATCTGCTACTACCCTTATCCATCTCCCAACTATGCTAAATACCAGAATGTGGCAGGGCTTGTTTAAAATATGCTTGCCAGCAGTGCAAACTGGAGGAAGGTTCCAGGAAGCAGTTCTACATTAGAGAGGTCTCAGATCCAGCAAAACCTGGACCAATTTGCCCAGCAGAAAATTAAATTAACATAGTAGCTGTTTCCTAATTTACAGCTGTGCTCTCTAGCACACACTTCAATTACCTAAGCCCCTGTGTACTTCGAAGATGTCAGGGGGTGACATCAGGCCCTAGAGCTATCAGCCATTTAGAAAACAGAGACATCTTAAAAAAA
>JAGPOW010002791.1:37445398-37460728 GCA_030014935.1 Caiman crocodilus
CCCCCAAAACCTTGAAAACAGCCCTCAGAATGACAGCCCCAAAGATGGCATCTTCCTTCCTGCTCTGGAGGACAAGTTTCTTGCTTCCCTGATTGCTGCAGGGCCCCAATCTTTGGGGAACCTGTCTCTCTCCATTCACAGTTCAGACAGGGATGGGGCAAGAGCTTCCTCTAAGGCACCGCACCTACCCTGTTACATAAATACCTGTAATGCTGGCATGTTTTATACTTGCCTTGTGCCTCTGCAACCCTCCAGGAGCACAGGTAAGGAGGGGCAGACCAGCTCTTGGACTAGGCATTCCCTTGGGTTCCTCTTCGGACCTCAGATATTAGAGACACATGCTTCACCGAGGCAAGTGTACATTAAAGACGCATTCATACCACCTCCAGATGCTCTCCCTGATTTATGCAACTTCACACCACACTACTTGGGCAGAAGCTCCTTCTTCAGACTTTAATGAGATGGGGCACATTCCAGAAGCACACCCAGAGAATCCACTCAGGAATCCACAGCCTAACCACGTGCCCAGCCCCTCGTCTCTAATACGCGCACTTTTTGGCAGGTCTGTAGTGTTTTTTACCACCAAAACCCTACTTAGTAGAGTTCCCACAAATGTCTCAGCTGTGGCAAGAGTTTTGGAAACTCTCCTCCCTCTCCACCCCCAGACAGAAAATATAGCACAAGCACAGTCTCTGCTACTAATGAGCGACTGGTCTCAAAAGGAGCAGACTGTCCTTTGTTACTCACCTACACTAAGGGAGTCATTTTCCTCTTCAGCTAGAAGGACCTCAGTGTGTCTTAGCCGGCAGCGACTCACTGCCTGGATGCCGAAGCTCAGGACTGGGTGGGTGAGGAGGAACTCTGAAATGGAGCTGAAGTAGGCTTTACCTTCTTCCTGGTTCTGCATCAGCTCCATCACATACAAGACCTAAGAATATAAAAAAAGCCATACAGGGTTTGATTGCAGGTTCATCTATCCGAGTGTCCCGTCTCTTTCAGTAGCACAGAGCAGATGTTAAAGGAGAAAGTATTTAAGCAGGGCCTAGCCGGACTAATTCATCCCCTGCCCCTCTCCCCTTATGATTTCCAGCATTCAGAGGCCTAGAAAGTCCTAACCCTAAGGCTGCAGTCCTAGCTATTGTATACAACACTTACCAGTGGGCCAGTCCTCCAAAAATTTGTCCAAATCCCTTTTGAATCTTATTGTACTGTGGGCTCTTCTGCTGTGAAAGCAGAAAATCAGGAGCCAGTCTAAGTCACTGGGATTTTGCACAGCAAACTGGCAAGCATGGAAAGTCTGTCCTGCTAGTAACCCCAAAAGTACCTTAAGTGACAGGTAACAAGGAACAAAGTCTACCTCGGCTATTTGAATCTGGAAAGAATCAAGAGAGCTCCTTAGGAGTTCTTCAAAACCCACTGTTAACCTTACCTTTAATAGGCAGATATGCCTCAGACGGTGCCATGCTCAACTTGCTTGAAACAAACAGGTTTTTTAGATTCAAGAAGAGCAATGAAAACTGGGATATGTAGTTTTCACATGATCAGCATCAACACTGATCTACAAATCTAGGTGTCTGACACTCAGCATGGTGCCATAATGCCATGTTTGTGCTAATTATCCATGGGCTCCTACTAAGCTGCCAGTACAGAACCCCTACCCCACATCACTTAGCGATAAATTTTAATTGGTTTTAAAAACTCCATGTAGCCTCAACTGAGACACACCTGCACCCTGCAGTAAAATGGGTGGCATGCATGCAGGTCTGAGGATTCTGTTCAAACATAGCACATCTTGACATAGAGATCCTTTACTCCTGCTATGGATATTAAGACTGGGCATGACTTGTACATTGGAAATTAAATATGCCACCATTACCGGTACAATACCAAGAACAGGACCTTCAAAGCAGAAGCAAAGCTTTTGTTCCTAGTTATCAGTAAAGCTGCCAAGAACCTGGTCACTTGGTATTGCTCTCTGTGGCTTCACTGAAAACAAGTGGTTAAAGCTGAATAGATGCTTCCCACCACCACAGTACATGATAGAATATACCAGATCAGCCATTTCATCTCTGAGGGCCCTGTTGCTAGCTGGGCATTCTGGGAGGAATTCTATGCCTTGCACAGGGTTCCTCAAGAGCCAAGCAGCAAAACTGTCACTATTCTTTACCTTACAATGAAACTGTTTGCATCAGCCTTTGTATACATTTCAACAGTGACTGCAGGTAACCTTGACACAGCAGCTGTGCACAATTTAATTTCTTCTTCCTGTCTACTATGGCTGAAGTAGCCAATAGAGTAAGAACCACATACTTTTCTCTGCACATCACTCAGTATCAGGTATTCAGCTGAGAGGTCCAGGCAGACCTTCAAACTTGGAAGAACGCTCATGGAACTGAAGATATCAGAGGAAAACCTGGATGGACAAGAGGGAGTACACAGAAAGTGAGAGCAATTATTACAAGAGGAAGACAAAACCTTCAAACTACATTAGTTGAACAAAGTACCGGTTTAACAAGTTGACCAGATATTACATTGTACAGACACCAAAACAATGAATCCCTAAGAAATACTTAGAAAGGTTACAGACAAGAGGTTAATTTGCAGGAACAAGACCTACTTCAGGGGCAGGCAACTATTTTGGCTGGAGGGCCACTTAACAAGTTTTGGCAAGCTGTCCAGGGCCCCTTGAGCACCATCTTGGGACTGGAAGTCCCACCTCTCCCCCAACTCTCCCCCCAGCCTTTGCTACCAGATGTCCCTCCTCTTGTCCTGGAAGTACTCCTTTTGGGAGGAGAGGGGGGCTGCCATCTTGGAACAAGAAAAAAACAAATCATATACTTAAAAAATATATCAAACATGTACTATAACATATTTGAATTTTATTTTTAAAAAGATTTTTGTTCCTGATTTGTGCGTGTTTGCATAGTATATATAGAGACAATTGCATAATAGTTAAAGTACAGTCTTACACTTGTATATTGCGTATAGGAGGGTAAGGGGGCGTAAGTGGGGGGGAGGAGATGTGTGGTTGGGGAGTATGTGGATGTTTGTAGTAGGGTGTGGGGAGGAAGGGGAAAGGTATGAGTATGCTAGGTGGGGTATGTGGGGAAGGGTGTGTGCGTGTGTGTGGGCCTGTCCCATCCCCTCTCAGCAGCATGTGGTTCCTGGCTGCAAGGCCAGGACCCATGCAGCATGACATGGAGCCAGCCCAGTCCATCCCCTCAGCAGCATGCAGTTCCCCGCTGCATGGCTGGGACCCATGTGATGCAGCATGAAGGGGACAGGACAGGATGGGATGGGCTGGCTCCATGCCACATGGGTCCTGACCAAGCAGCAGGGAATCACAAATTGCTGGGCCAGCCCCATGCTGGTCCTGGCCTTGTAGCCAGGAACCATGTGCTGCCACAAAGGGACTGGCCGGGCTGGGCTGGCTCCGTACTGCACTGTGTGGTTCCTGGCTATAAGGCCAGGACCCGCACAGCAAAGAGCCAGCCTGTCTTGGCAGCATGCAGTTCCTCTCTGCAAGGCCAGGATCAACACAGCACGGAGCCACCCCAGCCTAGTAGTGCATTAGAATGCCAGGAGCCATGGGAAGTCCCATGCCATCAGGCTGGGCTAGCTCCTTGCCTCCACAAGGTGCTCCTGGCACTCTAGCTGAGAGTGGCCTGTGGGCTTTTTTTGCTTGCTCCTGACCCATTTTGTTAACCCTGAGAATTAAAAGCCTTTAAAATACAAGGACTTGCAGTTTCCTAACAAATGTGTCACATTCACAGAAGGGTGGGTATATACCAATATAACAAACCCAAAACGTACTTCACTGTGGGTCATGGAAGGGAAACTGCAGAGATGGCTCTTGTGAAATGTATTCATCCACAAGAGCTAGTCTCACAGTCTGTAATCCCTCAGCAGAAAGGAAGAGAATGTGAGAGGATGAAGCAGGACAGATTTTAGATTGGGTAGCAACTTCTCTTCAATGATGCGTTGCACTTCAGGTCAGCCTACGTACATCCCTGCCAGCCTAGTACCACACCAGCACTTTAAGGCAGCAAAATAATAAGGGAAAGAAATCTTGGAATTGTCATCCCCCTTAGTGAAGTGAACAGCAAGTATTTCTCACAGAAGGATCCAAAAACTTCCCCCATCCTCGAGGATGTACAGGTAGACCAGAGCAAAGATAACAAGCAAGTAAAACTAGTCAGGCCCCAACAAAGCAATATATACGTACTGCATTAAACACCACAGACAACCCCTTCTCATGTATGGTTATTATTCTCAGGATCCTCAAAGAGTTGCATTTTTCTTTGCTCTACAGCAGGTTCAAACCACTCCCTGCCTCCAAGACCTGCTTGCTGATCCAACTAGATAATTACTCACCGGACAGTCTGCAGACAGGTCCAAGACACAGTGCACCACATCTTCAGTTCCCGATTCTGATCTGCACCTGTGATGAGAAATCTCCAGAAAGGAACCCTGCAGGCACAAGAGAGGTAAATCTGGAGGACTGCTCTTTAAAAGCAGGTCTAGTCCTCCCTGTAAGGACTTCCTTGCAAGGAAACAGTTCACATACTTAGCCAGTTTTGTTCCACACTCCCAAAGAAGTTTCTACTTCGTTAGTAGATTAGACCTTCAAATTCTGGGGCCTTCTCTCTTTAGAGAAGTCAAAAACTGTCAAAAGTGAGTTGCTCTTATGAACCAGGAATAAAACTTAAGATGCTATGAGGCAGAATAGACTGGCAAATAGCAGAAGCCTAAAAGATACCATTCCATCCAGAAGTATTTTCACTGACAAGTTCTCCATATCCATGAACAGAAAGACAAAGAAAGCACGGTAGAATTGTATTTTATAGATTAACCAAAGTATACATAGAATAGGACAACTTCAGGCTGCCTCTCAGAGCTGCAACTATGCTCTCATCATTAAAAATGGAGACTTTGTTGCTAACAAGACAGTATGTGTACAGACACAATCACTAAGTACAACATACACACATGCATTTATAAGGATTCTTCTTAAAAGCTAGAGTTAAGAGATTTGGCTACATGCTGCGGTTCAGGATTCAGACTTACTCTGGGTCTTGTTTTTTATGATTGTCACAGAAGAGCAGGCAGGAAAGAGGCTTCCCATCATGAGGCTTCCATTCATGGAGACACCTACGAGAAAAGCAGAGAAAAGGTGAAAAGCACACAAAAGCTTGCAGAAACAAGGGGTTCTAAATTAGATGCATTTAGAGCACACAAGAGCAAATATGCATTTGATAAAAACTATCACCACGATTGGCCCATTTGTTGACTCTTCACAGAGCAGCTAAGAGCTAATGGATTCCTCTCATTACAGGACAGTACAAGGAAGCTTGACCTACTAAAACCTGTGCAGTATCTCTTCTACAGACAGGACTTTTGACAGCAGAAACATCAATTTAAATGATTTGGAAGAGCTTAGGCACAACAAGTGACACTCAGCAATTTTACAGCGCTCTTCAAGGTCAAATATTAACCTTCTATTTCCTGCTCGTTATATTCTGAAAAGGAATCTAACAGAAGTTCAGTGTTACAGAGCTGCCTCTCATAGAAAGGAAACTTTTTTCCTTTGTAGTGGGACCCATTGTTTTTGGCTTCTTAAGTTACCTTGGCTCATCCTGTCCTTCAATGTAGATCTGCCAGAATTTGACATAGCCATCATGACTGGCTGTGGCCAAGACTGTTCCATCTGGAGAGAGCGCTCCCTCACTTAGACGCTAAACAAGAAACAGGAAATCAAAACTCCATAGCTCTTAAGGAAAACAGAGTGTTGCTTCAGCTCAGAAGCAGTAGACTTGCACAGAAAGCATGGTAGGGTAGCAACTTAAAGGAAAAAAAAAAAGCCTGTCAGTTTCAGCAGTGTCTGCAATCAACAATTTACTCCTTTACCCAAGAAATTACAAAGCAAATGGCGTTGCTGGTAAATGAGCTGATAGCAGAGGGAGGCCCCACTCTCTTACGAGCACATTTAATTTCATTTCTGAACCTGCTCAGTCTTAATTTCTGCAGTCACTGACATGTTCACAATAGTACTGAACCTCTGTGCTTAAGCAGAAATTTAAAGTGTACAAAAATACACATGCAGGGAAAAAAAAAGAGCTGTGCAAATAAAACATAACATTGTCTCCTTCCAAGCCTAATTGCGACCCAGCCCAAAGCACTACATTCCATGGCATGCTCTCCTATCAGCCCAGTGAAAATTAACCAAAAAAAAGTTAGCAATTCACAATTCAGACAGAACATGTTCAAAGAGAAATGGTCACATGCTCGTTTAAAAAAAAACAAAACTTCCTTGTATTGCTGGCATCAAAAATGTATTGCTGATGAAGAAGTGTAAATGAGACTCCTAGAGTTTAACAGTGATGTACATTTACTTATTTTCAAGCAGTGTGGAGCAGGAAACTCATCTATTTTCACTCACTTCCTACTTCTAAGGTCCTTAATGTTCAAAACAACATCTGCTGGATACCCAATCCATAGGCTGGGTACACAGCACTTTTATATCAGTCTAGCCATCTCAGTTAGAGGAAAGGGTATTTTTTTAACCAATACAGTTATACAGATATAACCCTTAGCATGGGCACAGCCATACCAGTGTAAAGGTGCCTTATAGCTTATTCCTGCTCTCAATATAGTAATAAGCTAAAAGGCTAGAATCCAACTTTCTTGTATCCATGCCTGGTAGTTGCAACAGGATGACTATTTTAGGATAATGGAATTTGTACAATCTCTAGACCTTTAGGAATATTAGGACTGTTAATTTTTCAAAACGTGACATGTCAGTTGCTGACAACAAATGGGGGCTCCATAAGCAATCAGGAACGATTCCCATTTAAAAAAAAAAAAAAAAAAAAAAAAAAAATCGCAGCTTCATAGATTGTAAGGTCCCTTCTGGAAGACCAGTGGGTCCAGCCCCCTGCACCAAGCAGGAAAAATAACTGGGGGTCAAATGACCCCAACGAGGTGACTGTCTTGTCTCCTCTTGAAGATTTCCAAGATAGGTGATTGCATCACCTCTGGAAGGAGCTTTTCACCATCTGGACACCCTGAACGTGAAGTTTTTCCTAATGTTGAGCCTAAATTGGTATTCCAGGAGTTTGTGGTCATTATTCCTAGTTTTCCCCTTGGGTGCCCTGGTGAACAGCTGCTCACCGAGCCTTTGATGTACTCCCCTAGTGTAGTGGTAAGCTGCTACCAGGTCCTCTCTCAGCTTTCTTTTCTTCAGGCTGAAGAGTCTTTAGCCTTTTCTTTTATGGCTTGCTGTGTAAGACTCTGATCATACAGGTAGCTCTTCTCTGGAGTCTCTCAAACTTGTCCATGTCCCTGTTAAAGTGTGGTGCCCAGAAGTGGATGCAGTACTCCAGCTGCTGAGTACAGCAGAAGAATCACCTCTTCCTTGGTTTTGCTGGGGATGCATCAATTGATGCATGCCAGAGTATTATTTGCCCTACTAGCTACAGCATTGCATTGACAGCACATATTCATACTGTGGTCTATTATTACCCCCAGGTCTCTTTCATTTGCCGTGCTAGCCAGTTTGGTGCCGTAAAACCTGTAGGTGCATTGGGGGTTGTTCATCCTGAGGTGGAGCACTTTACATTTCTCAACACTGAACTTTATCAGGTTCCAATCCACCCAACTTGCTAGCTTGTCTAGATCCAACTGTATCAGTAGCCTATGTTCAAGCGTGACCATGCTCCCCCATAACTTGGCATTGTCCGTGAACTTGGCCAATGAGCTCTTCACCCCCACATCCAAATCATTAATAAAGAGGTTGAAAAGTACTGGACCAAGCACCGACCCCTGCATGACACCGCTGCCCAAAGTGAAATAAATCACTTAAGTCATCTGCACACTTCCAAACTATTTTATAGGCATATCATTTTGAAAGCTGAACCTTGCAGAAATTGACTGCACCCCCTTCAAGGGAGATGCACTTAGTTGTTTGTATTCATAATTTAACTACAGGCAACACCCCCCTCATTAGCGCTCTTAACTGGTTCCTGAATAACCAAGCATTACCAAAAGTTTTTGCTGACCCAAGACAGCAACCACAAGCGTTATTTATGGGCCAATACAATAATTCCCAAGGGTTATCTTTGACTAGTCAGTTTGCAGAGCATTCCGAAATCAGGACTTGACTAACAAAATTTGAGAAGGTTCACACAAGAATTGTGCACCAAGCCTTGCAAAAAAGAAACTACAGGACAAATCTGAGTATTTAAAAATGGCTGGGCTCCAATACACTGGAATAGTTTAAAGAAGAGATGTTCAACCCCCAGCCTGGGGGCCAGATCCAGCCTTTGGTACTGTGTCATCTGGCCTGCAGGAAGCCCTGTGGGACATGGCCTTGTGCACTAAACTGGACACATGTGGAGTTGCAGGACCCAATCCCAGTTAGATGGAGCCTGATCCTGGCTGGCCAAGGCCCAATCCAGAGCCCAATCCCAGTGTTTAGGGAAGATGTGGGGCCTAATTCAGACTGTGGATCAGCCCTGTGCTATCCACCTAATTTGCAGGACCAAAACAGTGAGCATCACTGGTTTAAGAAGTCACCAATTTGTTTCAGGACTTGTAGCCCCACAACACAAGCAAGCTCGTCCTACTCAATTAAGAAAGGGCATTTCATGGGTCTGTCTGACTTCTGACACCACTTGCTCTCACCAACCTCACAGTCGCTGGACACGAAAGGGATACAGAGCAAAGGATTAGAGTCCAACTCTAGCTGGCTTGCCTTGATTTCACCGAGTGATCTGAATGTTATTTATACTTAAGTGTTTAATAATGCCAGACAGATGATTCAGCAGCTTGGCAATCCCAGAGTCATTCATTATTAAACCACTCCGGGTGGCAGGACACCCTGCAACACCATTACTCAAAGTATGGCAGGAGCTTAGCTTGTAGTCAAGGATGCTAAGGACTCATAATGTACCACAGAATGAAACTGCACTTTAGCAAGCACCCACTGACTAGCAAGAGGCTCTAGTGTAGCAATAATGATCCTGGCCCTATAGTACCGTTCTGAAAAATGTGATTCCCCAAAGAAAACCCAATTCTGAGGGGGAATAAAAGGATCTGAACTAAAGGCAGAAGAGCTCTTACCGTGCTGTGGCCTTTCACCACAATGAAGCCCTCTTTGATGTTGGTGACCTCCACTGGCCAAGAGCTATCATTGGCTCGGATTATATCCAGATCCCAAACCTCTGCCTGCAAAAGAATAAGGATGGATAAAGTTGTTAGGGTAGCTTGTTATGTTTAATGCTTTGGAGTTGTACCTGTACCTAAACAGTGTTTATATTTAGCCTTACTTAATCATTGCTTAAGTTTTGTCCTTATTCACTTTTGTTTTTATTATTAGCTGGCTTTGAGTTGTTTTTGTAGAGCTCATAGGTGCTCGTTATATCTTTTTTTTTTAATCACAGTGAGAAGTTCTTTTAACATAACATAGCAATGGCCAGCTCCAATTAACTGAACTTGGCACTAACCAGTTGAATCAGGAGGATGAAAGGATTGGATATATGCTAATGAAACTGATAAGGAAGACCTAATGGACAATGCCCAAAGTAAGACAGGAAAAAGGCCAAATTAAGAGGTGTAAAGTGTCTGTTAGACAGCAAAATATGCTGACAGGATAAAAGACAGACAGTGTGCTGACTGCAGAGAGACCAATCCAAAAGGGAAGAGTCAAAGAAGAGAAGTTGAAAAAAAAGCATAAAAGGGAGAGTAAGAAAGTTCATCATTTTTGTCATAAATCCAGCCTTCAATACTGTCTGAACTGTCCCAGCCCACGACACACCCTTTGCTTCAAGGAACTGAGTGGCTGTCTTTTCTCTTAAGCAAAGTAGCATCTAGGATTGAGTGAGATTATTGTACTGAATGTTTTTCTCTCTCCGAATACAGAAACTGCTAAGATGATACTTGTCGTACTAATAAAGTTAGACTTTGATTTTAAGACACTGAGCTGTCTGCATTTAAATGAAACTTTGATTTTAGGACCTCACGTTGTCTACATTTGTATTTCACATTCTATTTAAGGGTTAATTGTGCTTTAACAATCCCTAAGCACTATCTGGTGGACAGTGGTGCTAACAAAGTGCATGTACACACTTGCAAAGTTGTTTCCAAGTCCCAAGTGGTTCTTCATATTTCCACACCGGTCAAGTCCACCCCCCTTGCAAATTATGCTACACTGATACCCCTTCACTTAGAGTCAACTGCCACACTATATTAAGTTTGCTGTTTTGAAGGAGTATAAAGTAATGATACTGTGCACACACAGGCAAAAAACTACATGTGGTTTTGTGTAGCCCTACCACTTTGCAAACTTACATTTTCCTTACTCTCCCCCTGGCAGATGGAACCCATTTGGTGTCACTGCTTTTCAGAATTCAGTCCTGCTCCTAAGTTTATTACAACTTTTTACTTATTTTGTAGCTGCAGTTTCCTCACAGAATCCCATTTTCTGCCTGTTTCTAGTCTCTCTCTAAATTAGTTCTTCACCAATCTTCTTGTCCAACTCCTTCAGTGTCATCTACAGACCCCACTGATTGAGCTTATTACTTCTAGTACTAGATCCCTGAAGGTGATCCATAAAATGGCATACAGAAGTGGACAAGCAAAATAGGAGGCTGCATTGCACTGGCATAAAGTGATGAGATGCCTTCCACAAGAAGAACCCACCCCTGAGGTCTTTGCTTTTGAGTCTCTCTCTCATACCCATTATCTCCTTTTGACAGTCAGCATTCTATTCTCCTCTCTCTAAAATAAGAATAACAGAACTACAACTGAGAGCATATAAAGAAAAATTCACATAACAAAGTTATACTTGGTATTCAGAAGTACCCTAGAAAACATGATGCAACACTGAACATTCTTGGTTAGCAGAGTCCCACTGAAATTAGTGACTGAGGACCTGTATTTAACCACTTCCCACTAGCATTCATGTTCCATGGGGGCAGGAGTATGCCAAATGCACAAAACTTAGTACAACAAAGTCTACAAAGCAATGTTTTCAGCCAATCCACAGTGCCAAACCTGAACTTCCATTTGCTCCTCTCCCAGTTTAAAAAGAAATGTTGGCTTAACATTAGCCTAAGCTGTCAGGTCACACAGTGCCTGTTCTCTTCATTCCCATTGCCTAAGAGTGCTAAAATTCATTACAAATACCTTGGTTTGCTATTATGATTCCCATATCAGCAACTGCGATAGCTGCCACATGAAAGTTATTCCAGCCCGAGTGAGACAGAGAGGTGGCTGACTGACCACATATCAGATTGGCAGGGTGTTCAGAACAGCCCTTCTCATTGAGTTGTGGCCCACTATGAAGTTTGAACTCTCTGTACTAAACCATTCCATCTAGACTTCCCTCCATACAGCAAATGGGGTTTCTGTGGAAGGAGGACAGCTTCCGAGGGATCCCACCCCCAACTCCCGAATCATGCACAACACTGTTGCTGTCTGGCAGATAGAGGTGCTTGATTCTCTGCTGTTTCTTAATGGTTTTCTAGACTTTTAAACACCATCAGAGGAACGCAAAGGCTGTGCAATGAAGCAAACAGAACAAGACAATACTGAGGTTGCTCATGCAAAATTACTTTTTCCCCCTCACACATAAGCATATCCAGACTATTATGATCACGCTGCGTTTCTAGAGGATCCCTGCCTCATTCAGTGCACAGGATGGTAAGTGCTCAGCACTTAAATCACCTCATAATACACAGCATTCATGCCTTCTCTGAATGGGCACCCTATGACTCAGACCATAGTTTTTCAGTGTCTCTCAAGAGACATCATGAATCAAATGTATCCTCACAGCACCCTGTGAAGCAGGAAAGTATTATCCCTATTTACAGATGGCAGAGAAGCACAGAAGGATTAAGTGTCTTGCTAAGGCCCAAGAGAAGCTTGAAGCACACCATATCTCCTAAGACTCAGTGCTCTGCTTGATCCACAAGATTATGCCCCCCCATTCTTGCAGACTTCTTCCTGCCTTGTTCACTACACAGTCCACCTTCTGCACTTGCACAATACTCAAGAACTTCAACTTTATTCACTGTCTGATCTAGCACCCAATAAGACCACATGCTGCAGAAAAAGAATGTGATCAGTTTATCGTACTCATCCAAATACTTGAGAGGCAAAGTTAAAGTAAAATGGTAAATAAACTACATGGAAACTTCACAAATTGCTTCTTCAGTTCTCTAGGCTAAACAGTTCTACTATTTTTAGTGCCCTCTTACATGGAAGTCTTCCATGCCTCTAAGCTTTGCTCCTCTTTGTTTCTGCTATGCTCTTTTTTAAATAGTGTTGAATAAAGTTTTAAATAAACTGGACATGTTATTTGAGGAAAGAGATTACCAGTTATCTGTATAATGACATTATATGCTATGTGATTCTCAATGCTTCTCTTAATACATTGGTTTTTTGACTGTCACTACGCTTGGAGCAAAAGTTTCCACCAATGTGACAACACTAACATCATGGGTGGTCACAATACATCTACAATGTTGAGCTGGCTTAAGTGTTTCAGTTTTTTCAGAACTTCAACATGAGACACGCATGTCTGGACAATGTCATTTCTGCCCTATTACACTAACTTCTGTGAAGAAGGGTTTCTATGTTTAGTCACCTAAAAGCATGTGCTTCTAGTGCTCAAAATCATTGTTCCAGACATTTTATTATAAACAGCACCATGCGGCTATGCTGGCAAAAGATTACACCTGCTGTAATCGAAGCAACAGACTTCAGGACTTGACTGAACTGAGAAAAAGGCTGCTTTTATTTTACAAAAAATACATCACGTTATGAATTTTATTTGGTGCTCACAATAGTGAGGATTAACAACACTGGCTAGCAGTCAGAAACAAGCATGCTCCTTTTTCATCACTACTGTACAAGTGTCAAACTTGTTCTGAAAGGTCACTACACATTAGCAGTGTCCTATACACTACATGTTGCAAGTAGGCTATAACCACTACATTCGTTTCACATGCAATTATTGTTATATCTAGGGGGAGAGAATATAAGAAACATGTCAACAAGACCCACAGGCCTCCTTACCCTGTCCTCATGCAGCAGCGCCAGTATTTGGCTCCCCTCTTCACTGCTCTCCTCATTCTCATCTGGAATGAAGGGGCACCATATGATCCTCCGAAAGTTGTTCAACGGGGTACCGTCAGGTCGTTTAATGTTCACCAGGATCTCCTCTCTAATTATAATGTTAAGGAACTTGCACAGTTTGGGCTGTTAGTACAGTTTACCAATAATCTGCTCAAGTTCAGTCCTCTTTTGAAGTCTGAAGTTAATTAGCACTTTTTGGATCACTGAGATCCAAAGGAAAACCAGTTAAAGGATTTTGATGATATAAGTAGGGAGGCTGCTTTTTTCTGCTGCAAAGAGAAGCTGACAAGGATCTATGTATCTTCTATGTGTTTCACTTACTGTCTTCATAAGAATGGAATAGAAAAGTAAAACAGGGAAATATACCTAGGTTACACTTATACACACACAAGTGGAGTGAAATTCTCAGCTGTTTAGGCTGGAAACTGAACTAGCTTTGGGCTGTGTTATTTCAGCTAGCACTGGGAAAAAGAGGCAATGGTAAGAGATGCAAGGAGGATATCCCAGCCAAGTGACACACTGGGGTGCAAGGGCTCTGTCTTGCCCTGCTTCATTATAGTAAAATGGCTTAACTCAGTCACTTAAAGGATCATTGCCATGACCTACTAGGCAGTGCACTGCATTAGGCTAAAAAGTGCCCCAGTGCAGCAGGGCTAGAGACAACACTCTAAGGGTAATCTTGCCTCCATCAGTGGAACATGAGCAAGTACATCTGACAGATCATGAGCGTGCCGTTTCAAAACAGGAGGGGGGAGGGCATTAGGGGCAATGCATGCATGAGATTGACTGAATTAAAAAAGTGACCCTTTGGACTAGCCAATGGGAGAGTAAAACTAGAAAGACCATTTTTGCCTGCAGCAATAACCACAGGACAGAGTTGGACCATTTAAAATTCTGGTTCTCTGCAGAGGCTTATCATAGACACTAGCGAGATCGTAAAGGGCCAAGGCTTTATGGAGACACCCTCTCTAAACATTGACTGGAGACCACTAGTCTAAATTACTGCACATAAAGGATAGGCTAGCAATTCAGGCCAACCTGGACAGGCTCGCAAGGTGGGCAGATGAAAACCTGATGACATTCAACACAGAGAAATGTAAGGTGCTCCCCCATGGGAGAAAAAGCCCACATCATACTTATGGGCTCAGCAGTACTACACTCACTGGCACCACGACCAAAAGAGACGTGGGGATCATGACTGGCCACAAGATGAACATGAGCCACCAATGTGATACTGCAGCCAGCAAAGCAAATAAAACTCTGGCTTGCATCTACTGATGCATCTCAAGTAGACCAAGAAGTCATCCTCCCTCTTTACTCGGCTTTGGTGAGGCTGCAGCTGGAGTACTACATCCAATTCTCAGCTCCACACTTTAGACAGGACATTGAGAGCTTGAGAAAGTTCAGAGGAGAGCCACGCACATGATTAGAGGTCAAAAGAACAGGCCTTATGAGGAGAGGCATGGGACTCTTCAGCCTGGAGAAGTGAAGACTCAGGTGGACTTGGTGGTGGCCTATAAGTATATAAGGGGTGGGCATCAGGAACTGGGAGAACATTTGTTCATCAGGGTACCCCAAAGGAAGACAAGGTCTAATGGTCACAAACTGCTGGAAGACTGACTATTTTAGATTGGACATAAGGAAAAACTTTTTTACCGTCCAAGTCTCCAGTGTCTAGAATAGACCTGCCACAGAAGTGGTGCAAGCACCTAATCTGGATACCCTTAAGAAGCACTTGGATGCTTATCTTGCTGGGGTGATCTGAACCCAGCTGACTTCCTGTCCCTTGGGCAGGGGGCTGGACCCAACAATCTCATGAGATCCCTTCCAGCCCTAATGTCTATGAAATTTATGAGGTTGATCAGATACTGGATTTTCCCATTAACCATGGCTAGGCGCCAGACAAAGAGGTTGCCAGCCTCATCCAGGCAGGCTAGCTGATTGGAGTTGAGATGGGCGAAAGCCAAGTCTGCCACACCACCCGTGAATCCTTTCAGCAAGGTTCGCTCAGCTGTACTGACACTCAGCACACGCACCATGGCGGAGCCATTAGTGGCACCTACAGAAGAGAATACAAAAGAGAAAAGTCACTGCCTGCCATTGGGAAGTTCTTCCATGGACTCTTCTTTGATGCCAACAGTTTTCAATACTCATCCCTGCCAGCAGCCATTCTGGATAGTATGCTGACAGTCC
>JAGPOW010002791.1:37461745-37476024 GCA_030014935.1 Caiman crocodilus
GTGTATAGGGCCAACGAAAAAGAAAATCAAATGCAAGATACACACTTGAACCCAGGAAATTTCCCACTTCTACCATCCAAACCACTAGGCCTCTCTAACAGACATGCCATACATTGTACTTCCAGTTCTCCACACTCACCTTGGAGGGAAAGGGCAGGCCAAATATAGCAATGGCCTTCATTTCCAGGGCTACAAATTCTACTACATCCACATCTCAATACAAAGGTGTTAGGCATCTTACAAATACCTACAATAGTGCAACCACATCTAATAAATATAGATGGGAAGCAGCAGTTTCCTGACAACTATGTTCTCTAGAGCAGGAGTTCCAACATTTATGCACCCAAAGGCACATTTGAACTTAAAAGAAAAAGCAGCAGGTGCCAATGTGAATAGTAAAGTATAGAATTTGATCAATCCGATCATCTTATCCATTACCTAAAATTGCATTAGATCTGCAACTTCAAAATGCAGCTTCCCTTTTCTATTTATTGGAATAATGATTTTTACTTATCATAAAAATGCACACAGGCACCTGAATAAGCTGGGGCGGGGGAGGACCATGGCACCTGCAAGCACCACGTTGGAAACCACTGCTGTAGAAGGAGAGTGCTAGGTGTTAGAGAGGGACAGAATGAAGGGAGCCTCAGCGACCTCTGGTGAGGCAGGAGAAAGAAAGGCCACTGTAGATGATCAAGCGTGTCCAAAAACTGATCGCATTCAGGCTGGACAAATTGAGCTTTATTAACAAGGTGTATCAGCTTCTTGCCCCAAAGGGAGCATTCTGCTGTGTACTTGCTTCACCTCTTCTAAAGCCTTTCTTAACCCCACAACTGCTCTTAACATATGCAAATAAATCAGTCTTAAATAGTTTTGCACTCTCTTGTTACTCAGGGCCTATTTTTGTGTTTATCCATGGAGAAGAAGTTTGTTTACAATAGAAACATTAACTCTAGAGGAGAGATGAACTCTCAGTAGGATGGAACCAGGTCCCTATGGAATCCCAACTCCAACACAAAGTGGTCCCTGAGTGCCTTATCACAGCATCATTTCAAACAGCACCACTTGCAGAGGAAACAGGGGGTAACAGAGTCTGGCAAGAGCAACTTCGAGGACAGGACACTCCCAGCTGCAAACATGCCCTATTTTTCTTCATGGTTGCATCTCAATGTCCAGCCTCTAAAATATTTATTCCCAAATCTGACTGAATCCTGTAGATTCAGTGCTCTCCTGCAAGCCCCATTCCATCATTTCCTTCATTCCCTGGTTCTGCTACTCTCTCTCTCAAAGGCCTGCTCTTCACCATTGCTCCTCCCACTATAGTCAACCTTTCCCACTGTAGTTAGATGCTTTCTCTTCAATGGTTGTATTCTACTCTTTCACTCCAACCTACCAACCCCTTCTTTTAACACCAACCCCTATACCTACTTCCAAGTCTACCTGACTTAAGCATCCCTAACATAAGCATGAGGAATGGGATGTTCCGAAGAAAGCTGAAGGTATTCGCCCTAATACCAACTGAAACACAAGAGGAACCCAGCACAGACAGAACCTACAAAACAACAAAAGTGTGCCTCACCTCGGATGGCATATGCCAGGTAAGAGTTTGAGACTGCTATCAGGTTTCCATAGTAGTATTTCTGCTCCCAGTCGTATCTGGCAACTGGTTGGATTTTTACCTGTGTGGAAGAAAGAAACACATAACCTGGAGAAGAATGAAAAAAGGAGGGCTGAACAAACACCCTTCAGTGGGGAAGAGGTAACGCTGCAGAAACCAGATGGCCATTTCATACAGAAATTTCAGAGTGAAACTAGAAGAGCATAGCCTAAATAGAGACTTTTAGAGAACCCAAAGCAGCCATGTTCCTGAGGCTATGCACTGCAAACAAGAGTTATCATATTTACTCAAATACAGCATGGGGGATGGGGAAGACCTCATCTTATATACGAGTACCAGACTGGGGCAGGCAGCAGCTCAGCTCTGGCTTTGGCCCCAGGCTTGGGGCTGAAGTGACAGCCGAGTTGCCAGTACAGGTGTACTGATACATCGGTCCAATATTGGATCAGCACCAATATAAAGAAAATTTACTATATCAGAAATCAACCATATAAGGCCAATAATTAGGCTGATAAATGGCCTGTGCATGCAAGCAGCCACAGCGCAGCACAGGCGGTGAGGAGCACAGCCCGGCAGCCTGGATTGCTGCCTCCAGCTGGTAAGTCTGATGAGGTGGAAGGGGAGTTGGGAGGGAAGGTACTGGGGGGGTACAGATCAATGACTCTGCAGTGAGGGAGGAGTGGGGCTGGGCTGGGGCAGGGGTTGGACAAGAGCTGCCTAGCTGGGGCAGGGCAGATGTGGCAGGGAGTCGCAGCTCATCCAGGTGGTGTGGGGCAGCTCCCACTGCTGTGCGCCACTCAGCTAGGAGCCGCTGGTCCAGTGGCTCATCTGGCAGCTCCCGCTGCTCGTCCGAGAGGGAAGCGTGCCCCGTATTTGTGCAGGGCAGGCTGGGTCCAGGGCTATACCAAGCTCATCCTGGTGGGGAGGGCTGCACTGGGAAGGGACTACAGTAAATTTGTGGCTGCAGCACCCCCCTCCCCCATAGCCCCTTCCCAACACAGCCCCACTCTGCCCTGACAGAAAGAGCTTGGTGCAGCCCCAGCCAGATCTGGGGACACCCTCTGCCGAAGCCTCTTGGATGAGCGACATAAGCAGTGGCGGGAGCCGCTGGATGAGCAGGCAAGCGCCAGATGAGCCACCAGAGCAGTGGCTCCTGGACACAGCGGCGAGGGCCACCCCCCACTCCCTGCATCCCCCGATGAGCTGCAACTCTGTGCCATGCCCACCCTGCCCCAGTTGGGAAGCGCTTGCCCCAACCCCACACCGTGGAGGCCTTGATCTGGCCCTGTACAGCCCCTTCCCTCCACCTTCCCCTTCCAGCACACCAGACTTACCAGCTGGAGGCAACTCTCCATGTCACCATGGAAAGCATGGCTATTGGAAATCGGATCACTATTGGTTGAAAAATTGGTTATCGTCATCAGCCGCAAACATCTCCATCAGTGCACCTCCAGTGGCCATTCTCACACCCTGCTCCCCTTCCCCAATCCTGCTTTCTGCTGTGACTCCAGTCTTCTAGCCCCAACCCTGCCCCGCTGGGAGCTGCCTCCACTTCTCCCTGGCCCAGCTAGGCTGGGGCTTGGGTCAGGGTCATACGTCTACTGCCCAGAGAACAGAGCTGCAACAGGAGGTAAGGAAGGGTGGCATAAGGAAGAAGGGGCAGCCAGGCACATGCACAAAGGGGCAGAGAGGACACATGATAGGGTAGCAGACACAGTCATGTTGAGAGAGACAAGAGGCAGGGGAGCAAGGGGCAAGGGTCTACTCCTTCCTCCCACACTACTACTTTCTCCACCACAGCAGAGATATCTGATTCAGTGCTCTACTCCAACATCCACTTCTGCCACTCATGAATGGAGACAAAATACTGGGTTAGATGGACCATTGGTCTGACTCAGTGTGGACATTATGTTCTTATATTTACAACTGTCCATGTATCGAATCTAAATATTGGGGGGGTCCTCTTAAATTCAATGTAATCTTAGATTCAGGTAAAAAAGGTACTATCAGGTACTTCTGAATAATACTACTGGCTTATCTACCATGGGACAATGCTAGCACAGAGACTGAAGGGAAGTCTGGGACTCCAGCAACAGTCAATGGAAAGGGTATTTGAAATAAAAGTGCCTATTCTGTCTATGGCACGAGGCTGCTGCCCTAGGTTTAAATACTGCCAGTAGGGAATCTGGGAGTAGTTGAGACAGAGGCCTGGCCTAATGTACTAAAGGTTGTCCCTGCAGTAGATGCAGAGAAAGGAACTGAAAAGTACTATGAATATCAAGATAGCAAAGTACCATGCTTTCCACCTGTGACTGCCCAGCAGGCCACCCTGCCAAACAGGGGTAGAATGGCGATCCACACTTTTATGGCCATCAACCAATTCTAATTTAGGAATGTAGCCAAAAGCTCTGGAAAAATTCCAATTGGGTCAAAATATAACAACTCATGTGCAGAGTGATTCAAGTTGAACACATCTGGTGCTCTGTTGCCTGCTCAGCATAGAAGCTACTTAACAGCACTGCTGTTGCTTTACCTATAGCAGGTTAAGGTGTTGTGTTGTCTCGTGTCAGGGTTGACACCATAATTTTGGTGAGTAGCTAGACAATAGATTTGTATACGATGGTTTAGATTGGAATGATACAGCCTCAGGCAAGGAGATGGACTAGATGACCTCTCAAGGTCCTTTCTAGTCCTACTTCTCCATGACTATGCTAACCAAAGCCCTCAGTGGACCTGGTCAGACCTACAGCTTAGGTCACTTCTCCCTTCATGACCATGACTTCCCACTGGAGCAAGGAAACCATTGACTAACAGGAAATGCAGGGAAGGGCACTTTCACAGAAGCTGCACCTAGACCAGTGGTTTTCAACTTTTTTTCATTTGCAGACCCTTAAAGAATTTTGAATGGGGGCATGGGCCCCTTTGTAAATTTTGAATAAAGATGCAGACCCCTTTGAATTGTAAGTATGGGTATTCACATACTTTTAATTGATTAGTCATCTTTTGCAGATCCCTTAGACAGTCTGAGGACCCCAAAGTGTTAAAAACCACTGTCCTAGACAATGGAGCTCATTACTGCAAAAAAAAAAAAAAAAAAAGAGTTACATGCCTAAAATCCATCTCTGAGACACCTTTCTCTCAAAAGGTTCCTCAAACACCCCACCCCCACATAATTAAAGTTACTCTTTGACAAACTGGGAAGGAAATAGTTATTTTAATTTTTAAAACCTTAAGAGGTACTTAGGTGTTACAGTGATGGGCTTAGACCTGTGGTTCTGAAACTTTTGATTCAAGCAAAACCTTTGCAAAATGCCAGCTCCCAGCTTTTGCTGAGACTTTATGACTATGGAAAATTAACAGAGCAATTCTCTGGTTTCAGAGAACTCAAAAGATAACATGTCCAAATATTTTTGACACAATTGATTCCTATTTGAAATCTCTGGTTTATCTTGTGAATCATGTGCAAGTCTTTGCATACCCAACAGCGCTAATATTGCATGGCATCCCCTAAAACAGGGGTGGGCACTTATTTTGACTAGAGGGCAACTTAATGAGTTTTAAAGTGCTTGAGGGCCATCTCTCTCTCTAACCTTCCCCCACTCTCCCCTGCTCTAGAGCTGCAGTACACCCTGATCCCCTCTTTCTTCCCCTCTGTCTCTCCCCCTACCAGCCCAGAGCTGTAGCATGCCCTGATCCTCATTCCCAACCTGGAACCTGCTGGCTGTGTCCACTGCATACTCCACCACCTGCCTAGCATAACATAAGCAGCCCCCGGTGGGCGCTAGAAACAGCTGTGGAGGGGCCCAGCAGGTGGGGATTGGGGGTGTCCACTGAGGTCCACAAGTGATGCTGCTGTCCAAGTGCTAGGTGGAAACAAACAGTCTTGCCTACCCACCTGGCACAGTGAAAATAGTCTAGCCCACTTGTCTGCACATGGTGGAACCACCGGTGGGTGGGCCAGATCCCATAAGTTGGTAGCTGTTGTTCCATGGGCCAGATCAATCAGTTGGTGATCCAGATCTGGCCCATGGACTGTATTATGTCCACCCCCGGTTAACAGGATCTCACAGCACCCTAGCCAAGAATCACTGGCTTAGACTGACCAGACAGAGGAACACTTTCCCTTTACCTTGTTGCTCCCTCTGGCCTTACTGGTGATGCTAGAATCACTACTGGCTACTATCTCCACATCTTTCGCTGATATCACGAGGCAGGTAGAGCTGTCATCTCCAGAAAGGCAGCTTTGAAGAAAAATGAAGAATTAAAGTCACACACCCCACTTCTTGAGTACAAGGAGAAAGTGACACTACACAAATGTCATGGGAAACAGTTTTAAATTGCAACTCAGTGATACTCATGTTACTCTTCTATGTTCAAATTCAACCTTAGTAAATCACACAGAAAGGTCTAGCTTCTTTAGCTTAAAATCTCTCAAAAGTTTCTCACACCCAAGTTATCCAACCTTCTGCCTTCAAGTTGTAAGATTCCTCAGAGCTGGTCTGGGTCACAGTCCAAATACTACCAAAAAATGCAGCTGGTCTAAGACCAAACATATGCTGTCACTGGAAGAAGTAAAACTTGCTGTTAAGCATCTCCCTCAGTTGCACCTCTCAGGAACATGCTAAACAAGTGATCTTCAGAGAAGCCAAATTGCAGGCATCTTCATACGACTAGCTTAACGCAGAGAAGAGCATTCATGTAAAGACAAAGAGGATTGGACTGAATAGATCAATGCTCTAATCCTGTACAGTAATACCTGGGTTGCTATGTCATCACTCATGTCTTGTGAGAGAAAGTAAGTAAAAACTTTACCTGCAGTGTCACCGCCAAACCTTCGTATAGTGTCATAGGCATACCTAATTATGCATACCACTCAGCAGGGTAGTAACTTACCTTGGGATCAGTTCTTCTGTTAGGTGCTATCTGAAGACAAACTGCCTAAGGAATGTATAGGGTATGTCTACACTCCACAGCATGGTGCAAGAGAGATCAGACCTAACCAAAGACCTGAAAGCAGTCCAGTTATAATAGCACAGAGCTCCATGCATGTTTATTTTCCCACTTGAGAACTGAGCACATGTGAAGCTCTATACTACCTTAGCTAGACTGCTTCCTATGACCAGGCTAAATCAGGCATCTCTACATTGCTCTACAACATGCAGTACAAACATTACTTGAAGTTACAGAGAAGTATGGGGATGGGTGAACTGCAGTGCACACAAGTTTCCATATACAACTCTACCAATGCATATCAATTGCAGTACCTGCTACTATACGCATCCTGAGCTCTGATTTTTTTTTTTTCAAATCGCAATTTGCAGAATATTTTTTTTTTTTTTTATTTCAGACCTGCTTCCCCCTCTCTTACACAGTTCCACCAGGGCTCCTTAATTCTTGAACAGCAGAGATGCTGTACATCGGACCTAGGGTTCTTTACACTCATATCTGCCTCAGAGATATTCCTCACAATCCAATATAAATGTAGGCACTGGCCTTTGGAAGAGAAAAATGTTTTTGCTGAATTGCTATAAAATCTAAACTGCATTTTCACAGCTTCCCATTATATCTGTCTCACCAGAACCAAGATTTGACAGAGTTTCCCACTTGTTCTCAGGCATCCCTGCAAAATGCTGTTAGCTAAAGCTATATTATCTTTAGGCTGTTATGTTAAGCATGGTATATGTCTGGGTATCTATTTAACTCAGACATTTATAAAGATGTTGTTTATTGCACTATACTAAATCATGAAATTAAATCTTCCAATATTCAAACACTTGCATTGTTTTCAAAATATTTGTTATAATTGGTTTTTTTTCTTTTGCATCAGACAAGCATGATGAATCTTGCACTTCTATGCTTCCACTAGCAAATTGCCCATCAAGAATGACAGGCTGTGGGGATGGCAGGAACAGAGGACTGTGTCCAGCTCTCTCCCCGCTAGACCCTGCCTTGGGTCATGGCCGCTCCCTACCTTCCTCCCTGCCACTTTGGGCCAGGGCTGAGGCCATTGTCCTCCTCCCCGCCCCAACACTTCAGGCCAGGGCCAGACCGTGCACTTGCTGACACTGCCCCCGCCCCACTTTGGGCTGGAGCTGCTCCTTGCCTCCCCCCCACTGCTCCAGGCCAGGGCCAGGGCCAGGGCCACCAGGGCCCACAGCAGCTGTGGCTGCACCAGTTACACCCCACTCCCCCCCACTTTCTTCCATGGGCTGTTGCTGGAAGGGGGAGTGCCCCAGCCCCTGGCTCCAAGGAGCAGGCAGGGAGGGGGTGAGGTGTGGAGGGACACATCACCCTCCAATGCATCCCCTCTGTTATGGCGGTGCTCCACTCCCTGTCATCCCCCTCTGCCTCCAAGGAGCAGGGTGGCAGGGGGCAAAGCCAGCTGGCCTGGCCCCCATGCTCTGGCCCTTCAGTCTCCACTGTCTCCACCACGCATCTCTGTCTGTCCAGAGCACTCTGACTGGCTACCGAGGCAACCAAACAGAGTATGAACAAAGCGTTACGGACAGACAGACAAAGGCTTTTATAATATTAGAATTTTTAAGAACTGCCATATATCCTTAAGAAGCTGCATGCATTGGACTTTGGGATTCTTACCTATTGAGGTAAAAGCAAAGGGAGGTTTGCTGAATTCTATAGTTATATGTGGATTAAAACTGGAGGTGCATTGCTTCATTTTAGTTTCTACAGCAGTGCCACAGGCTAAGGATTGTTAACAGCCTTCATACGCTTAATCAATAAACTAATTGAGCTGTATCAGACTGGTCTTTTGGGCGTTTCCACATATTAGAAATGACTAATGGTGAACAACTTACATGACTTGCTTCTCCTGCAGGGTTCCCAGAGGAACACTGCGGTGCATTGGCTTAGCCAATGAAGCTCCATCTCCAGTTGTGATGGGGTCTGGCACCAGCAGCCCATTCAGGTCCCCATTGTATGAACTGGATGGTCGCTGATTTTCATTCACTGAACCTAAGGACAAGCATGAACAGTATGCATAAGAGTCAGCCTTGGAAGTGATGCAGTACAGTGCAAAATACCTTTTACCTGGATGATCTCCTTAGGTTTCACCACCTTATTGGGAATATGCTGACCTGTCCAGGTAAAGTAGAAGAGAACAAACCAAGAGTAACAAGCATCTCTGTGGGTAGGTGTGGAGCTACAGCTTTCCCTCCATTGGACTAGCTCTTCTCAGGAAAGAAACAAAGAGAAGGCAACAGACATGAACAGGAAATCCCTATTCAAGAATTGAACAACCCAAATTAGTGGCATCACCACCTGACCTGCAGGCCAGGACTAGCCAGCCTGAGCCATTCATCAAGCTTCAGAACAAAAGACTTTTCAGACACTGAGCTTTTTAGTCCTTATGGCCAAAGAAGCAGCCTTCTAAAAAGGAATGCAGCTACCTCTGGGGGTGGCAAATTCTTCAAGTCTGCAGACAGCCTGAAAGAGCACATATGAACAACCCTATTAACAATCAGCTGCCCAAGTTTGATTCCTACTTATACAACCAAATTCTGAAAATCTGGCTTTTGAGTACACAGCTGTGGATCTAGTACTGCACATGAATGCAGTTACTGTGGCTGTGCGCATGTACATTAACTAATAAGCACACAGAATCATTGGGTTAGAAAGGCTCTCAAGGATCATCTGGTCCAATCTCCTGAACATATGCAGGAACTCTATGCCTGAAATTCTGTATATACACTTGGTATACCAGAGCAAAGGGGGCAATGGGTCTGCCAGATCCCTCCATTATTCTTTTGTGTGTTAGCCATAAGCATTGCACTGCACCTGCAAAGGTGCAAGCTTCTCAATGACATGACTGACATCTGCGTTTCAACCATGGTGTCACAGCAGGGTCCTGCAGGAGGGCTGTGATCTCCTCAATGCCTCTTTCCCATGCCAAGTTGGCCCAAGGGCACTCTCACGTTCTCACCGGCCACATCTTTGACGCTCACATACGTTAGGGAGGCTGCCTTTTATGCCCTCTTGATCACTTCTCGATGGACACTAAGACCTCGTGGTTTTCCAGACCCCTTGTGGGTCCCGCTCTACAATAGGTGCTTCAGGGGCACCCTAGCCTTAGGGGCTATGCATGGCTCCAACCACCCCTTTTACCATGCCGCAAGCCTCGCAGCTGGAATAGCTGTTGTTCTGTCTGGGTCTACACCCTCTTTGGCACTCAGGCTCTCCGCAGCCCTGTCTCTCTTTCTGTGCCCTCTCTCAGGGCCTTCTCCAGGGTTCAACGCAATGCTACCCCCTTCTCCGGGGCTGACCACACCAGCACTGGGGCTTCTCAGCAATGCCCCCTTCTCTTGGGCTTCTCAACTGCCCCTCTGTGGGGGTGGGGTCTATGTACCCTGAATGCTGTGCCCCCACTGGTGCTCAGGTCCCCACACTAGTGAGAGTCCCCTACGAGGCCTCCTCCAAACCATAACAGCCTCACCGAAACCACCGGTGATAAACAGCAACACAAAACGCATGCCCGTCAGCTAACTTAAATAGAAGCCACCCAGCCATAACAACGTTCAAGCCTACCGTGGATTCTTCATCTCACAGCAGTGTTAGATGCTGCTCCTGCATCACACTTCTCCTCTCTCCCACGGCAGAGAGCTCCTTCCTCCTGGGCTGCTGGCAGAAAAACTGCCTCTGGCCTCAGCCCCTAGGGTTTATAAGGACCAGGCCCTGCCCTGTACAGTCAGCTGACCGCTAGCAGGCGTGGGTTGCTTGCTGACTCCAGTTGCCCTGACAACCAACAGCTGGGTTCCTTATTCACTGCTAGGGCTCTTTCTCTAGCAGTTTCCCCTCTTTAGGAGCAGGGCACCTCAGTGCTCTGTGACACATGAATATATATTTTATCTCCTACTCTAGAATCCTGTTCTTGGGATTCTTGCCCTTCAAATCATTGAACCCCATTCACCTGCTGGAATTTAATTACCATGTCTGCTAGCAACTTTCAAAAGGAGATTGATGCTGAAAGGCATCAGAGACATTTTCATGCCAAAGACAATGAATCCCAAACAGAAATGAGAACCAAAACTCACTGCACTCAAGCAGCACTTTATATAAGAGGAAATCACATATCTCAGCACAATTTCTTTACTATGGTTGTGAAATTTTGACCAATCCAGAAAACTGAAACCTGATTTATTGTTGCCCTAGAAACAACTGCTTGCAAGGTCTTGTGAAATGGCTGCTATTGTCACCAGAAGGTTAATGCTCCTATGCTATTGGCAAATCCAAGAAACCCAAATATAACTCTGCCTGCAAAAAAACAAAACAGAACAAATTCTCTGAAAGCCAGACAAGCTTTCAGATACAAAACAGGATAGTTAATTGCTTCAAGTCAGCAGGGAATGCAGTTAAAACTGCTATCAGCAGCAGTAACTGCTACTATTACTCATTCTCTGGAAGATTTATGATTCCTTTTAAGAAAAGGATCTATATCATTTAACATGCCTATTTAGCATGCAAGGAGAGAACTAGGCTATCCCAATTAAGATGCTACCTAGGCACATCACTAGCAGGCCAAAGCCTGAAGTAATGAACAAACAGCAACTGTACTCATCCACTAGGAAGAGACTACCAGTCACCAAAGGCAAAACCCATTACTGTGGGATGAGCACTGAACCCATTACTATGGGATAAGGACAGTCTCCACTGCACTGATCCTGAACCGTGTGCTTCCCCAACAGCAGCATGAAAGTGAAGCAATTGTGGCTGGTTTCATTCATCTGAAAATGGGTGGTTCCACCAGAAGACTATTCTGTGCAGGACAGGCATGACCTTCTGCTGTAGTAAGAGACGCCTTGAAAGAGAAAAGACCTTGCTCTCTGTCCTCACTGAATGTGCTTCTGTTGACGCCTACAGATCAAAGATGTGAATCTCATGGAGAGGGGAAATGAAAATCAATATGCACAGATGGGGGCTAGGGCTGCTTGTCTTAAGGACCTGATACTGAGTCCCTCACTCCACCCTAGTGGGAGCTGAACACATTGCAGCAGCAGCAACCAGCCCAAGCATCCACATGAAGAAAATGGACAGCCACTCTAGCAACTGAACAGCAATGTTTTTTGCACTAATACTTGCCTTCCAAAGGCTTCAAGAAGAGAGTCCGATACAACCACGTTCCCTTCTTCCTGCAGAGGGCCTGAAAACCGTGTGGGTCATAGCACAGCCTCTTGTAGAATGCTTTCTACTTTCCCATCAAGTAATAAAGTAATGCTGGCTTGTACAATGTAGAACCTTATACTAAGTCAGTGACACACATGGAGTTGGCCTGATGCCTGTTGCCAAATAATGTTTGAATAAGAAATTAAAGGGACTTGGCCACATATGAAGCAGAAGGTCTCCTAGCTAACTTGCTGGCTTCTGCAGCATAGCATGCCCACAGTAATCAGCAGTGCTCACAAAACTGCCAAAAGACTCCTAGCATGATCATGTTCAATGCCAATATGGGACAAGAGAAGACATTAACTCTTGGGGCATGATACCAGAGAAAAGCCACCAGCTGCTGAACCCCTATGGCTGAGCTGAAAGAAACCTGCTTTAAAAAAATCTGTATCAAGACAGAATTTGTGGAAGGAGGAACATTTGACTAACAGAGCAAGGGGAGTCCCTTTATAAAGCAGGGGATTCTTTTCATTCTGCATTTGCACACCACCTCCATGCAAGGGGCATTAAGGCAGCACCTGCACTGTGCATGGGAGAATTACATTTGTAACTGGTATATCTGTGAAACACAAAGATTAAGAGGGTTAGGGACTGGAAACAATCTTTGAGAGCACTAACATCCTTTACTGAGAACTGGCCTACCCCAACACATACAATTCCCAGCCTGCTCTGGGAGCTGCTTTTGTTTCACTAGTACCTATGAGTCTCTGAAGCAGTAATGCTTCCCCTTCTGGCTTCCCCAAATTCACCTCCCTAGTCAAGGCCTCTAGAGGCATTCTTCACCCTAAACAACAGCCTTTTTACCCTAGTCTGCTTTGCCTGGGGTCTTTCAACTCCCTTTTAACTCTGCTACACAAGCAATACCTCTAGCTCCAAGATCAACTATGATGGGATCAAGTCACCTATTTTACTCCACTTACAAAGACATTAATATCAGCCCCAGCAGAGTCCCACTAACCATGATCCATCAGTTACTTACTAGTAAGTGCTTCCTGAACTGCTGTTGATCATAACTTCCTACTATTAATATGCAAGCCAGTTCTGCCTCGCTACCCTAGGTTGGTCTCCTCTGGCTTTTTGAAGACTGCATTCCCCATCTACAGTCTCTTGGAACATGACAATTTTATAAAGTCCCTTTCAGCCCCTAACATCTATGAATCTATGAAAGTGCAAGGAGCACCACTTGTTTTTGTGCACTGTAAGCCTGTGCTACTTAGTGTTCATTAAGCTAACTAGAGACAGACAGGTAACAAGACTGTTCAAAACAAATCTTAAGAGGCCATTTATCTTTTTAGAGCTACTCCTTGAAAACAAGGCAAGTGTGAGAAAGCAGTATGAAGTTGGATCCAGCAACCACATTAAGGTGATTATAAGGGGAAAATTACTTCCTCCCTTCCTCTTCTGGGAGTTAGAGAATACCTTAGAGGCAGATTCTGGTTCTATTACCAGTTTCTTAACATCCAGTTGACACCTACAAGGTTTCCCTAACAAAACCATTACTTAGCAAATAGCAAATTTATTCCCTCCAACTCTAGAGCAAGGCAACTAGCATCTGCTTGTAGAAATGTTTTGGAGAAGACAGGCCAGAGATGTAAAAAGACATAAGATGGAAATAAATAGAGATGTCTGTGAATAGAGAGAAAATAAGACCTAGGGAGGAGGAATAATAATTGGATGGAAGAGGGATGAGAACGACAGAATAACCATAGTCCTA
Source organism: Caiman crocodilus (assembly GCA_030014935.1). Taxonomy (NCBI): domain Eukaryota; kingdom Metazoa; phylum Chordata; order Crocodylia; family Alligatoridae; genus Caiman; species Caiman crocodilus. Next base: position 37,475,254 of record JAGPOW010002791.1, read on the forward strand.
AGCCAATTTCTTGGCTCCCACCAGAAGTTTCTTCATACTTTAGGAAACAGCCAGGCCACCTGAAACAAGAGAAGCAGTTTTAGATAACTATGGAACATACCTTCTTTTCAAAATCCAGACCCCTCTCTCTAGGCCCTTGATGGAGCAGATACTTGCCACTACAGTGATAGTAGAATGAACCTGGTTTTAGTGTAAGAGGCAGAGACAGTTCTGCAGTTATAAATTTGTTGCAAAAGAGGAGAGAGAGATTCTAAAAAAAAATGGCACTGTAACCCTGGGCCTACTTAAGAAACCAAAGACAAAAAGAAGACATTTAAAATAATCAAAAAAAGCTGAGATGAATTCACCCTAACTAACCACAAAGAACGGTTTCAATATGTTACAAAACACTTTTGTGGGTGGGTAAATAAATAAATACATGCACTCAACACGATTGACCAGTGGGATCACTCAGCAGGCAATGCAGATGATTGTTCCTGCTTTGGGAGAGAACAGAAAGAGAGATTTGAAACAGGGATCAGATTTCTTCAGATAAGCGGACTAAAGAGGGTACAGTGAACAATCCATCATGAGAACAGAGGAACAATTCCAGAGAGACTAAGTGGCCCATCCAGACAATCCAGTAAAGGGCCTGAAAACAGAATGGGGATTATGAACCAGAGACATCTGAGCTACTGGAGCAGCACTTGCTTACAGCTACTGTACCTCAGAGAAAACAACCTATAAAGAAGTAAGTGAAAGGGAATCAGAGGGCATCACATTCCCCATTCC
>JAGPOW010002791.1:37477630-37508406 GCA_030014935.1 Caiman crocodilus
GGAATGGGGAATGTGATGCCCTCTGATTCCCTTTCACTTACTTCTTTATAGGTTGTTTTCTCTGAGGTACAGTAGCTGTAAGCAAGTGCTGCTCCAGTACTTCTAAGGCAGCTAATTCTAAGGAATTAGTCTACTACTCATTGTCTTGTGTAGACATGCCCACTGTGTATGGAATTAGAAACTTTTAAGACAGTCACACGAAGGCCCTGTCAAGTAGCAAAGCGTCAGAAACGTAACAGGTATTATTAAACCAAGGTAGGCCTCGCCACTTACAAAGCCAGAGAAAGTGGATAGAGAGCTGCTGAGAGTAAGATGAACCAAGGGTTTAACACTCTTCTTTCACTATTTATTTTAACTTTCAAACTGAGCTAAGGAGTCTAATGAGGCTTGAAGTATAGAAAACAGTACCTGCAGCTCAGCATTTCAAAGCTTCTTGCCCCGTCTCTCCTCCCCACCCCCAACAGCCCTCCGAGATCCAGGCTGGCAGCCTGCGAGGGGGGCTCCTGTAATTTGATCTGAATGAAAGTAAATGGCTCATCATGTAAACACGTTGACCAAACTTGCCATGGAACCTGCCCAGTGAGGTTTTCTGCCACATGCAGCAAGATAGTCGGACACAAGATGTTCCCCATGGAAGCCCCATGCTGGCACGCTGGCACCCAGGGATGAAGTGCTGCAAGCTGGGCAGGGGTCTTGGAGAGCTGAGCCTCTGAAATGAGGGCAACAAGAGCCTCCTGGGGGCCGCATTTTGGCCACATCAATAATGGGGCAGCGTAAATCAAAAATGCCAAGTGCTCCCTAACCTGCGTGACTGGGTCCAGCGAAGGGAATCAGACCCCTGCCCGGGGTGGCTGCTCTCAGCCAGCGACCGTTTGGGCAAGGCCTAGTTGCAGGACTGGCCTGGGAGCCAGAGCTGCTGACCCAGGCCGGACCACAGTTTAGAAAGGGACCCACAACCTCCCGGGGAGCACGTTTAGGCTGCTGGACCTAGGGACAACCCTCCCCGCCCCCCGCCTCACTCCTCCCCCCAGGGCGGCAGGGAGGGACCGCTACAGGCTCCTGCCGCCACCGACGAGGGGACGAACAGCCTTCGGCTCGCGGGGCCGCCACAGTTGGGGCGCGGGGAGCGAGCGGTCCCGCGGGGCGCAGGGAGGCCCCAGCCCCGGCCCGCAGCAGCCGCGCCCTACCTCTGCCCTTGTCCCTGCCGGCGGGCTCCAGCCCCGCTCTCGCACAAGGGCGCCGAGTGCCCAGCCCTATGCAGCCCAGCCCCGCAGCCTCACCTCCGGGCCGGTCCAGCTTGAGGATATCGCGCAGGTGCTGGGTCGCGTCCTCGATGTCGATGCTGGCGGAGGCCATGGGCCCAGCCCTGCCGCTGCTCCGCGCCCCCAGCCGCGCCCCCACTTCCGCTTCCGGTCCGATAGCAGCTGCTCCGACGGAAACGGGCGCCAGCGCCGCTGGTTCCGCGCGAGGGGGCGGGGCCTGGGAAGCGCGGCCTTGGTCTGGCGGCGGGAGGGAGCGGAACCGGCGGACCGGGCCCTGCCTGCGGGCGGCCAAAGATGCGTCTCCCTCGGCAGGCAGCTCGAGGCGCCTGGGACGGAGCCCGTGACCGCCTCAGCCCGCGGAAACCGCCGCCAAAGAAAAAGAGCGGCTCTCAGGTCCTGCCTCTTTGCAGGAGGCCTGCTCCTTTCCTTGCGGTTCGGCTTCCCCTGGGAGACCAGGCCCGCACTGGGATCCTCCCTCTGCCCTGGGGCTGAGGCACCTTAGTGCCATTTTCCCAGTTGACCTCTTTTCTCCTTGTCCTAATGGGCTGCCACCTCCTAGCTGCACGGAAGCATCTGTCCCAGGGCATGTACATCTGACCTCCTCATCGTAGAGCCAAGCGTGGAGCTTTGCACCCAGAACCTACTTTCAGCTCACTAACCATCTTCCTCCAACCAAGGTAGCAGGGAATACTATGATCTCAGATAGATACCACTTTGCTTTCTCCCCAGCTTTGATTGTAGTAGGCAAGGCTACAGGATATAGTATCCTAGCCTGCTTTCACTTGCTGCTTCTGGCCGAGTTAAAAATTACTTGCTTGTGCTTAACCTTCAGTTATGCCAGACACCTTATTAATGTCACATGGCACTTGGCATGAAACACACAGCAGTGGCCAGGTTTACCACTGTGGGCCTTACTGCAGGAAGGAAGGTATGTACTGAAGTTGCATGTCAAGACACAATGCAGGAAGGCTTCTGGCTGCTCTTCAGGGGACAAAAAAACAACAGCTGGCTTCTATTAGGAGAAAGCTCTCCCACCCCAAACCGCTGCTGTCCCTACAACTACAGTTCAGGAAAGCAAGCCACGTTTAATGCATTTAGGGGGATCTGAGATCTTCCCTTAACAAGAGACTTTCAGATACTCAGAACAAATTTGGCCTCCTACAGAACTGGCATGACTTTAAAACCATCCTTCCTAGCACGGGTTGGGAAGGAAGGAGGGTGAGCTGGCAAGCTTCGTTAGGTTTAGTTACCTTTCAGTTAGTACCCAAAGGTAGGAATGTTCCATTACAGTTCCACCGAATGGTTCTCAAGTCTTCTCTGGTTTCTTGAGTGCCACGTCCCAGCCATAATTTGGCCTCTACTTTCTAGGCTTGGGCTCAAGCAAGTAACATTTGTTAAAGAAATCTTTATTAACACATTTGTCACAGGTACAATCAGAACAAGCCAACATCATACAATAGTTTATATTAAATGTATAATTTTACTCCACATAACTGTTCACCTGATTTATTACCTGCAAAGCTATTGCTGAATATTGTCTACAATTTTACAAAGATGTTTTCTTCTAAGTATGTAGAATGCCCTCCATATGGTACTGTGTAAGCTCTCTCCCAACACCTACTGCCAAGTCTTGTTCAGTAATACATAAGCAAAACTCTTGGTAACATTTTATTTTTACATCTAGTGGACAGAAATAATGACCCAGAGGTATTCTGAAGGAGGGTCACATTTGAAGTATTAGCTTAGAGAGAGGTAATGTAGTCATCCTATTTGTGACAAAAAGCATAAAGGCTTTTCAGTCCATTCACAAAAAAGCAGCTCTGGCATGATAGCTAATAGACTGGGCCACGTGGTCATACATTTGGCACAGCTTTTTCACAATGCCTCTTGGGTGCCATTTTCCACAACTGAAGAAATTTCAAGTCTATGCTGCAGGCTACCTTAGAAATTCTCCCCCTTCAGTTTGGGCCAGGATCAGAACTCATTTTCCCTAGCCAAGACAAATCTAGATATTTAGCTATACTGCCTGCAACTGCAGTACATAAATGCCATCAAAAAAACCCCCCTATAAATACACTAGGGTTGGAGGGTAATATTCACAATGAGAAGTTAATTGCAAACATAAGCTAGTCATTCCTATCTTAGATGTAGAGAAAATGGTCTTCCCTTGCCTATCCTCTAGCCAACACACAGGAGTAGGTGGAGTGCCCAATGCCTGCAAGAATCACATTCAAGGAGTTTTCTTAAGGCACCTTTTTAATATGGCTATTAACACTGCTAATATTAAGGCCAACATGATGTTCCAGCCCAGCTAAGCATGAGATGGTTCCAAATCTCATTCAGTGTGGGCAGGACAAGACAGGCTGCTTAGAATAAGAATCTCAGGTATAAAGAATTCAACCTTCTCCCACCTAAGAGAATTAAAAGGGGCAGCAACTTTACCTGTCCCTATCCCTCTTAAAAGCCTTCTTAACATTTGAAAGTGACTAGTCGTCAGTCCAACATTTGCAACGAGAAATGGATACTAGTGCATGACCCGTCAATACAACAGTTAATGTTGGACCAAATGGCTTCTCTTAAAAGTCCTTGAGCTGAAGCAGTTACTAAGAGACAGCAAGTTTGTCCGCATACTAAGGGCTCGAGTAATGCATTGGTTTCCCAGAAGCATTTTATGCAGCATTGGCTCACTTAGGAAGTAAAATTGGCACTTATGTCTCCTCTGGTTAGCGAACCAGGGCTGAACAGCAGAATGTGGAGAAAGGGAAAAGTAAAATGTTATGCAATGCTCAGGGATCAACCAGGCTTGGTGGACAAGATCTTTCTGCAGACCAGGTTTGACTGGAGAGTCAGACCTTCTCCCTCAGATTCCAGAGTGGACTGGAAGCATTTGGAACTGGAGGCTAATAACATAAAGAAGGCTTTTCCAGTAGCTCCTGACCACAAAGAATGGCTCTTTTGTTTATATGGATCTTTCTTTTAAGGACTAATTCCTTGGAGGAATTAACACTGTGAATTATTTCTATGCCAAAGGAGCATATTAGGAAATTCAGTATTCTATTTCCATTTAACTTTCAAACAGACAGTGAGGAATAGAAGAGCAAGTTACTGCTAATACTACTAAAAACAAAGACAGTACATTTATTATACCATTTTAGAGAGCCTCAAGATCAGTTTTCACAAAAGCTCAACTCCAATTTAGACACCAGATTTAAGTGGCCAGAAATTCAGGAACTGAGCAGCTAAGCACATCATACTGAGTTTTCTTGGCTTCGTAAAAGTCAAAACTGCAGAGTTCTGTGCACTTTTGGAAAAAAAAAAAAAAAAAAAAATCAGACCAAGCTGGGCATACTGAGCCCTTGAAATCTGGAACCAGCAAGCTATTTTCAGCTATGAAGTGAAGAATCCACTCCTGTTTATGTAGCACTTTTTTTTATCTTGGAAAATACAAACATACTTGATAAATGCACTTCACTAGTGAAATGCTGCCACCCTTGGGGCAACATGTAGCAGCTGGCTGCATAATATTAAGAACACTATGCATTGGTTTAGGACAGAGTACAAAGAATGCCATACCCAACTCAAAACTGCAGAACAGGTTTAGATAAGCTAAACCAGAACAGGAATTTAGCCAGGATACTGAAGCTAAATGCAATTTTGAAAAAGGAATCAGAAACCCCCTCAAGGTTCTACAGACAGTTAAGGAAGTTGGAAGTTATATTACCCAGTGTTTAAACATAGGGGAAATACTGCTGGCATATTTAGCAGGGAAGGCTCAGCAATGACTGACATCACAGCAAGTGTTATGACAGATATCAACTTATGCAAGTCACCAGGATTGTCAAGATTATGCATTATCTTCTGTTTTACGTAGAAAGATTAATACATTAAAGAAAAAACTTCAAAATCGAGTCTTTTAAAGGGGAATATCAACATTTGAGCCCAAAGCCTCCACACTGAGGGGGACAGGGAAGAGAAGATATCCAAATCTATGGCAAAGGCATATTTGCCCTAATCTGCAACAGTAAAACATGGATGGAGTGTTCTGTAGCACTAAAAGGTTACAAGGGTTTTAGATCTGTAAACATTTCCCAGAGAGGCAGACACGGGAGAACCAAAGAACTGACTGTAAAAATTTACAGTTATGCACTCATTAAAACAATTTAAACTGTTAAGAAAATCTCATGGTTTTATTGTGTAATGTAGCATTGAAACATCTGAACAAATGAATATCTGGGCTGTATAGGCTGCTGTTCTTTCTTTTCATTTCTTTGGGTTACTAAAGCAACTTGTCAGTACATAAACAAGCAACCTTTTGCATTATGTATTCTTTCCGAGGCATGCTGGTACAACACAAATTTCTCTTGTCAAATGCAGCTAAGTCTAACTTCCAAACATCATGCACAAGGAACTCATCTAGTGACAATGTAAACTCAGCAGAAGGGCAGATCACAGGTCTTGCTCACTCACTCGCTGCGGTGTTGCAGGTTTGTGTATGATATTTGGAATGTTCCATGAGTGTGAATAATATCAGGAAGAGGAGAAGAGAAAGAAAGCACTGGTGCCTGGGGGATGCCAGCTCAGCCAAAGTTGTGCAACGCTAGCCTGAACATGTCATTGGTGCAAACCCAGGCATCATTGATGTTCTTTAATAGAAACATCTGGTGGAATCCCATGATTGGATCTTCATCAGCCTGTGGAGAGAGGGGAAAAAAGGATTTTAATCAACTCATAACTGTGCCAAATACATTAAAAAAAGAGCATGGAAATAAAACTGAGTAGTTGACAACAACAGTGACATCATGCTTTAACAAGATACATCTTCCACCTCAACAGATGTTCGGTTTTAACAAAACCGGAGGTTAAGATCTTAGATTTTCAGCAGAAATATATAATCCAGTGATGCAAGATTTGTGCAGTGAAATTAAACAGGCACTGGTGCCAGACAAGGCTTCTGACAGTCAGAGGTTTACTGAAGATTTGGTATTATAGCAGCATTCTTACCACTACAGATGATGTTGTTCCTGTCTTTGCAGAAACAAGTTTTTTGAAGTCCTATTCATTCTTGTTCCCAAGAAAGAAGGTCCAGGAACAATCAGATGGTTAAGCATGAAGCAGTTTCATGAGAATCAAAATAGCTGAAATCAGCTAAAAATCTTTTTAGTTGCTGTCAGGCAGACTGATCTGAAATGAAGCTTCTCTAGGAATCAGGAGCACTAGCAGAGCTTATTAATGTTAACTAGACAATGAATGGGATACCAGTTTCTGAAATTATGTGGAACCTAGCTGGTCATGTGGTACCAACACCTGATTTCCAGGTAGAAGTCTCAAAATATACAAAATGCCGCTTTAATTTTACTTTTCCATTTCAGTAATTTCTGAAGTTGCCAAATGATAGTTTAGCATGGTAACAAAAAGCATCCAAGGAAAACTCTACAGGATATACACCACACTAAATGTCTGAAAATTCTTCATTTCAGTATAAAATGCTAAATTATACAAATCATCAAAACTGAGTTTGGGAAGACTCAGCCTACACAGCAGTTTTCCCAACATTATCTCAAGGTCCCTGGTTAAACCCTGTAAATTAAGTACATCTGTGTTCAGCAGGAGCGCTCCTATACATAGAGCTCCCAAAGGGTCCAGAAATTTGGCAGCAGAGAAACGGCAAACAACACTGCTACCACCTCCCACCACCAGATTTCTAGATCTGTGGGGAGACCTTTGGGCCAGATGACACAGCCTGCAGGCCAGATCTGGACCATGGACCAGAGGATGAGCACCACTGAGTTTAAGGATTGCAAAATGGCACCTTATCTGGAGACAAGTGATGAACTAAGCAAGAAAAACCATGCAGTTAAGAGCTATACATTTGTTGGTTAGAGATCAACAGATCCAAAACATGCAAGTGTTCTTCAACAGGCAGCTTGCTTTAGACTTTCTAAGCTTTTCAATACACTTTAAATACTACAAAATGTTTCTGGTTTGCTGGTTGCCACATGACATGTTTGCTGCACATGTCCAGGTAGCAGGTGGGAGGGTTTACTTTCCACAGAAGCATTGGGTGTTGGCTGCAAACAAGGCTGGGGATTTAGACTAGCATGTGCCAATGCTTTTGCCGGGGCTAAAACCCAGAGGTTTTTGGCTAGAAGGTCTTGCCCCTTGCTCAGGGTCAGATCAATTGTCACATCTGGAGTCAGGGTTTTAGCCTTCTACTGCAGTGGTGGGGCCTGGCCCCCTTCCTTGGATCTCTCAAACATATTAAACAACCCCAACAGCAGCAGGACACTGGCCGCCAGTGATCCCCTGCTTTATCTGTGGCAGGTTTGGGCACTATGGCTGCTTGCAGACATTACAAAAAACAACCAAACAGCAATTACTGGAAACAGCAGGGCATTACTTTGACCTGGCTCCACAGTGCATGTATAGATCAGGCACTTTAGTGGGGCTTTTTGGTGCTTTTAGCTAAAGCTGATTCAAGCACCTGTTAGATAAAATGCCAAAAAAAACTCTACTGAAGTGCTCAATCTATACAAACATCAGACAAGCTGAGTACAGCTAAGGTGTTGCCTCTTCTGGACATGCACAGGAACATGTGGGATGTGGGAACGTGCCAAGTTTTAAGCACCATTTTGTTTTTTTAATGTTTGCAAGCAGCCTATGTTTTGTGGTAGTGTGGCAGAGTGGATTGTGTAGTACTAGTAATAGGTTAGACAAGGATTTGTATAAAATGGTTTGAATAGGGATGATTCTGCCTCGGACAGGGAGGATGGATGAGATAACCTCCACAGATCCCTTCCAGCCCTATTTTTCTGATTCCATGAAAAAAAAGGAAACACTACTGCTCGACTCTTCATGTGGAGAACATACTTTCTTCTCAACCAACAGTAGGGCCTGGTGACAGCAATTCTATTGGCCTGAGACCCAAGATTAAATCAAACATTCTATTTTATTCTCTCCAATCAATAAGTCAGTTAATCTGAAGGAAACCTTATTGGAAACAACCAAGTAGCAGCTTTTCAGGTTTTGAATACAGATTCCATGATATCAGCATAACGTGAACATGCAACAGCTGTGCTGGCATAGATGTTTCATAGATTTCATAGACATTAGGGCTGGAAGGGACCTCGGAAGATCATCAAGTCCAGGTCCCTGCCCCAGGAGGAGGAAGTCAGCTGGGGTCACAGGATCCCAGCAAGAAAAACATCCAGGTTTCTCTTGAAGGTGTTCAAAGTAGGTGCTTGAACCACCTCTGACGGCAAGCTATTTCAGACCCTGGGGGCTCAGATAGTAAATGTTACACCTCAATCGTTATCCTGACAATGTAACACCATTTAGATTCAAAGGACAACGCTAGAAATGTCAATACAAAAACAGCATTCCTGGATACAGATTTATCCATCCCTCTGTCACACAGAAGAGGCTAATGCCCTGAAACATGGCAGTTTAATCAATCCAAGCTTTTCTAAGCTATAAAATATAAATTTTCTTGTCAGTCATAATTATATAATTTCTTCATTGATCCTACTACACTTTGGTCAGTACCTTACATTTTGTGGCATCGGATTATTTCTATTAGTTTAGAAAGGAGTCATTTTTAAATGTCTTAAAAGTTTTTTGCCCACTGATATTATCTGACATTTTCCATAGGTCATTAATAAAATCTATGAATGAAGCTAACCACTTGAATAAGGGGTATAAGTGACTAGAAGATAATAATCCATTCACTTCTATTTCTATTAACTTAATTTGGACTGGATTGCTATTTCCTGATAGATCTGACCATAGCTATTAACAGCTATGTATTCTCTCTCTTGCCTTCCTGCTCTTGTTTAGGTTTCTTTTGCCTCTCAATAGTAGCATAAGTCACCTTATGTTAGGGACTGGAAGGGACCTTACAGATCATCATGCTAAATCTATGAATTTTAACTTCATTTTTTTGCCATCAAGGTACGATTACGTTTTTTAAAGATTTTAAACTTAAAAAAAAAAACAAAACTAAACCCCCTGCCTTCCCAAAGGAGAATACTGTCATGCTAATTTGTGAATATTTCTTCCTACTTGTCACCGGCGGGGTCCTACAGGAGAGCCGTGATCTCCTGAAGGCCCTCCACCCGCGCCAAGTCCGGCCCAAGGCCCCCTCAATTCTCGCCTGCCATGTCTTTGATCTTAATAGAGGTATGTTGGGAGGCTGCCTTATACCGCCTTGGGCACGGCATATTGGGACCTTCATCCCTGTGATCTCCCAGACCCACCAGGATGTCTCCCCGTATTACAGGTGCCCTCCAGGCACCCTGGCCTTGGGGCCAAGCGTGGCTCTTACCAGCCCCTAATACCACGCCCCAGGCCTCACTGATGTCACAGATGTTGGTCAGTCAAACATACGCCCATTCTCTTTCGGGTCTCTCAACATACCGCCCCTCACGGGCCTCTCAATGCGTCTCCGATGTCTTACCGCGGGGACTATACCCCCCAGCACGCAACCCACTGGTTGCTTCACTACGTGCTCGCCCGCTCCGGGCCTTCTATACATGCTCGCCCCTCGTGGGCCTAATTCTCATCGCGGGGTCTATACCCCCCGCATGCAACCCACTGGTTGCTCCTTCTCGAGCCTCTGACTGTCCAGGCAACCGCACTGCTACCCTCTGTTCTCCGGGCCCAACCTCACCACTATCCCCCTTGCTCCCTGGGGGTAACCGCAGCACCTCGGCCTTCCCAGAGGGCTACTGCAGCACACGGCTGCTGCCGGAGCTTGCCACGCCCATCCCGGGCTTCTCAATACTTCCCCCTGCTTGGGGACTTCCTATGCCCATGCTGGGCTCTCTAATAATGCCGCCCTCTCTTGGGCTTCTCAGTAGTGCCCCTCTTGGGTTTCTCCCAAATGCTGCCCTCTCTCGGGCTTCTCTAATGTCGCCCCTCTCTAGGGTCCTGGGTCTACGCACCCCGTTGCTACCACATCCTCTCTGATGCCGGACTGTGCCCTCCCAGGCGCTAGGGCCCCACAACCTGTGGGCCCATATGAATATACCGTGCCCACTCTGGCGCCTGTGAGAACACTGCACCCCCATGGCTGCCGGGATCCCCACGCTACTATGGGTCTCCTCTGAGGATTCTGCACCCTCACTGGCGCCTACTGCGCCTCCCTGGTGCAGAGGATACTGTGCCTCAACTGGCGCCAGGGTCTTCCCACTGCTGGGGTTGCCCCTGCATACGCTGCACCCTCACTGGTGCCGGGGTCCTCACACTCCATTGTGAGTCCTCGCTGAGGCCTCCTCCAACCCCTACAGCCTGACCCAAACCACCGGTGTAATACAATCAACACAACACAAGCCTGCCGGCTGTAACTGAACATAAGGCAACTAGCCATAACCACATAAGCCTCTTGGCTACGACTGAGCATCATCGCTCCAGCCTCTGGAGCTCTCACGGGCTGCACTCACACTTTAACTCTCAGAGCTCCTGCCCCTCCAGCTGCCAGCAGGGAACTCCCAGCCTGGCCCTGGCTCTGGGTTTTATAAGAGCCAGGCCTAGCCCCTTAGGATCAGTTGCCTCCCCTTAGTTGCCCCGGCAACTTGCAGCTGTGTTCATTATCTCAGCTGGGACTTAACCCCAGCAGCTTTTCCCCTTCTCCCAGAGCAGGGCAGGCACCCCCAGTGCCCTGCCGCAATCTATATCAGTGGTGGGCACGCACAGCGCCCGGCCACACTACTTCTTAAATATTTAACCTAATTACTCTTACTTACCTAGTTAATTTTACTTAATGGCCACTTGTTATTTCAGACTAAGAAAAACATCTTCTGTTATGCTTTAGAGCTAAGTTTTGAGAAATTTAAAGATGTAGAGAAATTGCTCCCTTACACTTCTTTATATAGACTGCCCATATACTTAGTCAGCAGAAGCCTCCCACTAATTTTTTAATCTATTGTCACCACATTATACTCTCTCACGCAAAGACCAAAAGCACCTAAACCCGATCATCAGGGGTTCAGGCTTTCCGTTTCCCACAGAAAAAATGGAGGAAACGATGAGTTTTCCCCTTTGCCAAAGGAAACTGTGGATTTCTCACTTTGCCAGAGAAACCTGTGGAGCACCACGTAAGACTTGGGGCTGGGGTTACAATATGCAGCCACAAGGCCATGGAAGGGAGCAGGACAGGGCTTCAGGTGGCTCGTCCAGGGGGCAGGGTTGGCTCCCCACCACTGTGCATGCTTCTGAGGAGCAGGGGGAACCCGTGCCCTCCACATCTGTGTGAGAGCTGGGGGTGGGCTGCCCACTGTGGGCTTGGGCTTCCACCCTGCTGCCCTCCCCCAGGATCTCCATAGTCCAGTAGGTGCAACCTGGTGCTGCACAGCACAACAGGGAAAGATGGCTGCCCCTGTGCATCCCCTGTGCACACAGCACCATCAGGGCTGGCGGCATAGGGGTTGTAGCCCTTACTGCTGCCACTTGCGTAGGAGACATGTCACCAAGGCAGCATGAAGCACGTAGCAGTAAGCAGCTTTCCTGCATGGCCCCATTGTGCCCTGCAGTGCCAGGTCACACTCGCTGGGCTGCAGAGATCCTGGAGGAAGGCAGCAGGGTAGGAACCCAAACCCAGAGGGCAGCCCACACGTACACAGATCTGGGGAACACAGGTGCCCCCTGCTCCCCGAGAGTATGTGCAGCAGTGGGGAACCAGCCCCACCCCCCTACACGAGCCTGCAGCAGGCAATGGTGGGGGCAGTCTGTGGACCTGGGTCCCTGGCCCCGTAGCTCTGGGCTTAACTTGTGACATCTGCCAAAAAGACCCCAATTGGTCTATGGCACCTCCTCCAATACAGCATTACTCCCACCACCTCTGCGGTTTAACCTGTCCTATCCAAACAGCTGGTAACCAGGTATCATACTTTTCTAGCCACATGTCAACCAACCATATCAAGCTCCTGTTCCTTTGTACACATTTCAATTTAATCATTACACTTTTTACACTTCTCACATTTGTCCATATACATTCAGTTTTGGGCTTTGGTCATGCCTGTAGGTATAGCTTAGTCCTGACATCCTGTCCCTTTTCGAAGAATGTACCTCCAATTAACATGTTTTCTATTTCAACAATGATTTCTGTCCGATTTTATGCAGGATACAAATACAGGTTTCCCTCACTTTATGCTGTACTTGCGTTCCTGGAATATGGTGCATAACTCATATTCACATAAAGGAAACCCACTTTACAATGGGATACATTCCAAGACCTCGACTGTACTGACCCCCAGACCACTTCTACAAGACAATTCTGGTACTCACCAACAGCAGGCAGTGCACGCAAGCACAGGGTAGTTGTGAATGTTACCATAATGGGGATGGCAACTACAGAAACACATGTCACAGACAACAAGCGAGGAGCACAGATCCACACAGGAGACTATATTTTGGTGCATGTCACTCCCACAATGCACTGCACAAAGCAGCTGACTGCAGGCTTCCACCACAGAAGAGTGAATTTACCTCGCATATAACAAATTTTTGGTATAAAAAAGGTCATCACATAAGAGCAAATTTGCATATACCAAACCTGCATAAAGCAAGGGAAACCTGTATACCTAAACAAGAGACAGAGTTTTGTTCCAGCTCAAGGTGTCCCCAGGCTCCTGGGGATGTTCCCAGCTCAAGTCAGTTTAAAATCATCTCCTGTCCCAAAAATATAGTCCATTTCTGTACCAACAGTCAGGTCCCAAATGGGTTAAGACAGAGCCCATGCTCTCCCTGTATGTTCTTCTTTTCCTCCCAGTTTCCCCACTATCTAGTTCAAACCCCTCCTTCTTTATGCCAGATGATCCATGAATCAAGAATTATGTCTAGGTGGACTGCATACAGAAGGGTAGGAATATCAGAATGCATTGTAAGACTGTGATTCATGTTTACCTTCCAGGACCTTCTACAGCAAGTGAAGACAAAGCATGACTTTTCTACTCTTATCTAACGAGATATTCAATTTCTTTTCACTATCACCCTCTGCCTATGGTCAGGTTGCAGATTCATAACTACCTTCCTTCTTCAAAGGAAGAGACAATTGGGTAGATGAAGGCTCAAGACAAAGAGTTAAAGTCCCAGGTTCTTTCGAATTTCAATCATCTCATTTGGTGTGAGTTTTAAACAAAGTACTCACCATGCATCACACAAACATTTAAGTTTCCTAAGCAACTTGCATTTTCCCTTTTGAAACCAGAACTGTTAAGATCTTGGGACATTGCATACAGAATTAGTTATTCAAAATGTGTCCTGAAGCAATCACTTCCAAATCCACACTCCATCCACAGGCATTTGGAGAACCACAGAGCTGTTATATTGTTTCAAAAATGCACAAGCCCCAGCCATGCAACTTGCAGGCTACAAGTTCAATCAATGTCTAAGAGCGAGCAAAGAGCACTCCTTACTCAGCATGGACAGTGAAGACCACCAGGAACGAAGGGAGGACAGAGATTAAACGTTGTGGAGAGCTAGCCTGAAGACTTCGTTGGTGCACACCCAGGCACCTTGAAAATTTTTCAACAAAAAAGTTTGATGGAAGCCTAGAACTTGGTCATCATCTGCCTGAGCAGGATAGAGGAAGAAAAACATTACAAAAAAATGCTCTAAAAACATAGAATGCCATTATTATTGCTGGATTTGGCTGAGGGAGGTCTCTGAATGCAGGTCAAAATAACAGGCCTCAAAAATGTCTCCTCTTCCTGGCTGAACAAACAAATGCTCAACAGCAGCACAGGCACTTGTAACATGGAAAAGCAGCAAGAAATAGTAAAAGCAAAATAAAGGTAAACAGATATACCAAGTGTATCACCTTTTCCATACACCAGGGATTGTCAAATGCATCTGGCCCTGTAGGCCTTATGAAGGTCAGCCAGTCCAGGAGCTGGACCAGGTGGGGGGCAGGATGGGGTAACATGCAGTGTGGATTCTGGACTGGCTGGGGTGGGGGCTGCAAGGGACCGTGCATCCCAGGCACTGCTCAATGGGGCCAGTCCAGCAGTATGTTTGTCAACTAGGATCCAGGGGCAGCAATGGAAGTTAGATGATTGGACTCTGTGGGTCAGATCTGGCCTGTAGGCCATATCTTGACACCCCTGTCACGTACCAGTTCCAAATGTAGTCATGATGCAATACCATACTGCACATAATCTGGTTTCCTCACTCTGACTATAAGCCATTTTATATGAAGAGAGTTTATTGTTAGCTCCAAGGTAAATTGAAAGGCTGGTTTAAGAAACTGTCTGCCCAGGTCAGTAAGGATCCAGACAATCATACAACACTTTTCAAACAGACAACTGTAAGGCTAAGGGGAAACAACCCAAAAGAGAAGGAGAGAAAGTGGATAATTAACTTTCAGCGTTTTGTCAATAAAATTTATCATAAAAGACTGAGAGAGGTTTTCTGTGGATGAAGAGTGGGATTTTCAGGAGGTCTAACAGACTTTACTTGTAATTTGTATTCCCAAATCAGCTGAACATATCTGGAAATCCCATTAAAAAAAAAACAAACCAAAAAAAAAGCCAACAACACATGAAGCGTGGCTACTTTTTTGCTAGTATGTTGCAAAGATCAGTTTTTCACATACTTTATCTCTCCAAGAAGATATTTTAATAAGGACCACAACAAGGTGGATTTGATCTAAATCGAATCTATGTAAACCATGATTTAAAAATCGTGATTTTAAAAAATCAATGAAACAATTTTAAAAATCATGATTTATATAACTGGTCAGGAAGCCTTGATTTAATCAGTTTTCTGCAGAAAATCAAAACCACCTTGTTTGGTCCTTACTAAAGCTTCAAGAAGTTAAATGAATAAATGATATCAAACAACAAGAGTTTTGTGCATCAATGTAATCATTGTTTTCTACAAAAAGTGCATTCTTGTTGTTTGATATCATTTATTCATTTAACTTCTTGAAGCTTTGCACCTTTAGATAAAAGGTAAGTGCTTGACTGTGCATATACAAACTTGCAGGGAGACAATAGGGCTGATAGGTGGGTAATTGGTCTGTTCTCTCTCATTTCTATATACTGTTGTTAAAAGGATGTTATCTCTGGAGGCAGCAATCTCTCTCTAAGCCTGAAGAAGGGCATTTGTGCCCAAAAACTCACAAAGAACAATTTTTCCAACCATTTAGTTGGTCTAATAAAAGATATCACATCTACCCAAAGAACCTTGTCTGCCTATGATCTCTGGAGACATAAATCCACAATTTGAGATCTGAAACTAAGCATCAGATATACTTAATGGGATCTTTTAGATTGAGCACTGAATCCTATTGGGTAGAATGGTTTTCTTTACTCTTTACTAATCTATAGAGGAGCCTCTGGAAACCCCATAAGATTAGGCCCCTAGAGTCCATGGCCTGTTGGGATCTATTTATAAAACGTCTAAAAATGTTACACGAACATATTGTCTCAAATAGTATAATATTAGAAGCCATAATCTCTATTCCATGATGATATAAAAAAAAAAAAAATCTGATTAAAACAAAAAATCCAATTTTTTTTTTAATTGTTGATTTTTATCCAACCTGGGACCACATAACAGGAGCAGGAAAAGTCCAGCCTGCAGGCCAGACTGGCCCTGCAGCAGACTCCATTTCCAACAGCCCATGCCTGCATCAGGTGGCCAGTTTCCATGGAGACCCCAGTAGCAGCAGTGCCATGACATTTCAGGGACAGGGTTTCCATGGAGACTGGCCCCAGCAGTGCTGGCAGGGTATACAGCTGGGCAGGGAGCTGCTCCAAGACTGGAAATGAGATCTTGCAGCTGTGACAGTGTGGTCTGGAGCAAAGCAGGGCTGTGATCCACTGCCCATACACCCTAGATCTGGGAGGGGGAAAGGAATGCCCAGCACTGCCACTACTGGGGTCTCTGTGGAAACCAGCCACCGCAACTCAAGCACAGGCTGCCTGGAAGCAGAGTCTGGTCATCAGCCAGATGCAACATTTTGCCCAGCCCTGATACAAAAGGTATCCAAAGGGTAACTGCTTACATAAAATACCACAGCTTTTAAAAGCTCAGCTTTGGAAATGTATGCACTGATTCCAAGTGGTACTTTTTAAGTATTTGCCATTGCAATTTTGTGGACAGAGTGAAGTAAAAAAGTCTGCTATTTGACCTGCTGTATGAAAGTCAGTTTATGCCTCATTTTCTACCTCCCAAGAATATTTTCCTTCCTCTGTATTATGCCCATGACCTATCAATTAATGCTGTCCAAAAGCTTAACTTTATTTAGAAGTTAAAAATTAGCTTTGCCTACGTATTCAGGACTTCATTCATGTGCTACTCTGGATACTGCTGTTTTAACACACTACTAAACTCCATAATAAAATGCTTACACTGACTCCTGTTAGCATTCTACTTCAGTACCCAACATGAAGACAGACAGGCTTTTTCGTACAAATCTAACATCTACTTTAAGTGTTTAACTTGCTACACAGTAACAGGGGGAGCAGGGGAGGAATCAGATTCAACACTACATTATGTGGTTAGTCAGCAAATGCTTCATGTACTCAAGTGTACATTGTTAAACAGCCCCACACACCATCCTGTGGTCTCTTTAGTACTTGGGTAAAACTTGGCAAGCTAAGTCATACAGAGAAATATGAAGTACACAAAGCATCAAAAACACCACATATGATAAATTCACAAACTATACAGAATATCACCCTCATGCTCTTACCACAGGAGCCAAAAACAAAATCTGTAGTACCTGCTTCCTTAAGGAAATCATAGGCAGGGATCCACGATATATATACACACACCATGATTATAGTATTTTTTATGGAATGCATACTTTGCTACAGGATATAATCCAGTTAAAACAGATTTCTATCTTGCCCAGGAAGACACATCCAGTGCTGTGTGCAGGGTTAACCAAAGCAGCATCATGTGCTGAATTTGACAGTCTGAGATAATGTCTTAGACTCAAACAGCTTTTCTGTCACCTTGACTATAGCTCCAAGATTCTAAGAATGACAAACTGAGTGTTCCCTCCATCCCATATGTTCAAAGAAATCTAACATTTTTTCCACAGAGCAGTTATTTGATACAGCCAGGTATATGCACTGTGTTTCTCCTGCATCTCTGCAGCCACCTCGTTTCCTTCAGATTTTTTCACTAAGTTAACTGTATCATAGTGCTTGCTCCCAGCACTGTTACTTGGAACCAGACAGCAGGAGTCCAACTGGAAGCCAGACTAGGGGTCCAGCCGGAATGCTAGAAGAACTGTACAGCTACTGAGATCTGGAAAGCCAAATAAAACTGACTTCAGTAGCTCCTACATGGTCATTCACACTCAAGTCCCTGCCCCGTGCTGAAGGCAGTTACATACCAGACTACTTAATCCACTGATTTGCAACCGGAGTGCCCCAGCACAGTTGGATGTGCAAACACCTGATTCACAAGCGAAACCCTGAGATTTTGACCCAGTGTCAAAAACATTCTGACCTGCTGTGGTCTGAGTTATTTGTAACAGAACTGCTCTATTATTTTTCCATAGTCATAAAGCAAGTGAAAGTTAAGAGATGGCATTTTCCAAGGTTGTCTCAAGTCCAGACAAGTTAGAACAACTAACTTAACTGTGGGAGCTAAGACCTAGGCCAGGAGTGTCAAATTCATCTGGCCCCATGGGTCAGATAAGTGATATGGTATCAGTGCATGGATTAGATGCATGGTGCAGAGCCATAGGCTAAATCAGGTCCATGAATCCCTCTCCACCCACCCATGTCAGATTCAGTATGTGTGATGCCAGCTTCAGCTGGTCCACAACATTGCAGGAAGAGACCCAGCATCCCAGGTGCTTAGCTTCCACCACAGGAACAAGATGCCAGCTGGGGCTCCAACACCATGGGTTTCATCTAGGCTCTTAGCTGCCACCAGAGTAAGTTCCCCCACTCCAGCTAGAGTTAAACTGAACCCAAAAGGTCTTGGCCTTTGTCTATTCAACTGATTTTACTGCTATTTTAAAATTTCCCAACAGTAAGTTCTGGATTTAGATGCATTTCTCATCCTAAGGCTTATTTTAAATTAGTAACCCATCAAGTCCCCTCCAACAGCCTTCCGGATTTTGAAGGTATGGGAACAGACAAGGCTAGTTTTGTTCAAAAGCAGAGCAGGTGACAGCATAAACATGATGTTCACTGCAAACTGAATTCTTCTAGGTAAAAATAATATGATGCAGTGTCAAGTGGAGCAGTCTCTTTAGTGGCTCAAGCTTACAATGTTACATAGTTACATAGATGTAGGGTTGGAAGGGACCTAAGTAGATCATCAAGTCCAACCCCCTGCCCTGGGCAGGAATGAATACTCGGCTCATATGAACCCTGGTAGGTTTGAGCTCGTATGACCCCAGCTAGGTGATTATCAAGCCTCCTCTTAAGGACCCCTAAGGTAGGACTTACCATTTTGTAAATCTATTTAGGCTAGAAAAACACTAGGACTTCAGTAGTTCACCTGCAACCTCCTTGGAGATAGGACTTAAGCTACATCTCAGCCAATCCTACTCTCTCATCCTGTGGCTGATAAACCTTAATTTAGCAATTTACAGAGAAACAGAAAAGCAAACCTCTACTAAAGGATTTACCAGTTAGTGCAGAACTATCCAGCAAGTAGGCCACTAGGGATTAAGTTGCAGTCCCCAGACTCCTGCCTAGTTGCCACACCGCCACTGCTCTGGCTGCATCAGCATCCATAGTCTCCTGGCTCCCATTCTGGCTTCCACCCCTGAAGATGGGAGAGGAAGCCCACAGTGGTGGGGTGGAGAGGGGAGCAAGCCCACAGTGGTGCAGCCTGTGGGGCATGCAGCCCCTAGCCACTTGGGAGTTGGGCAGCCTTTATTTAGTACAAAAGGACTTGCCCCTACACTTCCATGGACTGACTGAGGCTGAGGGCAGATGGAGGAATTCTCCTGAAATCATATGATCAGGTTAACTGAACCTACATCTTGCAAAAGCATTATAAACTGTTATCTTTGAGCAGCAACTGTATCAATTAAGATCTTTATGACAATAATGGCACCAATGTGAAGGAAAACCATGATATTTAAATGCTATGCCATGTAACCCCTGATTTATATGACCCAAATGGACCACTGTCAAGATGCTGATTTTAACAAGGCTGTTTATCTGGAATGCCAAAAGGTTTTCTTCCAGCCTTATATCCCAGAAGCATGTCCAAATGTAGACTTTAACAAGTGCCTTCAATACAGGCCAATTCCTTCAAAAAGACAGGATTGAATATGCTGGAGAAAGTAAGACATTACCATGTCTTCATCTTAATGGAAAGAAAAATTTACCTTAAGTTGTCCCACTACCATACTGAGTATGCAGCTGTCAGGAGTAGGCTGGTGGTCTTGTGCTGTGATGCTGTGCTGTATTTTCTGAAAGGGGAGGCTCTAAAACAAGAAGAAAAAGAACAGGGTTAGCAAATGGAAAGTGTTCTTATCACTCTGCAGTTCATTACATTACACAAAGTCAGTCAGTTAGATCCAATAGCATGAAATATTGAACTACTCTGGCCATAAGCACCATGAGTTTAGGTTCTCAGTGTCACATGGAGATGGTGTTGGTCAGCAATTCAGTGTGTGAATTTTTCAAGACTGGTCTAAGGAATAGTTTTTCAGATGATCACCCCATAAGGTCCATTTGATGGTGAAAAAGATGCAGTATACACACATTAAATGCCAACATCCCAACTCTGAAAACATTCCACCTCTGGAAAATTCAACAAGATATCCATGCCAGAAAGGTCTTTCAGAATTTCATATTATTGTATGCCCTCATCTCAGAACAGTGGGTCTTTCTTCTTTCCTCACTCCCATTCTGTATTTCACTAATTTCACTATTACTCTTATTCTTTCTTTTCATCTATTGCCAACTCATAGAGAGGCAACAGAATATTGCTGACCTACACTGCACTGGGGTGACCACAGCCAACATTTTTTAAAAGACACTGAACTCCATCTCCACTAGGTACTAATTAGTATTTAAATGTGTTTGCTTTTTTCCCTTTAATGTAGCTAGATCAGGCCTTCCATAGTAAGCCTATAAATGAGCTGAAGTTCTGGTCACTACAAGATGTAGTGCCAAGAACTGATTTTTAAACAAACGTCTTGTACATGGCACTGAGACAGGAGATAAGATGTTTTGAGCCCCATATTTGGGTAATACCAGACAAGGCCAAAACCTGTTCTCTCATCAGTACAGCATCCAAATCTAATAAAATAAATGTTTAGGGAGGGATCCTAATAAACAGTAATATAACAAAAAGTTATCATGATTAGTAAAGGTTTTGTAGATCAAGTAAGGCCTCAACGACATCTGTGCAATCCTGTTGCCTTTCAGGGGTTTGTACAGTGTCACCAATTAGAATTTAGCAAACCAGTCAGTTGAAGCAGAAGGAATTCAGTCCTGCTTCCTGCTCTCAGCTCTGCTGTCTCTGTAGAGTCTCATAAGACAAAGGCAGGCCCTACAAGGAGAAGCTAAGGGACCTAAACCTGTTCAGCCTTCGCAAGAGAAGGCTGAGAGGGGATCTAGCGGCCCACTACAAACTAGTCAGAGGGGACAAGCAGGCATTGGGGGAGTCCCTGTTCCTCCAAGCACTACCAGGAGTGACCAGAAATAAGTCACAAGCTGGCAGAGGGAAGATTTAGACTAGACATCAGCAGGCGCTACTTCACTGTCAGGGCAGCTATGATCTGGAACCAACTTCCAAGCAAAGTGGTGCTGGCTCCTACCCTGGTGGTTTTTAAGAGGAGGTTAGACAAATACCTTGCTGGGATTGTTTGACCCCAGCGCTCTTTTCTGCCATGGCAGGGAGTTGGACTTGATGATCTGCTCAGGTCCCTTCCAATCCTACCAACTATGAAACTATGAAAGTGTTGAATATGGAGTGAAGTTGGAAGGTGCTCACAACTGCCCTGTGTTCCTCACTCATGTTCTTAGAAGAGTTTAATTCCCAAAATTCAAAACACTGCAAAGCCAAGAAATTAAGTTAAGGTGATTCCTCCCATACAACTGCATCCTTAGGGCAGAGGCCAGAAGAGTCCCACTAGAGAGATCAGAGCAGCTGGTGCTCTCCAGAACAGTGAAACACTCTTGAATTGTATTAAGTGGGAGGGCTGACTAGAAATGTGTTAGTTACAAAAACTGGCAGGTTTGGGACATGGTACTGTTACATCTCATCTACCATGGCCATCTTCACATGGGGCACAGGCAAAGTGGCTTTGCTTTTATCCCATAAAGATTTAACTTGCAGTCACTATCATAAAATCTCTGCATCTTCCAGACAAGCATTGAGCTACAAAGCACCTTGCTTTGTACCCCCATCTCATCCTAGCCCCAGTGGAAGGAACTGTACATCCTTAATTTCTGTGAAAGTTAATTCCATAGCCTTTGACTAGCCTTTGAGAAATCTGTCTCCTGAACAAACAAGTTTTTATACCTTATGGCAGCCAGTTCTAGTGCTGCATGGGAAGTATCATTAGCTCAGCATTTCCTTGTGTCCACCACCATTTGTTTTTAACCTGTACTTCTATCCTTCTGCAAGGGAACCTTAAATTAGGCACACATCCTAATTTATTGCAGTCTAATTCTATGGTTTACAAATTAAGAGCCCAGTCTAGAAAAATGTTTCTGTGGGTACTGCCCATATAGTTTTAGACTTAATCGACAGGAATCAGCCACAAATGATCAGTATCACTTACTGGGCTCCTGCCTCAAATTGACCATCCTGCTCCACTCCTACCTGGGACCCATTCTGCCTTTTTCCTTCCCTTTGCACAAGGAAATACCAGGGGTATTTCTCAGTGAAGGATGAAACGGATTAAATACTTCTTCATTCAAAATTTAACATTAAATAATCAACAGTCACATTCATTTAATGTATGTTTCAAGTGGAATATTCTAAGTGAAAATATCAGTGACATCCTTTGAAAAATATCATGCCTATAAGGAGCACAACAGAGGGCCTTACAGGGTTTACTGAGCTACTGTAAAAGCAAAGCAGTCTCAGTCATCAACCTAAACTAAATACAAACACACACAAAATTCTTCCTTGAGTCTCTACAATTCAGTGATGGGATCAGTCAGCTAAATATGGATTCTCTCTTCCGGACGCAAACAAATATTAGGCCTTGCTTGTTCATACAAGCTCTTTAGAAGTTCTTACAGTAAGCATTTCTGTTAAAATATGAAACAGTATCACTCTCCCAGCTTTCTAGTATATTCAAGTACAAATACTCTTTATATATGCTGCCACTGTAGCCTAGAAGCAGTCAATAGCCATAAACTATCTTGGAGTGACATCTCTTTTGCCAAAGGATCAGGTAGCAAGGTCTTCTTGAAAGTTTGGGCCCACAGGAGCAGGACTATACAACTCTCTCTAAGGCAGGGGCAGACAATTATTTTGGGTGGAGAGCTGCTTACTGAGTTTTGACAAGCCATCAAGGGCCACATGATAGGCAGCCTGGGGCAAATAAATATTAATTTTCTAAATTTTTAGGACCCCATGGGCTGGATAGAGTGGCTTGGTGGGTTGCATCCAGCCCCTGGGCCACATTTTGACCACCCCTGCTCTAGGGGAACTGCGTGCCTTACTTTCAGAATTTACTTTACAAAATAAGATTTCTGGGAAAAATAGAAACTATCATCCACAGCATTTAAACACAAACTTACAGGTGTTCAGAGCACTATTTCCTGAATTAAATGAACTCCAAGAGTGATAAAACTGCAGGCAACCATGTACAGTGTCTGAAAATGAAAAACAGGACTTGTCACTTGACAAGTCAGTGTGGACAGCTGCTACTTTCATGACAAATCCCAGGACACAATAATCATTACAATTCCTGGATGCTCTAGAATCAAACTGGCTCCCCTTGGAGACAGAGGAAGCATCTCCAAAGTTGTACTCTGCAATGAAGAGTAGACATCTAAGTCTAAAATAAAAATAAATTTAAAAATAAATTTGACCACCAAGTTCCATCATCCCTTTTAGGCAATGACCACCTATGATGCTGTAAGCTAGCAACCTATGGGTGAGTACAGTCAGTTTCTACTCACCAGGTCTCAAACAGACCAGACAGCTTAAGAAGAGAACACTTCAGTGCTCTGAACCTTAACTAACAGATCAAACTTTGCAATTCTTTTGAAAAGAGAAAGAATAAATGTTCTGTGAAATTAATATTCTGAGTATTTCAGAGCCAAATGAGACAAAAGTTAAATTAGAACCTGCCTTGCCTAACACATCCAAAGTGTAATCACTTCACATGGAACTCTAGGGGTAATATTTTCTGAACACCTAAGCCATTTGGAAGCATTAAGTCACTTTTGAAATTTTTACTCCAGCTGAGGAACAAAGCAATTTAGATCCTGAGAGCTCTATGCCAGACCAGATGTTTGAAAAAAAACAAAACAACACAACACAACAAAACCACAGACTTACGGAGAGTTTTTCAACTATAGCTGCTTTGCCCTGGAACTGCTGCCCTTCCCATGTAAGGCATGATGCATCAATCTGAAAGAGACAAGAAAATGTTAAGTCTCATCTTTCCTTCCCTCTTAAACATAGCAAGAAAAGACCTACTAACAACATGTTGGTCCTTAGATGTTTCTGAAACACAGCTCACCCTGGCTTCAGAGATTAAGCATTCAATTTCTCCAAGAGAACTGGAGCATTATATTTTGTATGCTTCTCTACAAAGCAATAAACTCCATACACCAATTAAATGCTTGCACTGTTACCTATAGCTAGATCAGTTGATTGGCAGTCCTATTTATAAGGGAAAGAACTACTTATCCTGTAGCCTTAGAACACAGCTGTGAGGAAATTATCTGAAGTAAAGAAAGGAGAAGGAACCCAAAGACTAAATGCAATGCAAATGGCATTATGTGGGGCTAGACAGTAATAAAACTTCATGAACAGGATTCTGTCAGCCAAAAAAAAAAAAAAAAAATTTGTTCCACTTATGTCAGAGAACAGGAAATAAGTCCCCCTCATCTTCTACAGAAGGAATTAAAGAAGGCTAAGAAGAAAAGGGACAGGAAGGAGATCACTGAAGCAAATATAAATCCTTCATGCTCCTTTACAAATCCAGTAAAAAATAAATTACAGAAATGTAGAATTTTAGAAGATCAAAAATGTTCACATAAAAAGGCCAGATGGTTCTCTATAAAGTTGTCTAATACTTTGGCCAATTTAGAGTGAGACAGACATTTTGAAAACTTAACATGTAAAAGAGGCTAGGGGCCTGCCCTATCTCTGGTCTGTTAAAGCCACTTAACACATTCAACAGAGAATCTGATCAGCAAATGCACTCAGAGATGTCTCAGTCCCATGAAGTGAAGAGTAGATTATTTGAATAAACCTTTTTTTTTTCAGTACATCCTTGGTTTAGCTTAATTTTTCCAAAGCTTCAACCCAACTGAAAGATTTTGTTCTGTTACAATGTTAATGTCCACATTTAAATGAATTACAAGCACAGTTTAAGCAAGTGTCATTAGTATCAGGATTTTTCCTGAACATTATAGATTTATTGGCAAGCCACTGAAAATATGAAAACTAGTATTCACAACTACTTATAAAACCAAAGTAGCATGTAGTCTGTGTCCATACAAAAATGCAACAAATTAAGCATTGAATAAAAAGGTCAAATTTGTGAAAGTTTTCTATAACAGTATAAATTTTTATAGTATAACATTTTAAAGCCAAATCACCATCCACAATCCAAAAAAGCATCACTTCACTATACCACTACTACTCAATGGGCTGAGGATGCACAAGATTTTGCAAATTAAATTACCTGAGACACAAAGCCAGAGATGAAGTCTTGTGTGTTCCCATTCACATAACTGCTTGCATACAATTAGGCTATGACAGCAGTCTTTCAATGCTAACGGGAAAGACATGATTTGTTAACCACTGCAAGTTTTCTTTCATGGTCCCACTCTTGTTTTCACTTATGCTGTTTGCTTGCGATTTCTGTCACCAAACAGTGATTACAGTTTCCAAGTATTTCACAACAGAAAATGACTCAAAGCCAAAGTAATTTCAACTGAATTATTGTCAGCAGAAATCTATTTTCAGTACAAGTCTCTAGCATACTGAAGTATAGTGGAGTCATCTAGGGCTGTGCAAAATTTCACCTGGTGTTTTGTTTCAAAGCTGTTTCAACATATTTTGAGCTCAAAACAGCAAAAACAAAACAAAACAAAAGCCTTTGAAACAAAACAATGGCACTCGAAACATTTTGAAAGTTTCAAAACATTTTGAGTTTCAATGCCAGGCTTATTTGGCTTCAGCACCAGTCCCAGCTGGCAGCAGCAGCAGCCTCCTGTCATCTGGCAGGCAGATCACGGGCCCACCCGCACAGCTCCCGTCATCGGTGACAGCACCAGTAGGGTGGTAGCGAGTGGCCAGACACAAAGCTAGCGGCAACGGTGGCACAGAGTAGCCACAGCCACTCTGTCCAGCTCTGCAGGGCCCCCCAAAGTAGGGGGCCTTGGGACGGCCCAGGCTACAGCTGGCCCCAGGTGGCAGCACCCGCCTCCTGTCATCCGGTAGGCAAATCAGAGGCCTGCACCCCCAGGAGCAGTTCAGCACAGTCCCTGCAGCCCTCCCAGGGATGTGGGCAAGCCCACAATCTGCCTGCAGGATTACAAGAGGCTGATGCTGCTGGCTGGGACCAGTGCTGGGCACAACCCATTCTGGGAAGATCCATGCTGCCACTGACCCAGCACTGGGTGCAGAATAGTCTATGGGCAAAATGTTGAAACTGTTTCGCTGTTTCAACAACACAAAACGTAATGGTGCTTTCGAAATTAAATGAAACACTAAACAAAACACTGTTCCGTCAAGACGTCAGTCAAAGCGGAAGGGTGCTGTTTCACACAGCCCTAGAGTCTTCTAGTGTGAAAGTCTTCTAGTGTGACTGAAAAATAGCACATGTGGGGACAGAATAGATGTTAGGAAGTGATGCATCATTAATGCATGGTAAAAATGCTTTCAGAGCAATGCATATTATGCCATGCATATTATGCCACCACTTCTGCTGTGAATTTTCCTTCTTCCACCCTTTAACAGCTTCAGCAACTGAAAGTGAATTCCTTACTCCATGGCCAAGTGTACTCCATTGCTACTGGTGACAAACAATTCCTCAGACCCACTCCTCAAACTAACTTTTAAAAAATTAAGCTAAAAGCTGGCTTCTATTCTTCCTACACCCATAAATTTTCATAAACTCTGGCTGCATTAAAACTTTTACGAACACACAGTATTCTCTCTCACTTCAGAAGACATAAGAAATGCATAGTCATATTCCTGCCCGTACTTGGCAGATGCAAAATGATTGTTAAAGAAACTAACTACGTAGACAGTATGAGCTGATATGCTGTCCTTCAGTCTCCTGACTGAAGAATTGTGTGCAGAAATCTACTGTTACTGGCAAACATTTCCTCATTGCAGCTATATTGACACAGTTGTTCATCAGCCAACTAATCATATAGCACTTCTCCCCTCACACCTTTCAAATGAGTCTCAGGCCACTGATAGACATTACACTTAAAGTGTGATGAACTAGTTAATCCTGTTTTACGTAACCCAGTCACATGTTTATGCAATGAATGGCCCAATAAATTAGGGAATAAGCCACAAAGGTATTACACAAAATGTGTAATAACTGTGGCTGGTTCCCATCACTCCTTAAACTGAATGTGTGGCCAGACCAATCAGCTGATCAGTGCCCCCAGTCTCGGAAACTCACAGAGGCCTTGGCTCTGATGCACTCCCAAGGGTGGAAGTGCCAATCAGCTAACTGGAGCTAGGAAGGGATGATAAGGGTAACAAGAAGAGTTTCTACAAGTATGTCAGTAGCAAGAGGAGGATCAGGGAAAGTGTGGGTCCCTTACTGAATGGGGGAGACAACCTTGTGACGGAGGATGCAGAAAAGGCTGAAGTGCTCAATAGCTTTTTTGCCTCAGTCTTCACAGGCAAGGTCAGCCCCAAAACTACTGCACCAGGCAGCACAGTTTGGAGAGAAGATGAAAGAACAGGTTTGGGACTACTTAGAAAAGCTGGATGTGTACGAGTCCATGAGGCCGGATGGGATGCACCTAAGGGTGTTGAGGGATTTGACTGATGTGATTGCAGAGCCATTGACCATCATCTTTGAAAACTCATGGTGATCAGGAGAGGTCCCAGATGATTCGAAAAGGGCAAACATAGTACCTTTAGTCACAGGGGGACAAGTCCTGGGGGCACTCTGGAGCTCCCCAAAGGAGCCGCGAAGGTAGAGGTGAGCGGCAGAGGGGAAAAAGAAAGGAAAGAAAAATGGCAGTTACTCACCTCAGGATCGCCGGAGAACAACGGCGGGAAACACCTGCAGACGGCAGGTGATGTCAGCCCAAGGCACCGGCCAGACAGAATAAAGGAAGAGGCCGCGGCAGGGGCCGGGGGAAGCATTTGGCTGCTGGGCAGAGGCCGCGGTAGAAGCGGCTGGAGTTGCGGAGCAGAGCAGGTGGAGCAGGCTCCGTGCGGTGAAGTGAACCTGGGAGGCGCAGCTCGCTGGAGCCGGCTGCCGATGCGTGCTCCGGGCTAAAGAGCAAGCCTGGAGGACACAGGATACCAGAGCCGGCTGCTGGCACGTGCGCTGGCTGGGGGAGAGGGACTGGAGGACCCCAAGAACCAAGACCAGCAGCAGATGAGCCACCCGGAGGCTGCGAAGAGCCCCGAGAGGGACGGAGGTCGGAGAGCGGTGTAACCAGAACGGGTGAGCCAGGGGAAAGCAGGGAGCGAGCCACAGGCATGTGGAGGGACCCATGGACCAGAGAAGGCCCAGAGGGAGGACTGCGACCAGAGACAGACCCAGGTGGGAGAAAGGAACCTTGGGACCGCCCGGAGAGAGAACGTCCGGACTGGTGGGAGCCGGAGAAAGAGGTCTACAGCAGGGAGAACCTGGAAAGGGTGTCTCTCCCAGGGGAGTAAGATAAAGAGCAGTGGGTAGCTGGCCTGGAGGGTGAGGGCTAGCGAGCAGAGCTGCGGGTAGCGGCTTGGCATAGGGGCCAAGACCCCATTAGACGAATAGTGGTGTTTAAGTTGTTAGAGCGTTCCTTTGTTTGTGTTACCCCAGGTAAGAAGGGGCTGCGGGGTGAGAGTAGGCAGGGAGGAAAGCCTTCCACATTGGTGGCGGCCATACAGAGCAGCAGCAAGAACACCTGGAACCACTGGGCAGGGTAAGGGCGAGGTGAAAGGGGTGCAGGAGCCTCGCAGAAGATCCCAACTGCAGGTAGCCAGAGGGGACAGCCGCCTGGAGGGAAGCCCCACCCACTGGAAGATCTAAGTCGTGGCAGGCGAGAAGGGGTGGACCCCGGAGCAGAAAGAGACCAGCCCCAAGGCTTCCTGCGATGGCCAGGCGAATATCTACAAAATCTCGGGGCAAAGAGGCCCAAGGTAAGATGTTCGACGCCCGGCGGCTACAGCCTTATTTAAGAAATGGAAAGAAGATCCACAGAACGACAGACCAGTCAGCCTCACCTTAGTCTCTGGAAAAAATCATGGACCAGATCCTCAAGCAATCCATTTCTAAGCACTTGGAGGAAAAAAAGGTGATTAGGAACATTCATCATGGATTCACCAAGGCCAAGTCATGTCTGACCAACCCGATTGGCTTCTACGACAAAACAGGGTCTCAAGTTGCAGCAAGGGAAGTTTAGATTAGATATTCAGAAGAATTTTCTCACTAGACAGGTAATAAAACTTTGGAACACATTACCCAGAGAGGTGGTAGAAGCTCTATCTTGGATGTTTTCAAAACACAGCTAGAGAAAGATTTGGCTGGGATGATCTAGTTGGGGCTGGTCCTGCTTTTAGCAGGAGGCTGGACTAGATTACCTCCTGAGGTCCCTTCCAAGAAGTACTCCTTTTGGGGAGGTGGCTTTGGAACTGAAAGTTACCCCCTGTCATATGATCTGTGTCATAAGACCCACCCAACCAACACCAAACTGTCCTGCTCGCCATATCTGTTTCAGAATTCCCTGCCTTCATCACATGATCCCTGACATCAGAAGGTGTACCTTTGACTGGGAAACACTGCCTAACACCAGTGCCCACCCTAACAGTGTATGGCCTGTTCCTGGGGCCCCAAGAGTTCTGCCCTATAGACCTGGTACAATTTACCAGGTAGCAAGGGGCTGTGAGCCCTCTAACATCCTGCCCCCACAGCAGAGTCTCAGGGGCATCAGACCTCCCCCAGAACAAAGCCAAACCAATTGAGTCAAGGACTGCACACACAAAATCTTTCAGAACAAATCATTTTAACAAGGTATAGATAAAAGTATCATATACTAAAAATCAAACATCCACTATAACAGATTTTAATTTTATTTTAAAAAAATGTGAGTTGTGATTAACTTAACTTATTGCTCCCAAAAACAATATGACAAACATACAACCATAATATAAATAATTTAAATGATTAACTTAAAGACAAACAAAGGAACTCAATGTGAAGAATGAAGCCTCTGATGTGCGTTAACCAGAAAAATCAAAATCAGACATCATATCTGTTGTTGTAATGCGAAGCGCTGCTGCAGGGTGGTCATCGCAAATTGAAGATCTAATGTTTGATCTGTTGATTTTCATTAGCAAAAATGTCTGCTCACATACGTACATTGATCCAAACAGCACTTTGGTAATTAGATAAAAACACCAGCTAAAACAGATTTTTTAGGCATGAGTCTTGATCTTTGAAAACTTCTGTTCATTGGAGAGAGGCATAAAAGCTAGGAAGTGGAACCAATCTGAATTGCTCTGCAAGCATTGCATCACACTGCAAGTCAATAAGCTCAAGTTGCAGGTCGCATGGAGCGCTGTCAACAGTAAATGTGAAAGGTGAGGAGATCAGAAACAAGTCTTTTTCTATTATTTGAAAATCTTCAAATTGGAGAGAAAATTCAGTCTGCAACTGGACTAGTAGTGATGTGTATTTTTTTTCACGTTTGATTAGAAACAGTAATCTGCTGCAATGTAGGAAAACTGCTGTCACTGGTGCCAACATGACCTGGTCCTGACCCATCCCAGCCCACCGCACCCTCCTGTGGCACAACAGAAGCCAGCCCAGGCCCAGGTCCTCTCACCAGCACAGCCCCCTTCAGTACTGTAGGGCCCATCCCATCCTGAGCCATAGGGGGCTCAGCTGTAGTTTTCTCTCCCCAGAGCTGGCACAGCCAGCCCATCCCATCTCATCCCCTATCAAGCAGCATGGGACTGACACCAGCCCAGCTGCAGTTTTCCCAGATGTTGCTGTGCTTTCCCCCTACCTGCATCAGCTGGTCCCAAAAAGCAGGAGGCTCCACTGCTGTTTCTGCTAGCTGGTGCTGACCCAGTTGGGCTTGTCCCATCCCCAGCGGCATGCAGGGCAGCCAGATTCAGCCGCATGCTGCTTGGGATGGGAAGGGCCCAGCCGGGTCGGCACCAGCCAGGAAAACCAACATGCAGCTGAAGCCAGCTTCC
>JAGPOW010002791.1:37527543-37562192 GCA_030014935.1 Caiman crocodilus
GACCCCGGTGCTCTTTCCTGCCAAGGCAGGGGGTCGGACTAGATGATCTGCCCAGGTCCCTTCCGACTCTAGCTACTATGATACTATGATACTATGAATACTGAATCACTTCCTTGACTGATTCTCTTGCTTACCCTGTTTTGGGGTGATATGACTTGATATAGATTCACAGATATTAGGGTCAGAAGGGACCTCAGTAGTTCATCAAGTCTGACCCCAAGCCCTGGGCAGGAAAGAGTGTTGGGGTCAGACAACCCCAACTAGGCGCTTGTCAAGTCTCCTCTTGAAGACCCCCAAGGTAGGGGACAGCACCACCTTCCCTGGAATCCCACTCCAGATTCTGGCAACCCTTACTGTGAAGTTCTTTCTAAAGTCCAACCTAAATCTGCTCTCCGTCAATCTGTAGGCGTTGTTCCTAGTTACTCCAGGTGGTGCCCTGGTAAATAGAGCATCTCCTATTCCCTGCTGCCCTCCCTGATGAATTTATAGGAAGCCACAAGATCATCTCTCTGCTCTCTCTTGTGAAGGCTGAAGAGATCTAGGTCCCTCAGTCTCTTCTTGTAGGGCCTTGCCGGCAAGCCTCTGACCATACAAGTGGCCCTCCTCTGTACACTCTCAAGATTCTCCGCATCCCTCTTGAAGTGTGGCACCCAAAACTAGATGCAATACTCCAACTGTGGCCTGACCAGTGCCACAAAGAAGGGAAGCATTACCTTCCTGGACCTGTTTGTTATGCACTTGCTAATGCATGATCAAGTGCAGTTAGCCTTGGTGATCACTTCGTCATGCTAACGACTCATGTTCATCTTGGAGTCAACTATGACTCCAAGATCCCTTTTTGTTGCCATGCTGTTGAGAAGGTCATCCCCCAGTCTGTAAGTGTGTTGGTGATTCTTTTTGCCCTGGTGCAGCACTTTGCACTTGTCTTTGTTGAACTGCATCCTATTTCATTCTGCCCATTTTTCCAACCTGTCCATATCCTCCTGGATCTGTTCCCTACCTTCTGGTGTGTTAACTTTGCCCCATAATTTGGAATCATCTGCAAGCCTGGACAGGGCACTTTCCACACCCTCATCCAAGTCACTGATGAAGACTTTGAATAGCACCAGTCCAACAACCAAGCCTTGCAAGGATTCCAGTGCCCACCTCTTTTCAGGTGGATATTGACCCATTCACCACCCCTCTCTGGGTGCGACCCCTAGGCCAATTTGCCACCCACCTGACCGTGTAATCATCTACATCACAGCCTGTCAGTTTACTTATGAGAACAGAATGCAATACCATATCAAAGGCTTTCTTAAAGTCTAAGTAGATGACATCTACCTCAACTCCTGTGTCTAAGCATTTTGTAACCTGGTCATAAAAAGAAACAAGGTTAGTCAGGCAGGATCTACCTGCAATGAATTTGTGCTGATTTCCTTCCTTTCAGCATCATTTTCCCTGCTGGGCTCCCACAAATGTGATCCTTAATAATTTTTTCCAGGGTTTTCCCAAGGATAGAGGTGAGACTAACTGACCTATAGTTTCCCAGTTCTCCCTCCTCCCCTTCTTGAAAATAGGAAACACACTGGCCCTTTTTCAGTCCTCTGGGACCTGACTGGAGCATCATGAGTGCTCAAACAGCCATGCCAGCAGCTCTGCTATGACACTGGCCAATTCCTTCAGCACCCTTGGATGAAGTTCATCTGGGCCTGCTGATTTGAACACATCCAGCCCCTCCAAGTAACCCCCTTCACTAAGTCTGTACTAACAGTTTGTGGGCTGGTGTCCCTCCTGCATCTATCTATGATCCAATTTGGAGATTTGTCTTGGTCTGTGTGTAGGAATGCAGATGCAATGAACTCATTAAAGAGCTCAGCTTTGTCCTCCATCTCTGTCACCAATTGCCTGTTTGTCCAATAGAGGTCTTATGCTACCCTGTGCCTTCCTTTTGCTCCCTATAAACCTGAAGGACTTTTTGTTGTCCTTAATTTTTGTCACCAGCCTAAGTTCTAATCCTGTTTAGGCCTTCCTAACTGATTCCCTGAAAGTGTGAGCCAGGGAGGTAAACTACTCCTTGGTAGCTACCCCGTTTCCACAGCCTGTATACCTTGTTCTTTGCCCTTCAGCTTTCCTGGACTTCCCTGTTCAGCCAAGGGGGATTCTTGGCTCCTTTGCCCCCTTTTATGCACAATGGGATTGTCTCCTTCTGTGCCCATAGGATGGTTCCCTTGAGGAACAACCACCCTTTCTTGACCCGGATTTTGCCAATTCTCTTGAGCTTTAACACCTCATTATCAAATCTCCTGAGCAGACTGAAGTTAGCCTTTCTGAAGTCTAGCACTTCAGTCCTGCTGGTTACCTTACCCAACCTTTGGCAGATAATGAATTCAATCAGTCGATGGTCATTATCCCCTAAGTTACCTTGTACCAGCAGATTCCCCACCAGGTCATCCCCTGCAGCTAACACCAAGTCCATCACGGCATTTCTCCTAGTGGGACTGTATGCCTCCTGTGTTAGGCGGAAGTCATTTAGGCAGGTTAAGAACCTACATGAGTGGTTAGATTTGGCTGACTGCTCCTCCCAACAGATGTCAGTGTAGTTACGGTGACGAAGTGTATTAAAACAATAATCAGTCCAGCAGTCATCTGCGCTGGTCATAGCTCTGGTGATATGGACATTGCAACAGTCCTGGGCACACACTATAACACAGTCATTCAGGTGCCAGTGTCTTGAGTCACTGTACATTCATGCTGTCTTCCATTTGTTGCACTGACAGAATATGGACTTTGCTATGGTGAGATCATCCTTCAAACCTCCTGCTCAGAAAAATTATTCCATTTGAATTGACTGGAATTCTCCATCATACTAAAAACCCCAGGAATCAAAATTCACTTACATATACTCTCTAAAACAAACCACTGTACTTCTCCTTTAAGTAGAAACCAGGTTAATCAAATCTAAAAATACAAACTCAAGTTAAAGTTACTACCAGCACCCAAAATAGCAGCCAAAATGTATATGCATGCAGCTTGTCTGAGGTTACCTACATTCCCTGGAACAGTTTGTAATTGTGGTTTCTAAGGAGTTGGAGAGAGGTGGTTTGCATGTATCATCTATTCAAGTCACTACAATGATTGCCCTTAACTGGTGAGAAAAATAACAATTTATCCTCAGTCACTGTCTAATTTCTGTCCTCTTACTGGAGCAAAGTCAAAAGGAGCCAGAAGGCTTGTATACATCATAATACCTGCAGGGGAGAATGATCTCTTCACCACAAACATATGTCAGTTTTAGCTGTCCACAGCTGATTCCTTGTTTGATATAGTCCCTCAGGCCATAGGCTCCTTAGGGACCCTGAACTGCAGAATAATTTGATTTGTCCTTGTTTTAGTAGCAGTATGGGTGGAAAAAAGCTATGCTTCCCCTTCCTGTACAATTATTTCTAGTGCATTAAACAGGCTCAATACATTTTTTAAAGTTTGTCAATCTGACATGGATTCCAGCTTGGATTCCCTTTCACAACTGCAATTTCCCATGGGTGACTATGAATATAAGCTGAAGAGATAACAGCAAGTCAAACACGCCAAAAAACATTCTTCCCCTGTTCAGGTACCTCAGTGTGAAATAGAGGATACAACTTCTGCAACAGGTCTTCAGCCTCCTCCCAGCTCCAGAGACAGAGCTCAGATCCATCAGGTGCCACCAAAAGATAAGCTCCTCCTTGATTTTAACCTTTTCACCCAAGTGCTCCACTCAGTACTTTAGAACAAAGGCATAATGGTTGCTGACTGAGAGAACAGCCTACTTAACAAGTTTATTTGGACACCAAGCTTCCCCTCAACAGAAGAGGGAGAGCTAGAGGAAGTTCTTCTCTGCCCAAATTAAAGATGACCTGTTTTCCCTACACAGGACAAATGAACACAGAGCTGCTCCGCTTCTTCAAGCCTACCCCAGAAGAGACCTTCACAGATCATGATAAATCTTTGTTGAAGAAGCAGCTGGAGGCAGTTTCCAGGAAGCTCAGCCCTTGCTCAATTTATGCCGAGCCACTCAATGACTCTCTTTACTGGTTTCCTTCTTGTACTGGACTCTCCAAGCCCTCTCCTGACCAGTGTGTTTAGCTGCCAACATCTTTCCATGGCTTTGCTACGTCATATCCGGGGATCTGGGTTTTCCATTTGCCATAGAAAAAACAAAACAAAGCAGATCTTCTCCTTTAAAGAAGAAAAAACATGTGAAATCCACAGTTTCCCTTTGCAGGTTGGCAGAATTCCAACCTACAAGAAGCTGCTTGGGGCTGGGAGCTGTGAGGCAAAGGAAGCTCCTACATGCACATGTGCATGGCTAGCAAAACAGCCAGACAGCAGTGGAGAGCAGCTCCCCCAGTTGCCTGCTTGTAAATGTAAAAGGGGAGGGAGCAGATTGAGGCCCCCATGATGAGCAAGGGAGTGGAGCAGGCTTGCCAGCTGGGGCTAGTGACGCTGCCTACCTGTGGTGGTGCCTGGGGCGTGAATGCGTGGCTGCTGGGGAAGTGGGACAGAGCCAGAGATGGCTCTTCTGGGGGGTGGCAAGGGGGCCAGCTCTCCACCCCTGTGCACACTCCTAGGGATGAGTCGGGCACCAGAAGCAACCCACTGGGGAGGGCATGGGGGGGCACATGTCTGGGGCAAGACAGGATACAGTCAGCCCACTGCAGACTCAGGGTCCTCCATGGGCGGTGACAGGCACATGACATTGTGCAGCTCCCGAGGCAGTGGTCACAGAGCCCAGCCAGCACCAGCAGCCCGCCTCCACCCTGTGCACAAGTCTGGGGGGCATGCACCCCCCATGCCTTCCCTGGGGTACATGTGCAGCAGCAGGAGCCCCCACCCCAGACAAGCTGCTTGTGTTCCGACCATCCCATGACCCCATCCCAGGCCTCACTCCCTCCTTCACTGTGTGGGGCCTTGATTTGCTCCCCGACTTTCCCCTTCAGCCTTGACTGCTGCTGCTGGGCTGCAATCCTGGCTGCATGCAGGGTGCAGCTGCATGTCTGAGTCTGTGTGCATCCCTCTCTCCTCCTCCACTCCCCTGCTACAACTGCCCGGAGCCCACACCTAGGCTGCCCTGCAGCCCTCTGTGCTGCCATGCATTTCAGGGGGCTAAGGCCTGGTCTTCTGCTGCCTACGGCACTGTGCAAGGGACATTTTGCTCCAGCAGGCACTGGGTGCCTTTGTAAAAGTGGCTTTTCTCCAGCAGCTGCAGGAGCTTGGCTGCATGGGGCCCAGTGGCACTCAGCCAGTGGTGCACTCTGGGGCTCCAAACGGGCCCAGAACTGGTATACGCACAAGGGTCTGCCCCCCCTGCCCATGACGGCAGCATGGGCTGTGTGGGGAGCAGGGCTACCTGGGGGGGTTCGTGTGTGTGTGCGCACACGCACATTTATAAATGCAAACCAAACAAAAAAAGTTTATTTATGTCAGTAGTTTAAAACGGCTTGCACTATTACTTAATATCAGTAACTGGATAGGCATCAGTTGATATAGTTAAGTATCGGCTATCATTATTGGCCAAGAAAATTTTGAATTGGCACACACCCAAAAAAACGCAAATCAAAATGCCAAAATATATAGGTATTTAGAATTTATTTTATTATAATCATTGAGGCACTGGCAGGGCTCCAAATTGCTTTAACATTGCAAATATATCAATAAAATATCGTGTTCAACTGATACCTACATATATATTGGCATTTCATTCTAATCATGGGAAAAATGCACATTTTAGATTTTTTTAATTGGAGAATTGTGGATTTTTATTTTTTTTTAAATCAGAGAAATTTGGAAAACTAGGATCCCTAGGGATATCTCTGCCCCAGGTTCAAGTTATTGAACTAGAGATTTGGGGAAGAAAAGTTGTATACAAAGATGTTTAATCTTTCCCCAAGATCGATCCCTAAACAAAACAGAATGACTAACAGTTATTTTAAAAAATTCAAAATTCAGGTAAGGAGCACTAGTAGGAAATTAAAGGGTTTTGTTTTTTTTTAAACTCTGAAAAAACCAAGTCCCTTTCACGCTAGGTCTTTACAGACATCACAGAGTACAAAATTAGGCCAGAGTGGGACAAGTAAAGTACTGTTTTCAGGAACAAGCAAAAGAAGTTATGATGTGCATGACACTTAACATACTTATATAATTAAAACTGATAGTATTAAGAGTCCAAGAAGCAAGGATTTTTCATGGTATCGTCTACGGGACTAACTGTCTAGCTGAGAGCACTGTTGGACAAAATTTTGAGCACTGAACTTTTGACCCGAAGGGCACCCGAAGCCCAAAAACTTGTTCAACAACTCTCCCAACTAAACAGATAGTCCAATAAAAGATTTAAAAATCCTCATCTCTTGGACATTTCCCAGACCTTCGCAGCTACAACCGCAGTACAAGCCTACTGCTGGTAAGAGTCAAAGCTATGATCTCTAATGCAATACATTTTTCAAGCCAACTTTTTGGTAATCTCATTTCTTGTTCAAATGGATTTAGAACACAACAGACAACCATGCTTACACTTAAAGACATAGTAGTTTGCTTCCTTCCCTACCATAGCAATTGCCATTGCCAGACTGATCAGGGCAAATTCAGCTGAAAGCTACAATGTACATCAACAACTGCATTTGAAAAAACCCAAGTAACAGGAAGTGGACTGGAGAGTCCACAAACTCTTGAAAACTCATGAGAGTCATCTATCCCCAACAGGAGCAAAACTTAAAGATCCAGTCTCAAGGAGGGGGACCAAGAAAAATCCACACATTTTCTTCCCTAAACTAGAAGCAAATATTTAGAAATACTACTAATAGCCAGGCTTCCTCCCTGTATTATGGAAAAATTGACCAAAACCAAGGTCCTTTCTTAAGACAAAAATATATCATTTGCAGCCAGGTTTTTCCTTCTAGAAAGAAGAATTAAGTGAGATTTATCCCAAATAGGAATACTGCAAGGTTTTTCTTCTCCCAGAACCACAAACTCCAGCTACAAAAGCCTAAGTACATTTAGTACAACTTGTGTAAGAAAATTAAGGCAATGGATAAACCAGGGTGGACTGATTTTAATCAAGTCAATTTAAATCACTGATTTAAATCAGCAAGCCCAAAGGCCCAATTTAAATAACTATCAACTTTCCCATTGTATTTTTTCTTTTTTAAAGAAAGGTATATTTTTAAGGGTTGATATAATAATTAAAATGTTGATTTACAACTAAATATAATGTTACAGTATATTTGGTACATATGCTTCCTAGGTATACAAACATACATACATGCTTAACATATTTGGATTGTTAGCAATCTTACCTTTTATAAAATGGTGAAATACATATTTCTTATTCATTAGATTGACTTTTTGCTCAGATTTATATCCAGCTGGTTTAAAATGGCAATTTTAATTTAATTAAAAACATAAAACCAGCACTTCAAATTTATTAAAATTTTAAGGCTTTGGAACAAGAAACTTTTTTTTTTTAAAAAAAAAACATGGTGCACATTTACAACTAACTAATGTTTTAAAAACTAGTTTTAGCTGGTATGGTGTGCGAAGTAAACTATATTTCGTGAAACCAATTATTTCAAGTTACCCTGGGGAAAGTTTTATAAAATGCCCAGGTAAAAGTTATTTGAGCTTAAGTTCCTACTTGCCTAACTCTCTTGAAAGTAAGACTGGTTTTTGTTTGTTTGTTTGTTTTTTACCTAGGCTGTTTTGAAAATTTTTACGCCCTTTCTTTCAAGTTTTTAGAACTCATTAATCTCATCCTCCTCCCCCTTTTTACTTAAAAAGGAAGGGGAAAAAAGAGCTTTCCAGTTTTTTTTAATTCCCAATCAAATTTCTCAGCCTTAAATGAACCAGTCCAAATGAAGAAAATATTCTTTATGCACCTGGAGAGGAGGCTACTACTGGTAAAAACTCTGGGCATTTTTATATATGCAAAGGCTGCAGCGCCAGGCACTTTTAAAAGCACCTGGAGCTGCAAAGCTTACAGTTGTAGAAGCAACTAACTGTGCATTAGCACTGAGAAAATGGCAGTGGCACACTTTTAAACAAAAACACATCAGAGATGCTTTAGTCCAAAAACGCACGACCATCATTTTCTGCGCGCTGACACACATTTCGCCACTTATACAACTGCACATAGTGCAGCACAGTTTGCCTCAGTTCATGCACAGAACAGACTCGATTAATCAAGTCTGCTCCAAAGCAGCAGATTTCTGGCATGCTGCAGCACAGAGAAGTATGTGCATAAACATCCTCTGGTTTCAGGTGCTCTGCCACTGACTTCCACCAGTTCACTGGTGTGACTTTCTTTAAAACATCCTCAGCAAACTTGTACTGTTTGAATGGTTCAATTCTAGCCCTGAAATTTATTATGGTTGGCATGATTGATGAGTGATCAGTAGATGTCCACAGAGACCTGGTGGGACTCCTCACAAGTGGAGCGTAGCCATAGAGGCAACTTGGGTAGGGAAGAAAGGTGGAGGTGTAGCTCTGTATGTGAAGGAGCAGTACACCTCCTTGAAGGCCAACATCGACTCCAAAGAATGTCTTGAAACCCTCTGGGTCAAGCTGTGTGAGGGGAGGAATGCTCAGCCAAGTCAAACCAGTCACACTATAGCAGAAAGCCCACTTTGTACATTTCCCTTCGGGACACTGATATAGCAGAAGCCTCTTCTTGCCTACACCTTCCCACACATTTTGTGCATTTCTTTTTCCTTCTAGGTATTGGCAGAGATCTAACCCATTCATTGCATGGGTGTGGCAAGACTCAGAGCAAGCCAGAAAGCTGAAGTGGCTTTCTGTAGGAGAAACCTACAAATGACATCTACATATCAGTTAAGCTGTGTCAATAAAGAAAACAAAAGAACTAAAATATGCACTTCAAAGACATAAATATATCCTGGTGCCAACCTAACTCACTGTCCCCAGTAGCCTTTGATCCTCACTATCTCACATTGCATTTGTATATACATCTCACAGTGCATTTTTATAGTTCATCTGTCTCATCTTTACCATGGCATTTTATATTTTATACTTTTAAACCCTTAATGAATGTACTCTCTATAGAATGAAGTTACACCCTGGACCATTGTTAAAGACTGCACTGAAATTGTAAAGTGATAAAATCTACTATATTGGGCTGGTGCCCCTTGAGCGAATGCTAATGTATGATGATCAGTAGGTAATTAAATGATAGTAGCCTATCCAGAGGAACTTACCATTACAACTCTACTTGATGAGCCATTTTAGACTAATCAAATCAAGCACTGATTCCTGGGACTGAGCATCCACCCTATTGACTATTCCTGTAATCCTGTAATAACCTGTAATACCATTGTTAATTAATCAAAATCACCAGCTGACTCCTGAAACTGCACTACCAACAGGCAAGACCCCTGTGACTAACAGCTGTCAAGCGCTTCTCAGGCACTTCAAGACCCACGTGGGACAGCAACCTCTGGACTGGGCAGTCAAAATGATGCTGGGGGATCACACAAGTCTGCCAGAAAGGTGTAAAATGCAATGAAGCATCACCCTCAGTGGTGCCCTCTCATCCAGCACCTGAACTACCAAGACAGGGGTCACCCGCTTGTCCTTCTTTCTGGAGAAGACATCGCCTTGAAGGAAGCAGACCATTGACAACAGACTCCAGGGCCTCATATAGGTAGATATACTGACACCAGGGTTCTCACAATCACTACAGCAGCTACTATACACTTTACTACATGAGTTTGGGTGACACAGGTTTCAATGTGTGCACATGTGTGCGCACGTGTGTTGAAGTGGCTAGTATCCCTCATAACTCAGTCTGCCTTCATGATTTTATTGCTAACTTCACATTCTGTACAATAAATTAGAATTCATTACGATCCCGTGAGTTGGTCCTTTGTAGCCAACAGCATTCCTTTCTGATCTGCACTGAAGAGCTCTTCCTGGCTCATGAGGTGCACAGGCCAACTAGAGGTAATGCTCTCCTAGACTTGGTCCTAGCCAAAGGAGATGACCTGATGACCAACTTAAACAGAGTGTAACCTGGGTGACAGCAACCATGAAACCATCACGTTCACTGTCCATTATAAGGCAGACAAATTTGATAGCAGGGTTGAAGTCTTGGACTTCAAAAATGCAAATTTCAACAAGCTCAGGTCACTATTAGTAGAAGTACTATGGGACATGGGACTGAAGGCAAAACATGTGCATGAAGAGTGGTCATTCCTTATGGACACAATCCTTGAAGCTCAAAGGAAGTCCATTCCCATGTATATGAACAGTTCGTGCCCCTGGCAGCGCCTTTAGCAGCGGGTGCACCACCACACACAGGGGTTGCACGTGCACCCCCTACACATTGGGTAAGCAACTAAGAAAGAGGCTTATAAACAATGGAAGCTGGGAACAAGCCTCGAGGAGGACTATAAAACAATGGCCCATACTTGTAGGGAACAAATTAGAAAGGCCAAGGTGGCAACTGAACTTAGATTAGTAATGGGAATCAAAGACAACAAGAAGTCCTTTTTTAGGTATGTGGGAAACAGGAGGAAAACAAATGAGAGTGTGAAGCCATTGCTCAACAACTCAGAACAGCTGGTTATCAACACTCAGGAGAAAACTGAACTCCTGAATGCCTACTTTACCTTGGTATTTCACTATGCCAAGGGGAAAATCATGCCAGATAGAGTACAGAATGAGCAGGGCAGGAATGACTGCCTTCCTACTGTTGCTGTAGAACTGGTGTATGATCAATTAAAGAAATTATACTTACATTATGTCAGCAAGACCGGATGTACTCCATCCGAAAGTGCCGAAGGAGTTGGCTGAAGTCACTGTGAAGCCCCTGGCAAAACTGTTCCAAAAACTGTGGCACTCCAGAAAGACCCTGAGGACTAGAAGAGGGCCATTGTTGTACCCATCCTCAAGAATGGGAGGAGGGAGGACCTGGGTAACTATAAGCCAGTTATCCTAACTTCTAGCCCAGGGAAAACCCTGGAAAATTTGATTAAGGAGTCCATGTGTGATAGGCTTGCAGAAGGTAGGACTCTGAACAGCCAGCATGGCTTCATTGCAGGCCGGTCTTGTCTTACCAACTTAATTTCCTTTTACAGCCAGGTAACTCGCTACCTGGATAAAAGAGAGTTGGAATTATATACCTTGACTTCCAAAAAGCCTTTGATCTGGTACCCCATGATGTTCTCATGAGAATATTGGAGGATTGTGGGCTTAACTGTGAGACAGTTAGATGGGTACAAAGCTGGCTGCAGGGTAGGACCCAGAGAGTCCTAATGAACAGATCTGTCTCATCTTGGCAAAATGTGGCCAGTGGTATCCCACAGGGGTCAGTGTTTGGTCCAGTACTTTTCAATGTCTTTAGCAATGATTTGGATGTGGAGGTGAAGAGCTCACTGGCCAAGTTCATGAATGACACCAAGTTACAGGGAAGTGTGGTCACGCTTAAAGATAGGCTACAGATACAGATAGATCTAGACAGGTTAGCAAGTTGGGCAAGCCAGAACCAGAAGAAGTTCAACATTGAGAAATGTAAAAGTGCACCCACCTGAGGACGAACAAGCCCCTACACACCTACAGACTTGGTTTGCACCAAACTGATTAGAACCACAAACAAAAGGAACCTAGG
This sequence comes from Caiman crocodilus, assembly GCA_030014935.1. Classification (NCBI taxonomy): domain Eukaryota; kingdom Metazoa; phylum Chordata; order Crocodylia; family Alligatoridae; genus Caiman; species Caiman crocodilus. The sequence goes on from JAGPOW010002791.1 coordinate 37,539,179, forward strand.
CATAATAAAAGACCACAGTATCAATATAAGCCATCAGTGTGATACTTTTGCTGGCAGGGCAAATAATACTCTGACATGCATCAATCACTGCATCTCCAGCAAAACCAAGGAAGTGATTCTTCCGCTCTACTCTGCATTGGTGAGACACCAACTGGAGTACTGTGTCTAGTCCTGGGCACCGCACTTTAACAAAGGATGTAGTAAAACTTGAGCGATTCCAGGGAACCGTCACCCATATGATTAGACTTGTACAGCAAGCCAGGTGAGGAAAGGCTGAGGGACCTGGGACTCTCCAGCCCAAAAAAGAGAAGGCTGAGAATGGACTTGGGAGCAGCTTACTGCTATATCAAAGGAGTACATCAAGGGCTCAGTGAACTACTGGTCACCGGGGCACCCTTGGGAAAAACCAGGAGTAATAGCCACAAACTGCTGGAAGACTGTTTCAGACTCAATATTAGGAAAAACTTCACAGTTAGTGTCCAGACTGTGGAATAAGCTCACTGTAGCAGTGGTGCAATCGCCTACCCTGGAAATCTTTCAAGAGGAGACTGAAGTTGCCTTACCTAAGCTGTATTTCCTGCCTGGTGCAAGGGGCTAGATCCGATGATCTTCTGAGGTTCCTTCTGGCCTTACAATCTATGAATCATAGCACAAGGGCAGGCAACCCCAGGCACAAGTGCCAGAGTGTGGTGCACACAGGCATTTTGCCTTGGGGCCAATAGTGGGGAAGTGGCCGGGGCTGCACTACCACAACAAGGATCGAGCCCCTCGCAGCTCCTTCCACCATCCACTCCTGGCACAGCAACACCAACATCTTACAAGTTGAGTTTGCAGGTGTTTTTTGGCATTCTACCCCCCAACACTGCCAACCCCCATCACTGCAGCCTTTTCCTCTTTGGCAATTAGGCATCTGCCTACTGGGGAGTCCTGAACATCCCTTACCACTTTTTGCTGTGCTGGGTGTGTCACTGCATTCCTCCACACAGACTCCAATTCCAGAAGCAGCTCAGTCTAAATCACAATGATTACCATGTGAAAGAAGGCAGATTATGACAGTTTCACATTGGCCAATGATCACCAGTGCTAATAAGGAAAAAAAAGGAAAAAAAAAATGGTCACAGATCATGACACTGTTTCCCTGCTCAATTGGTCAAGTGATCCTTGTTGTCATAGAAATGGGCAGGAATGCAGAAATTTGAATCTGAACTAAAACTCCTCCACATAAAGGCACAGGTGTAGCAGTCTGAAGTTTACCTCAACCATGAGTCCTCACCACCAGGTAGTATGTCTATGTGTATAAAGCTGCTCTTGGTAATGATGCCTGATTGATACTATCCCAATAAACCTGTGCATGGTTCAGAGCAGGGGCAGGCAATTATTTCAGGCGGAGGGCTACTTACTGAGTTTTGGCAAGTCCTCGAAGGCTGAATCACAGACAGCCAGTGGCAGACAAATATTAATTTTCTGAATTTTTTAGGGGTTTTGCGGGCCAGATAGAATGGCCTGGCAGGCTGCATTCAGCTCACGGACCACCTTTTGCCCACCCCTGGTTCAGAGGAACTTGCTTTGGCTTCTCTCATCGTTCTCTAGACAAAATAAAAGACCCTAGAGTCATGCTGGGTATAACATACCCTGGTACTTTGTGGTAAGAATACTGGCAAGAAAGTGAGAGGGAATAAATGCTTGATCCATTTGCTTCTTTATTGCCTCCAATTTAACTTTGCTGTTGGGTATTTCTTGCTTTAATGTTTCTTGAAGTTCTTGGCAGATTTCAACAGCATCTGCAATATATAGCAGCAATCTTTCTGTAGTTTGTCCAAGTCATTGGAAATAGGCTTTAGTGTATTCAGCATATCTTCTACACCTCTCTTTACTCCAATGTTGACTACTCCAGCTGTAATACTTTGATCAATTTTGCCACAATTTTCTTTGCCAATGGCCATCAGAATAGGCTAGTTCTTAATAAATAGTTCAAAGCAGTCAATGACCGAATTCCACTGTACATCTTGAGGGAGAATTAATTTGGATCCCCCAGCACTCTTCAAGTGAAGCTGAAACAAACTGTTTGTTGCAGAAGTACCATATTTACTCAAGTACAAGACAACTCTGATAAGATGACACCTCCCTAATCATTTTATATATAGAAAAAATATATGATATATACATAATTTTCAAGGTATAGAATCTAATTATTGAAGGTTTGCCTTGGATAGTAGAATACACACAGTCCCCGACTTACATTTCACACTTACAACATTTATAAATTGACACCTTGTTTCAACTTTCTGACATCAGTTTCAACTTTACAACACTTTATCCAAAGCAACGCCATGCCAGCAAACAAGTTCACTGTGTCACTCATCTCCCTGGAGAACATCTGTCCAAACTTCCTTGAACACTTTCTTTAAGAAAGCAAACAAGACCCCAGAAAAACCTGCAGCCAAGACGCCTGAGAAGACTCCAACCAAAAGCCCTTCAAAAAGTCCAACCAAGAGCCTTTCAAAAAGTGCAGCAAAGTCACCTCAAAGAAGTCATTCCAAATCAACGTAATTGCTATTTACAATATAAATACATTAATGTAGCTATATTACTCACCTATAATTAATCAAGTATAAAATTCTAGGGTATTTTTGGTGAAAATAAGGTATCGGGCCTTGGTTCAGGAACCAATCCGCCATTTATAACATTGCTTTTTATGAGAAAATTGGTTCTGTGTTACGTTTTGACTTAAGATGCAGTTTTCAGGAACCAATTGTGTCATAAGTCCGAGGACAGGATATATATAAGGTTTGCCTTGTATAGCATAGTAGAGTAGAGTATAGTATAATTTTCAAGGTATAGAATCTATTTATTGAAGGTCTGCCTTGAATTCGTCCCCCAACTGCTACAGTAGGGGAAATGAATCTGGAGGGTCAGGTAGCCACTTCTCTCTTCTGCTTTCCCCCACACCACCCCACCCCTTTTCCTCTGACAACCTCTTCCAACTTCTCGTACTTTCAGACCTTGCTCTCCCTGAGTACATGGAAGCAAACAGCAAATTTGAAAACAACCACCTTGAAATTAAACATGGCTGCAGCAATTCACATACAGTACCTATAAACCCATAGATCATTCAGAACTGATGCACATTACCTTTCTTTGAAACTACTGAAGTGTAAAGCATAGGTACTCCATAAAATCACTTTGAACAGCACTTTGGCACCTATTAATATACATAGTAGAAACTATGCACATCAGTCCAAAACCAAAGGTTTATGACTTGTCATACAGTACATTGGGCTGAGCCCCAGAGTCAACAGGATTTAAAGCCGTGGTCGCCCTACAGCTCAATTTGTGTGCATATTCAGATACCCTTCACAAAGAATCCATGTGCTAATTAGCCCCCACTCATAACTAGAACCAGGTTTTATTCTCAAGAGTCTTGGGATGCTCTAAAAATGTATATGCAGATGAAGTGCAGGACAACCTAATCTGGCTTTAACTCAGAGGGCAGAGCCACACTAATCATATTCACCAGGCTGAGCGAGAGGGTGACAAGGAGACTCTGGATGAACGGCTTGGGGCCTCATTTGGTGATGTTTGCCAGGCATTTAAGGCTGTGTGATTCCAGGAATCACTGGAAATGGGAAAAAAAGTCACAGCTCAGCTGTGGTAGTGAAGAGGAAGTCAAACTGTACACAACATAGTTACTCTTCATGACTTGGGGAAGGGGAAGAGGGGAAAAAGAGTTGGCCATGAGGGGGACTGTGCTTAACAGGCACTACCGAATCCCATATCCAGGTGAGCTGCCCAAATCTAGCCTTGCAGTAAGTTCCCATCAGCATGTTTGCCCAACGTGGGCAATGCGTTTTATAGTCATGCTCAGTGTTGGCTCCATTTAATCAATTTCATAGCTGTTTTCCATTGGTGAGCACTTTTAGCAGCAGTTTAATGACAGACAATGTACTTAACAAGGTTTCCTTGTATGCAATAGGGATCTTCATAAATCACAGCGGAAATGCCCCCTGCACTTTAAAACCCTAGTTTTTGCTTCCCTGGCGATCAACAGCAAACAGCCCAGCCAGTGGGGCCCCTTGGCCAATTAGAGGTAGGGCAGGCAAGCGGCAAAATTAAAAACATTAAAAGAGTCACTGTGGGGGGGCACTTCTGGCACAATTTATAGAAGGGCTAATACAGAACAATATATAAGACAAGAGGCTTTTTTCCCCATGCCAGCTGGGTGGGGGAATCTCCTCTTATATTTGGGTAAATACGGTAATAATTCAATATCAATATCTTCCTTTATTCCTGCAGTACTTAAAGCTTTGGCTTAAATATACATCAAATGAGCACTGCAACTATATGTTGTAAGTTCCAGGTTTGCTTCATTATCTTCTTCCAAGTTCCTTCTCTTCTTTGCTACATTTGCATCATTAGGTTTCAACACCTGTGATGACTCTCCTGATCCTCTGCATCCAATATAGACCCTACCCCCTCAAAGGATCAAGCCCTTAATACATGAAATACTGTACCATATTTTTAAAGCTTGACCTCAAAGGTTAGATTTCCTCCCCTCTCACTCTTGTATAAAAGAAAAACAGTCTCATCTCCAAAGATTTTAGTAGAGGCTCACTGACTCAACATAATATTTTATTTAAATTATTTTAATAGATTAACTTCATTCGTAAATGTTAAATGGAATAAGTTGAAGGGGTAGAAAGAGATACAGAGGCCTCAACAAGGCTGGCTACAAAGTAGAGAGTGGGTGTGAGGAGGATGCAACTAAGAAGCCTATGGTGGGGGAGGCAGGAATAGGGGAGGTAAGGGCACAGCACTTATAGGAGTAGAAGATACAGGGTCCACACAATGAAGCCACATGTTTGCAGAGTTGTGGGTTTTAAAGATACACACAGGCACAAGAAACAGCATGTGGGGTACAACATAAGTGTTCTCAATCATGGCGCATTGCAGGGGCAGTCAAGTAGTCCCCGCCACCAGGGTTGCTTCCAGGTGGTCCATTGGAGTCCCCATACTGGCACCCATCTGTGATGTGTTCCATATAAATGTCCCAGGGCCATCTAATGGTGTTGGACATTATGGGGCATCTCATCACAGAATAAATCAGCAGGTGTACCAGACTCTCATTACTGGGGTCCCATACTCCAAGTGCCCCAAAGATTGACACCCCTCAACCATCACCTTGTATCCCCACCTCCTCAGCACATCTGCCAGTGGCTGGTACTTAGCTTTCACTTACAGGCTTCAATGAAGGCTTACCCCCCGGTTCTCAAACAGGATAGTGACATCAACCATCACAACGTGCCTATTCTCCTCATCAGCCACAATGATGTCTCCTCATCGGCCACAGCTGGCTCTTGCAGCCCGAGACAATGCAATTGACAGGCCTGGTCCCAACTGAGGCCAGAATGGCCTTCAGCAGCAGGTCCTGGACAATGTTGTAGCGAAGCTTCTATACTCTGGCATAGGGCTTGCAGGCACATAGCATGTGCGGAAGAGTCTCCAATTCACAGATGTATTACGAGTCCTTGTCAAAACCTTGTCATGGTTCCCATACCAAACGTACTGTCAGTTGAGTTTGGAGCCGTGGATGAAATGCCAGTCTGCAGGATGTGTCAAGCTCCCACCAGGCATGAAGTGGCTGCTCACATCCCACTCTGAAGTATAGAATCTATTTATTGACGATCTGCCTTGAATTCGTCCCCTAACTGCTACATTAGGGGAAATGAATCTGGAGGGTCAGGTAGCCACTTCTGTCTTCTGCTTTCCCCCACCCCACCACTTTTCCTCTGACAACCTCTTCCACCTCTTCCTACTGTCAGACCCTGCTCTCCCTTACCCTGCCTTCAGGATTTTGCCTGCAGGTCTCCAGAGTACTCTGACAGCATCCTTTAGGAACCTCTGCAGGCAGGTCCTCCGGTGAGGAAGGTCACAGTGATGTGGCTAGTATTGAGGGCTGGGAGTAGCAAGATTCCCAACTCTCAGCACTCCTTGAACCACATCCAGAAACAGTAGATGCACTTCCTGAGGCCGCGTGAGATATTGTGGACCCAGCTACACTGCAAGGCATCTCAGCTCCATCTTAACTGAACTTGCCCTCCAGCAGGCCGCTCAGGAAGGTAGGTGGCTAGGTCTCTGCCAGTGAGCTGCCTGACAATTCTCCTATAAGCCACCTCCCCCAGGGAACTGGCAGAAGTGCTGCTCAGCAACTTGTCAGGTCAGGTCAGGTGGCAAGGATGACCACCATGATGTCACATACATCACCCATGCAGGGGATGCTGGCACCTCTCTGTCAGTAGAGATGTATGAAATCTCACTGCTGACCCAGAACAGCAGGTACAGCCACTTCTTCAGCAACCCTTCAGTGCTTATCATCCACGTTCTTGAGACTCCTTCTTGCACTACAGCCATCCCATTGTCAGCGGGTGAGATGCACAACATCCCAATCTGGACTGGTGTCAAGCAGGGCTTCCTACTCAGCCCCATCTTCCACCTGGCAATGGAAGTGCTGCTCCTCCAAGAGGTAGTAGAAGGCCCTGGAGAGCTCAGCCTCTGGCAGACAGAAACTGAGCATTCTGGCCTGCACCAATGACCTTGTCCTTGGCAGTGACTCCAAATAGCTGCAGAAGATGCTGGACATCAGCTCTGAGGCAGCCAAGTGGATAGGGCTACGTGTTTCCAACTGCGCCTTCCTGCATGTCAACTGTAGGAAGAATAGCACTGTCCTGGACTGGAATAGCTTGTCCTGGTTGTCACCAACCAGGACAAGCAGATGAGGTGCCTGATGGATGGCAAGAGTGACCTCTACTTGGGAATGCCCACTGATCACTGGGCAAAGCAGATACCAAAGGAAGCCATCTCTGGGATCATGCAGGATGTCCATAAACTGGATTAATCCCTGCTGGCCCCCTCGTTAGTCTGTAGAGGCTTGATGGTCCCTTCCATCGAGCCTCTTAAGAGAAAGGCAATGTGGAGGATGAGGAAAGTGTTCACCTATCAATCTTCTAGCAGGGGGCCAGCAGGGACTAATCCAGCTTATGGACATCCTGCATGATCCCTCAGATGGCTTCCTCTAGCATCTACTTCACCCAGCAATCAGTGGGCATTCCTAAATAGAGGTCACTCTCCCCATCCCTCAGGCACCTCATCTACGTGTCCTGGACTCCACTGTCACCGTCCAGGACAGTGCTTTTCTTCCTACAGTCAACATGCAGGAAGGCACAGTTGGAAACATGTAGCCCCATCCACTTGGCTGGCTTGTTGACCAAAGCTTCAAAGATCTGGAAGGTTTCAGCCTTGGAGAGCTCCTCCATCCAGAAGGCTCCTTCATCCTATATGGCCTTAATTGATACCTTAGCCTATGCTGTATTAAATTCAAATTTAATTTTAAGCTGGCTTTGTTTTATAAATAAATCAAATAAAATAATCTTATTTAAATAAAAAAAATCTAGTTTTTTATTTTCAAATCTTTGATTTTATGAACTTGAGATGAATCATTTTAACTTTAGCATGAGTCAGTCAATACCATAAGTCCTGAAGACCCCAATAAGAGACAGTCAAGAGTCAATCATGCATCTCACAGGGAAATAAACCCACATGCAAAGCCAGATCTTTGATTTGAAGATCAGATGGCCTATACTGCACCATGAACAGAGGATATGGGAGTCTCATTTCTTGAGGAACACTTAACTATACACGTGATGGGCCATGGAGATTTCCTCAATTTTTAAACTGGAAAAGGATCAAGAAGGTATTTCCGTTTCTGTAGGCAAAAAGTTTAGCTATTTTCCAATTCCCATGCATCTCTTTGACCCTCACTTCTCCCACCACACCCTGCTCCTGCACATGTCTTGATTCAACAGCATTATGTCTAGGATGCTCAGGTCTCTCATTATGACCAGATCATGTAGTCCTCCTCTTTACTGGGAGCTGGATGGGATTCCATCTCAGCTTATATTCAAATCTAAATGAGCACCTTCAGCTTTCATTGCTCTTGACAAACCAACTTAAGAAAACTCCATGGAGAAAGATACCAAAGTTGTTTATAGACCGTACATAAACAGCTGTTCATCTACCACACAAACTTAGCGTCCTCTCAGAGGAAGTGCTGCCACTGTTAGCAGAATAGCTATACACAACAGTTCAAGTTCAGAAGTGAAGAAAAACAACTTCATGAAGAAAGAGCATTTTTCTTCTACTGAAACACATGAATGAGGTCCAGCATGCCTTCTATGTACTGTATTAACAGTGATGAGATCATCAGTAACCTGCATGGGGCTGGTAGTAGTATAGGATTAGTTCCGAGTGTATAACATGACACAAAAATCTGTACCTGCAACACATCCAATTGCTTAAGGTGAGAGACAGGATTGCTTTAAGCATCAGTTAGAGGTTTTCTAAAACAGGTTTTTAAATCCAGACCATTGATTTGCACATTAGGATTTCATAGTCCAATTAGGATGATTAACCTGTTGAGATTTCAAGTTTTAAACAGGGACAATTAAAGCTAAAAGCACACAAGAAATCTAGTTAAAAACTTGACAGCAATGAAATACAGTTCAGTATTGAAATTCAATATACTGCATCAAGTTCATCATTACACTAGGATCATAATCAGAAAATCACATTTTTTGCTCAATCTGGCCACAGAAAGCAGTATATAGCTGTGATCAAACACAAGTGCACAGCTGCAGACCATTTCAAAAATGGCCCATCAGATGAAAATCTGAACCCTCATTGTTTCAAAACAGAGTGTAACTTTTGTCTGCATTGCCTCCTAGCCTGTTGCTGTTTTCAGAATGGCAGGGGGAAAAGGGAGTGGAGAGAGTTCAGTCTGGGGGGTTTTCAGCCCTTGTCAGAGGGTGGGACAGGGGTACTGGATTCACCCTCCCCACCACCCTCCAGTGCCACCTGGGGAACCTCTAGAACAGCTTCCTCTGCTTCCTTCCCCACTCCCATTTTGAAAACAGCACAGGCTGGCAGGAAGGAAGGGTCACTGGCTAAGTGAAGACATATGCAGGTGGCAGCCAATAGCTAGATTCCCCTCCCTTCCTCAACAGTGAACTTCTGCTTGGTTGGGGGATTATGTCAACTCAGAACACTTCTTGCAAAGCACTCTCAGTTACAGCAGGGAGTTGCACTCGTGTCTGTGCCCCAAGTTAGTTAGCACTTGCAGATTTTGATTTGCAGTCAAGGTCTTGTTTACTGTACAAACCAATGGTAAGCAACCATCAATACTGCTGTTTTTTCCGTGTGTAGTTAACACCTGAAAGACATCTGTATAGTAAATTAAGTCAGCTCTTCGCATAGTTCTCCCCCTTCACCTTTTTCACTACAGATGAAGTTGGTAACAGATTGTAAATTCATTTCCAGTAGCCATGTGCAGAATACAAGCTTACCATTTCAGAACATGCTCTACTTTTAGAGTCTGGATATTACCAAGTGCTGAACCAGCTGTGAACTGCTGTCCAGAGAGTTTTTCCATCTATTTACTCCTCTGTGAAATCCTACGAAATATGAACTTTTATTTCTACCCAGAACTTTTATAGTCTTTTCTCTGATGCTTGATGAAGGGTGTTTGTGCCCAAAAGCTTGCAATTAAAAATTCTTGTTAGTCTAATAAAAGATATCACCTCTGTCCATGAGCCCTGATTGCTTTCAACTATAGTTAAGAGAGTTGTCACTGTATTTGGTTTAAAGATGCCTGGACTGATTTTCAAAGGTGCCAGGAATCTGCAGTTCCCAATAAAGGTAATGGGAGCTGAGGCTCTACACCAGGGGCAGGCAATTATTTTGGGCAGAGGGCTGCTTACCCAGTTTTGGCAGGCTGTTGAGGGCTGCATGGGTAGCCCCGCCCCTTGACAGGTGCCCCGCCCCTGGTCACCATCTTGGGACCAATGTCGCAGGGCCAACACTGGTGGGCCTCAAAGCAGGGCATAGGCTGGCAGAGGTCTGTGGATGAGAAGACAATGTATCGGTACACCTCTAACATTAAATCAGTTTATGTGTAATGTCTGTCCCTAGCCTCCACATTCAATGGACTGGGGGGGCCTTGGATGAGAAGACAGAGGCTGCTCTCCCAACCTCACCTGGCCTGAAGACAGAAAGTTTCTTCAAGCTGCAGACTATGCTAATGTGATCTAGCTCTTGTAATCTTGGGATCAGATGCCTTCATTGAAGCTCATCTTGTACACAATGCCTCTCTTTGACACCACAACAGGTAGTCCTGAGAGCACTGCTACCACAGTGTAACAGGGCCCCTACCCCATTACAGAGAATGGGAAGCAAACCTCAGGGCCTGCTGGCCAGACAAACCCCCAGGTGCAGACTTAAGGGTGGAAAAGACTCAAGCAAACACTCACCACAGAACCAGCAGTGACAGCAACATTAGGAGTCAGAGGCTTGCACAGAAGCCCTGCAGGTTCCTTGAGGCTGCCCCAAGCAGCCAAATCAGAAACACCTGCAGCAGCTCTGGGAAGCAGGTAGTCAAGTCAGCAGGGGAGCCACACAAACACAGGCCCTGAGCCACACAGGGGCAGTCTGGCCCTGCAAACTGCAGGGGAAAGAGTTCCTGGCTAGGAAAGCTGCAATGGAGTGCCTGATGAACCACTGAGCTGCCTGGGAACTACAAGCAAGACCTGGAGAGCCTACAAGAGGACATAACCCAGAGTTGGGGTTATGTTGGTACCCAAGGAAGGCTGCCCTGGGTATTTACTCACCTACCCTGATGGGGATGGCTGTTAGACCCTAAACTCCAGGAAGCCTGATTTAGACTAGACATAAGAAAAAAGCTCTTTACAGTGCGAGTGTCCAGGGTCTGGAACAAACTCCCCACAGAGATGAGGCAAGCACCTACTCTAGACTCTTCAGAAAAACAGGTGGATGTATTTCTTGCTGGTGTCACTTGATCCCAGCTGATTTCCTGCCTATGGCGAGAGAGGGGCTGGATTTGATCTCATGAGGTTCCTTCCAGCCCCTAATGTCTATGAAATCTATGAAAAATCCAGTCTCTCTCTTCCCCACCTCTTGTCAGTCAGCACATAGAACTACAGATTTGGGTTTTTTCCTTCTCCTTCTCTTCCTAAATTTATTTGATGTATCAAAATGAAAAATTCAAGATGAGTAAAATAAAATTACCCTGAACTTGAGGAAATAGCACCTGTCTTCATGACTCGTCTCAGAAAGAGAAAAATGTAATTTTTTTAACCACACTACTAACCATAACATGCATTAACTTCCAGCAGTCTTTTCTGTGATGAGTCCCCCAAACTTGAGTAACAAGCCTGCTCAAAACACGCTTGGTTCTAGAGTTGTCAGACGCATGTCATTTAATACACACAAAGCTATTTTTCTGTGCAATCAAATATGACCAGTATTATTTAGACAAATCATTTAGGAAAAAACTGAGGACTATACAACATTCCGCTTCTTTGCCCATAAGTTTCCCCACTGTGACAGGGAGCCGTTACATGGCCGGTCTAACTGCTGGCCTGCCCACCTGTTTAGGGCAGTCCACCTACCTGACTCACCTACCACGCCTTTGATGTAACTGATAAGTAGTTGTTTAAAGACGGGGGGCTGCCCATTTTACTGTCCGATGCCAAGGGCATAATACATGGCTCCATACTGCCCCTACACCATTGTCCATGCCATGGCATCACTATATGGCTCCAGACCCACACTGGGCCCCACTACATTCCAGCCTGACATGTCAGACCCTGACCTGGATCCTTCCTAGTCAGGCAGCCTAACCTCTGTCGACATGCAGGGCTGCAAATTCCCTAGACCCCATTCCCTCTCGGCAGTGGCCCCCTAGGGGACCTTTGGCCACACAGGCCCTGGCCTCACCTCTAGGCCAGTCAGAACTCTAGGCTCTGGCTCTGGCCATCCCTTGTGGGCATCTTTGCCTTTGACTGTTCTCATCCTGGCCAGAGGAGGCACGGAGGGAGCAGATTTCTGTACAGGGTGAGGGCAGGCTGCCCACTGTGGGCTCAGGGGCTGTGCCAGCCTCTTCCCAGCAAGAAGGGCAGCTAGAGGAGGGCTACAGTGACTTCTGAGTTTGCTGTAGCCCCACCCCCACCCCCATAGCTCCTCCTCCCAGCACCACTGCCACCTGCTCCAGCCCAAGCGCAGCCCCAACCCAGCACTCACACCAGGAAGAAGCTGGCACAGCCCCTGGCCACAAGCCGACAGTGGACAGCCCATCCTCACCCAGCACACAAATCTGGGGGGCATATCCCCCCCACACCTCCCCCAGGGGTGCACACAGAAGCAAAGAGCTGCCCCCCTTTCCCACCTCCCCGTGTATCCTGGACAAGCTGCCCATGTCTCCATCCTGCAAACCAGCTGGGCAGTGCCTGCCCCTGCCCTAGCCCCACTCCCTCCCTCACCAGGGGCCTCAATCTGTCCTTGCACTCTCTTTCCTTCCCCCACAGACTTACTGGCTGGATGCTGCTCTCCAAGCTGCCAGGCTGCATACTGGCTATCAGATTGGTATCAGCCATTATGGCTGGTTAATAATCAGCCATCAGTATCAGCCAAAAATCTTTATCAGTGCACCCCTACTGAATACAGAAAGATCTTGCAGGCAATTTCTGAATCTTGCAATATTTAATGACTATTCTGAAACTGTAAAGTATGCTAAAGTAAAATTTTACTCTAAAACCTTAGTAAAACCTACAATATTGTTTGATCCCAGGTATTTAGCATCACATGGCAGAATAACACTATAGACTGTCAGTTGTCCAAACCTCATGGTCACTGGTGATAGCAATGAAAGTTTCTTTCTTTCCATTCCTGTTAGCAATGTAATTTCACCACACTGAGCTACATCAAAACTTCTAAAGAGTTCCTGTCCTTTTGGTATTTGCATTTCATTCTGAGCAGTGTGAGTTGATGTTTTTTAAGCTCTTCTTTCATATAAAGATCTGCCACTAAAAGACTTAATTCTTCAAGAACAAAGGAACTTTCCATTTGGCATACTTACCAAGAATACAGTTATATAGTGAACTAGCATCACTGTATACTAAGAAAGCTTTTTTTTTTCTTTTTTTTTTTTTTAAAGTTCTCCTCAGAGCATAGCTGCAGATGCACTACTCCTACTAGTTTTTGGACTTGGATGTCTGGGAAATTTTCCCTTTGTTTGCTTTCTTTGAATTCTTCTGCCTCCTCAAGAAATGTAACTTTGTCAGAGCTCTTGAATATGCCAAGTGGCAGTAAATGAAGTACATAATTTTAACACTTGACTTTATGATGCAATAGAACAATTTACTTACAGATCTGGCAGACTGTCACTTGAAGCCTCTAAACCCATAAGATTTCCCTAAAAGATTTCTCTAGTTCAACCAGAGCTTAACGGAGTGAAAGACGTTTTCAAAGAAGAGCCTGTGCATGATTTCTTTTATCATAAAGAAGCTGCTGCACATCATCATTCATGTGATTCTTGACAGAACGGGACCTTGATCCAATAGCAAGGAGGCCAAGACAACTGGAGATCCTGTTCTACTGTAGCCTTCATCCACCTTTGTGGTCACTGAGATTCCAACATCATCTCCCTCCTGCTCCACCCTTGAGGACTTGTAGATCCATGCCTGGGGACTGAATAGGCTTATTATAATGGCAACCTATACTCAGCATGTCACAGCACTATCAAAGGACACATCTGGCTTTTCAAAAGGGAAAGCATTGCCATCTGATGTCCCCACCATATTCTGGTGGCATTGTCACTGCTTGGTCCAAAACTGTTTATTCATCAGAATTACCCCTGCTTATTTTGCAGCTAACTCTTCCAGAAGGTCATTTCACTATCTGCCACCTGTAGATGCACTGAGACATACAAGAAAATGGGACTCATGCTTAACATTCAGAAGACTAAAGTCCTCCATCAATGAGCTCTTAGTGAGCAGTCCTCAGCTCTGGTAATTCAGATTTACAGCAAGACTGGAAAACCTTGAGTATTTTCTCCATACCTCAGAAGCCATCTCTTGCAGAAGGCTGACATTAACAAAGAAACCCAACATTGCCTTGAAAGTGAAGTGGCAGCCTTTGGACACCTGAGGAAATAGGTGTTTGAAGACTGCAACATCAGATTTGAAACCAAGCTCATGGTTTATCAGGCAGTCACGATCCCCACCTTACTATACAGAGCTGAGATGTAGACAACGTACAGGCAACATCTCAAGTTGCTGGAGAAGCACCAATGCTGCCTGCAGAAGATCCTCCGAATCCAGTGAAGACAGACATGCCAATATTAATGTCCTCTTGCAAGCAAACACCAAGCAAACATCGAGGCAATGATCATCCAACATCAATTTGGCTGGGCCAGCTATGTAATCCAGATGTTCAACTCCAGATTCCCAAAGCAAGTTTTATTCTCCCAGCTCAATCAAGATGTATACTCAAGAGGAGAGCAGAAAAAGTACTTCAAGGACATCCTCAAGTCCAACTTGAAAAAAAATGCAACTTGACATCAACTCAGGGGACTTTTGCCCAGAACTGCCCCAAAAGGAAGTCCGCTGCAAGGATCTTAGTACTTTGAAACATTATGACAACAGGAGACAGAAAAGTGAGTGGCAGAAACTGTGTTGCAGACCAAATCAAGAATCCAGAGCTACGTACCCCATACAGAAACATATGCCCAGCGTGCAACAGTCTGTCAATCCTGGATCAGCTTCATCAGCCATATTTAGACCTACAAATGAAGTGATCATGGAAGACAATCATCTTTAATATATATTGGCAAGCAGTCAAAGATGATTATCCTCCATGATTACTTTATCTGTGGGTCTGAAGATGGCTGATGTGGGGTGGAGGGGCAAAGAAAGAGTCCCTTCATTGCCTGTCCTGCACCATGTGCAGCCTGGGGGCTGCATGCTGGCAAAGAATTTGTTAAAGAAGTTAGCTTTGTCATCTGGTGCGACCCTGAATGCACCAAAATCGGGACGATCCTGGATGACATCAAATGTCCCTTCCAGATTTAAGAATCTAGTAATAGGTACAGAATGATGAGCAAAAGTTAACTGCAGGAGGGGAAATTAGTTAGTTGGGAGTGATGTTCTTCCACTTGTAGAAAAGGGAAAGGAGGCACTGTCTCTCTCGTTCCCTCTGCTATCTCTCACTTGAGAGAGCTCCAGGAGGAGGTTAGCAGACTGAGGTGGATCAGAGAAGCAGAGGATGAAATTGATGGGCATTCCCTTTCCCTGCAGGGCCAGGCACCAAAGGAAGAAGAATCCCAGGAGGTGCCCTCCACAGCGGATTGGCAGGTTCCCTCCAGAGCCAGGGCTGCTCACAGCAGTGCAGTATCAGCTCCCCCAGTCCAGCTGGGGGACAGGTATGAGGCCCTGGCGACATTGGAGGAAGAGGAAGGAGAGGAGGAGATCTCTGGAGAGGAGGCCACTCCATGCACAGAACAGGCTACAGGAGGCAAGCTGACCCAGAAGAAGAGACACTGGAGTGATGTGGGCAGTGGGATTCCCCAGGGCTCGGTCCTCGGGCCCACACTGTTCAATATCTTCATCAGCAACTTGGAGGAGGCAGTGAAAAGCACCTTGTTCAAATTTGCGGATGACACTAAGATGTGGGGAGAAGTGGGCACACTAGAGGAGAGGGAAAGGCTACAACTAGATCTGGACAGGTTACAGGGGTGGGCAGATGAGAACAGGATGGGTTTCAATACTGACAAGTGCAAGATACTGCAACTTGGGAGGAAGAACCAGCACCATACCTACAGGCTGGGAAACTCCCTTCTCATCAGCACAGAGGCAGAAAAGGATCTTGAAGTCATTATTGATTCCAAGATGAACATAGCTGCCAATGTGAGGATGCTGTCAGGAAGGCTAACTGCACTTTGTCGTGCATCCACAGATGCATCACGAGCAGATCCAAAGTGGTGATCCTCCACCTCTATGCAACATTGGTCAGGCTGCAGTTGGAGTACTGCGTCCAATTCTGGGCACCACGCTTCAGGAGGGATGTAGCTAGCATTGAGAGGGTCCAGAGAAGGGTCGCATGATCAGGGGGCAGCAGGGCAGGCCCTATGAGGAGAGGCTACGGGATCAGCCTCCACAAGACAAGGCTGAGGGGATCTGGTGGCCGTCTATAAACTGGCCATGGGAGGCTAGCAGGCAATGGGAAAGTCCCTGTTCCCCCGAGCACTACCAGGAGTAACAAAGAATAATGGCCGTAAGTTGACCGAGAGTAGATTCAGGCTAGATATCATGAGGCACTACTTCACTGTCAGGGCAGCCAGGATCTGGAACCAACTTCCAAGGGAAGTGGTGCTCGCTGCTACCCTAGGGGTCTTCAAAAAGGAGGCTAGATACGTAGCTGGGATCATTTGCCCCCCAGCATTCTCTTTTGCCCATGGCATAGGGCCGGATTTGATGACCTGCTCAGGACCCTTCTGACCCTAACAACTATGAACGTATGAAACCTAAATTAAAGAAATTATGCCAATTAAGTATATTTTTATTTAAGGGATGTTGACAGGCCTATGGCTGCCAGTTAGACAAACACAAAATAGAGGTGGGCAAAACACAGCCTCTAGGTCACATCTAGCCTGCCAGGGATTTTATCCAGCCCAATGGGTCCCTCAGCTCCAGCTGGTCCACGCCCAGAGAACAGTCTGTGCCTTAGTGCATGTGGCCAGTCCTGCTGCATCAAGACAAAGCAGGGGTGGGGTAGCATGGTGGCCAGACTCAGCTTCCTGGCAGCAGAGGGCTGTGGAGGGGGGAGGGAACCTTTAATTTTAATCACAGATTTTGGAGTTTTATCTGAGAATTTGCGATATTTTTACCAGGGAAAACCAGGACTTCTGCTTCTGACTGGGACCATAGCCTCATGTTGTATCAGATAGGTAAGAAAAAGCTCTTTTAAATATTTTGGTTGATATTTTATTTAGATATTCTTGGAAGAAACATTAAAAAAAAAAACTTGCCTGCTTTTTGTAAAACTGCTTCTTCGTAACTTTCTTGCTTACTAAACTGTAGTCTTAAACCTCAAAAACACACTGAAATGAAGTTTACTCTGGACTGGAGTCCTATGAAACTTCAAACCAGAATTAAAATGATATATTCATGTTTACAAGCAGACGAGTAACATACAAAAGTTTTACTAGTGTCACAGCCACTGTACCCAACTTGACTTAGCTTAGTCAGTGTTTTCCCATAGTTGTATGCATCTTGTTTTTGTTACATCTAGATCCCATAATAGTTTAGTTACAATGGAGTATTAATTGTATTGCCACATATTAGTGCAGTTGATGTATTTGCATTTTAGTGCATGGATTTAAAACGTCTGGATAAATAAGGTAGAAAGAGAAATTGCTGAAAAATAGTCCATTAAAGTGGTCATAGGCAGGAGAACTATTATTCCTTGATATTTGGTAGTCTGGGAGAAGTAGAAAATCAATGTTTATCATTCTTATGTAAACGCAATGGATTACTGAACCAAATTAAAATGTATTATCTAGCTATTAACTAGAACATGGAGAGAAATTTGCAGGTTACTTGAAAAACACAAGGAGTAATGTTACAAACTATACTTATGACACTAGCTTTTTCTCTGTTAAGACTTCTTGTTCAAACAATATACAAACATAATTGGAAATAATATTCATCCTTATTTTGTATATGTAGGTATTGTGGATTTGAGTATAGTTATGAATCATCACTAAATATCTAAATTGAAGTTTGTTTTTTTTCCACTGTAAGATCAATTGTGCCTGCTGAATTTCTTCATGGCAGAACCATACTTTATTAGACTTACTTTGATATTTTAAGGGCACCATAATTTTAATATTATACCATTTTGTTTTATGCTATATTTTTGTTGCCTCTTGCACTCAGGGCTGCACTGAGGGAAGTGGAGCAGGGCTGCACCCCTCAAAGCAGCAGGCAGCACAAGAGGTGCATCATCAGAGTAACAGAGGGGCGAGGAGATCCCCACACAGCCCTACTGTTCGCAGCTGCACCAGGCCGTGCCTGTGGGGCACAGGAGGGAAACAGGGTGGAAGCTGGAGCCCGCAGCCTGCGCCACGCACAGATATGGGGGAGCAGGTCCCTTCTGCCCCCTGAGAGTGAAAAACACGGAGCGCCCGGCCGGTTGCAGGTGGACTGTGAGTGGCGCTTTCGGCCCAACTGGGCTTGAGGCGGCTTCCCCTAAGGGCCCATAGTGCAGTTCATGGTCCACATGCAGCCAGCTGGGCACGCCATGTGGTTCATCAACACCTGATGATGAATCAGTGAACATTAAAGTGGGGTTTTCCAGTGTCAATGTAAATCTGAATTAAAAAGATAGCGACTCAATGCTAAGGTTAGGGAGTGTCCTTCTCATCAGCTCAGAGGCAGAGAGGGATCTTGGAGTCATAATTGACTCCAAGGTGAACATGAGCTGGCAGTGTAACAAGGCCATCAACAAGGCCAATCACACCTTGTCACACATTAGCAGGTGCATGACTAATAGAACAAGAGAGGTGATCCTCCCCCTCTACGCGGCACTGGTCAGGCCACAGTTGGAGTACTATGTCCAGTTTTGGACACCGCACTTCAAGAGGAACGCGGGGAATCTCCAGAGGGTCCAGAGGAGGGCCACTTGCATGATTAGTGGCCTTCGTGACAGACCCTACAGGGTGAGGTTAAGAGAGCTGAATCTCTTCAGCCTTCACAAGAGAGAGCTAAGGGGAGATCTTGTGGCTGCCTATAAATTTATTAGGGGAGGCCAATGGGGAATAGGGGAAGCACTGTTTACTAAGGTGCCTCAGGGACTGACTAGGAATAACAGGTGTAAACTAGTTGAGAGTGGATTTAGGTTAGATATAAGGAAGAAGTTTTTCACAGTAAGGGTGGCCAGGATCTGGAATGGGCTTTCAAGAGAGGTGGTGCTATCACCTAGCTTGGAGGTCTTCAAGAGGAGGCTAGTCACCTGGCTGCAGTCATCTGACCTCGGTCCTCTTTCCTGCCAGGGGCAGGGTGTTGGAAATGATGATCCACTGTGGTCCCTTCCAACTCTACAATCTATGAATCCATCAACCTCCCTGCTACCTCAGCCAGCCCCCCTGCATCCAGCTTCCCACCCCTCCAGCCAGCTCAGCCTCCAGCCCTGCCCCACAACCTTCCAACCCCCTGTAAGCCCCACTTACCTACCCTTACAGGCTCCAAAAGGAAAGTGAGCTATAGGTATGCCTTGGGACTCACTAAAGCCTCAAGTCCCACCCTTTTCCCTCTTCTTCCCCCTCCAGGCAGGGCTGGGGGTTTCCAGCTCCTTTTGCAGTCAGGTCCTGCAGGCTGGAACTCTGCCTGCCTGCAGAGCTCTTTGCAAAAGCAAGAAATCCACAGGTTTCTCTGCTAAACGGGAAAATCCACATTTTCTCTGATAAACATGGAAAATCTGTGGTTTTCTCCATTTTCCATGGGAAACAGAAAACCCAGATCCCTGGTCAGAAGTTAAATAAATAGTAAGTAACAAAGCTTAACACATTTCTTGAACCCTGGACATTGGCTCATGTCTAAAAAGACAAACAACATCTGCTACTGTGTAAAGTCAATGCAGTGTGCAGAATATATTTGCCCTCTAAAGCCATGGTTCTCAATCTTTTTCAATCCAGGGCATCCTTCCATAACTTTTGTTTAATTAGACATCACCCTGGTTGAGGACCATCACCAACACTACAGCCAGGTGGAACTCTGTGCATAGCCAGATAAACCTCAAGCAGACAGAAGCATCTGCTCCTGAAGTAGCCCTTGCTAATATGCCCCCACCCACACCTCTTGGAAACAGAGAGGCACAGGGCAGTTCCACCAGGCTAACAGACTCCTGTTTCTAGAGACAAGCAGCAAGGGGTGATGAAAAAGTGTCAGACCAGGAAGGGCAGCAGCCATACTGGGCACTTGTACAGCCAGATGAGCAGGAAGCAGACATATGGCACGTAGGGCAATTCCACCTGGCCGCTGAAGTACTCCTGAAAGGTCTTGCAACCCCCTGAGAGCCACAGAGCATAGCCCACAGGGCTCAAAGCATAGCCCACAGGGCTCCCCACATGTCCGGAAATTTGACTGCAGAGGAGCAGGGGCAGAGTTAATTGTCATGGTTCCAAGAGCCTTGTGGATATAATGCTACAACCACCACCACACCACCAAATTTTCTGGACATGTGGGGAGCCCCATGGGCCAGGTGACATGGCCCTGCATGCCAGATTGGGCCAGTGTGAAGCCCCAAAGCACAGGGTTTGCCTGTCCTGGCCCATGGACTGGCTGTACCGCACTCATCCAGCCCATGCACCAAAAGAACACAACTGCTCTAAGATGTTTTACTACATCTCCAGTACAGAGCTCCAAGCATGATCTTCATTTACAAAGTAAGATGTGATTAGCCATTTTTGTCACTAATCAGCAAAGCAGAGAGTAGGAGATGCAGGGGAAAGAATGAAAGCAAGGAAATAGTCTGAGGATTCGACAAATATTTATAGTAAGTGACAGAATATGCTCTCCTTATTTCTTTGTAGAGCGTCCTGGCATCTCCCAGCACATCTGGTATCTCTGAGCACATGCTCAGAGACCATTGATTAGGTCCCCAAGTTTACTCCTTGTATTAATGTTAGTAGACTTCTAACAAGCATAGTAAGAGATTTTGGTCTGGTTTCTTGTCCTTCAAGAATGTGAATTAAGGAGTTGCTTTGAATTACATAACTTTGCTACTTGAGAAAATAGTCAAGGGAGAAAAGATGTAAAATGTGTGTGCATTTAAGGGCCTGAAGCTTTTGTGCTTTATATTTTCAAAATATTATACCAAATCCACGTTTTTCCTTCTTACACATGAGGAAAAAAAGAGCTACAAAATGTCAAGTTACTTGTCCAAGGACATTGGGGGGTGGGGGAGAAAGAGAGAGAAACTGAATTATAATTCAGGATTATTTTCTTCTGGCTCTTCTCTCAATCCCCTCTCTCTCAATGGCTTTCAGATGTAATCAGAAATTAAAGCAAGACACCAAGACCAGTAGAAGTTAAAAATCATTTCAAGAAGAGTTTGGTTCCAGACAGCAACTCTCTGCAGAAGTACAGAGCTGTGCAATTACACAATCAGAACAAACTCAAGCTAAGGGCAGCAAAAGTATCTCCTGAACAGAAAAAGTTCCAATAATCGCATTTGATATTTTCCAGTTAGAACATACGATTATGACCAACATCAATAACAGATTTTGCTTTGGGTTTTATACTGATATAAGCTTGCTTGCATCAGTTATTTCTGAGACAGTCATAGTCTCAAATATATCTGGTGGAATAAGATGAACATTTCCCATCTTCTGCAATACTAAACCAAAGCGAAATAATACTCTTGAATTAAGATTTTCAAATTTATACACTAGTAATTGTACACTCTAAACTCATCTGTGTTTAAATTAAAGGGCTGGCCAGGTCTCCAGCTCCACCTCCTGAACACCTGTCACCGAGAGCAAAACCAGGCTTCATTTGAAAGCAAACCTAGGCACTGCTTGGTGCCCACCAGCGTTGTGGTCACTTGTGCTCAGCGGGATGACTAGCAGCCAGCTGGGGAACAGGGAGGAGGGCCAGCACCAGACCAGGAATCTCAAGAGAATTTTTCCCCCATGAAACAAAACTGCAGCTTCTTAGGGAAGGGGATTGCACGGAGTGTAAACATGGACACAAACGCCACCCACAAGCCACTCGAAGGCCGCGAAGGTCGGGAGAGGTCGCCAGGCCCGGCAGGCACTGAACACAGCGCTCCCCAAGGGGGCCCCGAGCGACTCGCCCCGGGATCGTCTTTCACGTGTCTGGATGAAGGCTCAAGCCGGCCTCCGAACCAGGTAGCAGAGCCCACGCTGGGCGCAAAGCGAGGCTGTCCCAGGCTACACACAACTCCCCCTGAAACAGGACCCCCGTCCCGCCCCGGGCGCCGACCAGGCCGGAGCCGGGGGCGGGGCAGGGCTCGGAGCCGCCGAAACGCGCCTCCTGCCGCCCTGACTCGGAGCGTGAGGCGGGGCCGGGCCATGTGCCGAGCTCCCCGCTCGCCTCGCTCGCTGGCCGGAGACGCGGCCCAGCCCGGACAGCGCAGGGCGATGCCGGGGCCTGACCTCGAGGGCGGTTGCTCAGCCCGCCCGGCCCGAGCTCACCCCCACCCGGGCCTCGCACTCACCCCTCAGCTTCCACTATGGCGGCGACGGCAGCAGCCCCGAGCGCGGCCCGAACCACTGAGGCTCCTTCCCCGCGTGCACCGCCCCGCCCGGCTTGGCTCGGCCCCACCCGCCAGTCTCTCCGCGCGCGGCCCGCCGGGAAAGCGAGTCCGCCCCGCGCCCAGGGACGCCTCGCGGCCACGCAGGCGGACTACAACTCCCGGCGTGCTCCGCGCCGCCCCTCACGAAGTCCCGGGAACCCGCTTGAATGAGAGGCAGGGAGGTGACCTGCTGCTGCTTTTCGAGCTGGGGTGCAGCAAAGCATGGTGGGATAGTGGCGGAGCACGGTGCCTTTGCGCCCTGGCTGGAGAGGGTGCAGGCTGAGCTTGCCACCAGGGACAGCTGCCAAGGGGCTGCCTGAACCGTCCTGCCGCGTTCCGCGAAGGCACAAGCCATCTTCCGCCCGCTCAGCCGGAGTCCTCGGCGCCGCATAGGGCCCGGAATGGGCGGGAGTGGGTCCGGGTGCCGCTTCGGCGCCGCTGCCTCCAGCTCCTCGCGTTCCCGGCCCCGGCTCCATACCGCCCTCCCGTGGGGGAAGCCGCTGCGCCGCCCCACTGCTCGCAGTGGGCTGCTTCCCCGACTTGTATCATGTTTGGGCTCTCTCTTGCCCACGTGTGATATGATACACACCGCCTCTACTCCCTGCACTAGTCAGAGACCGAGCGGACTCCTGTAACAGGGTGGTGGGTGGAAGGATGGAGGCTTTAAAGACCCTAGTAGACTAAGCCCTGGCTGGGATGATCTACTTGGCAACCATCCTATGCTCTCCTGAGGTCCCTCCCAGACTCGTTTTTTGTGATTCTGCTACCTGGATGACGAGGTGCCTGTGTCTCC
>JAGPOW010002791.1:37562292-37578569 GCA_030014935.1 Caiman crocodilus
GACTTGTGCCTCCTTACCTCCGACCTGTTTCAAATACTCTCGAGTTAAAGTCACCTTCCCCTCCCAATGCTTCAGCCTTGCAAGTTCTGTCCCTGTTTCCTTGTCTCAGAAGTTCAATTTCAAGTTAATCTTCAAAACCGTAACTAGTCTTGTCATCACCTAGAGATCTGCTCTTATGTCACCTCTTTCTCTTTGCTCTCTCATTCCTTGCATTCTTCTCAACCCTTTCTTTTTCAACTTCTTATGTCTGTCTTCTGTCCTTGACTTCAGACCTTTCTTCAATCATCCCATTTTTTATGTGGCAAGTGCCTTCTCATTTCAGCTTTAGTTTTCTCCTTAAAAAACAGCTTAATCCACCTGCCAAGATTCTGCTGCAGGAAAGCAGGAAGACATCTGTTTCCATCAGTCTCCTAAAATCTATGTACCCCCCAAAAGAACTAGTCTAGGTATTGAATGGCCACCTCTAAATAGAGCTATTGCCTCATTAGAATGAAAACTCATAGGCCGAGTTAAGCAGGTACCTACACTTAGCAAAACATAAAAAGATATCTTGGCCACACATCTGATATAGCGTCATAGAGAAGCAGGGCTGGAAGGGATCTCCATATGTCACTTAGTCCAACCCCCTGTCTGAGGCAGGATCATCCCTATCCAAACCATCCTACACAAATCCATTGTCTAACCGCTTAGTAGAACTGCATAGTCAACCCTGACACAACACAAGATATAGCACCGTAAACTGCCACAGGTAAAGCAAGGGGACCATAACAGCCAACATCCTGCTGCTATAAGGGCTGTTTATATAAGCTCAAGAGATTTCAGGAAGAGGGCCCTACCCCTTGCTACAGAGGAAAGCAAAAGTCACACTCTCCATACCAATCTAACCATGAGATAAAATTATTTCCTGACAGGGTCTTTTGCTAGAATTAAAGGCAATGAAAACAGATTTTCGTACTAAACTTCCAGCCATTAAATAGGAAAAAAGAAGCGATAATGGACTTTGGTGATAGCAGATACATGTCTAATGCAAGAATCAGGAAGAACTCATACACAATGGTTCTTGTGGGATCATGAGTGCAACACCTTGGGGTAAGGATAATGATAGTCACTGAACAAAATGAAACGGGAAATAGAGGAACAATGTTAGCATCAAAGTGATTATCAGAAAGTCTAACAGAAAGAGTGGCAAGGAGACGTGTTGTTTTCGTGCAACATAGATTTAAAGACTTTTTAAATTTAAATATAGGAGAATCTGCAATGGCCCACAGAGCATTTTTCTTTTGGCCTGCTTGGTGAAGCTGTCATAGATCCATCAAGTGAAGGGTCACAATGTAAACAAAGCAGTGAAAAGAAAAGCAAAAGCATAAATATATTTAATGAAAAAAAACCAGATTTTAATATTTTAAGATCTCTGCCACAGGTGCATCAAATGAGGGAACAGGATGAATTTAGTGAAATAATATTTTAAAAGGAACATAGGAAATAGAGTTCCACCAGAAAGCTCGTTTTTAACTTTAGTGAAAAACATGGAAAGAGAAAAAAGGTAATATTCTACCACCTGGGAATAGCAAAAGAGAAAGAGAAAGAAAATGAGATTGAGGAGGTACCAGAGAGCAACAGAAGAAAGAAGGGCTATGTCAAGGCCAAATAGAGAAGAGTCAAAGAGAGAAAGAAAGTGTGTGTGCGAGCACACTTGCACAGTTCAGTAAAGTATCAGGCAGCCACTAATCATACAGGGAACAGAGCTGAATTTATAAGGGTTCATGGTTTCCGCTGGCTGAAAATCAAGACTGTTGGAACAGATCTTTAGCTTGTTGCAAGGTTTATGCCTTTGAAAGTCTAGCCATTGTGTTGGACAGACCATCACCTCACACCAACAGTTGCCAGAGCTCTCCAAGCCTCCAGGCATTAGTGTCATGAAACCATGGTTTAGCCCTGAAGGTTCCCAGGTCCCCACACACCACAGGCAGGGTTGGGTTATTGTACCTGCTCCTTACACAGTATCAGCACAGAACTACCGTGCAAAGAGTTCTGTCCAAAGTATGTTTGGTAAGCAGAGTAATAGAGGACTGCAGGTGAAAAGCTGAGAAAGCAAGGGGCACTGCTGGCAATGAAAGGAACGCCAGCCAGCAGACCATGGGACTCAGCAGGAACCAGCCTGGCCCAGCCCCAAGGACTGGAGCATTCTCCCCTGCCTCCCTGCTCTTACCTGAATTTCCCACTCAGGTGCAAGGAGGTACAAACAGCCCCATAGTCCGAGGCCAGAAGCCTCTGCTAGGCAGGGGCTTCTAACTGGGCAGGGGAGGGGAGGCAGGGCCAGGTGGGCCTTGCTGTTCAGTGTCCTGCTGTGACTTCCCCTACTGCCTCTGGCTCCTGTCATCTTTGATGGCCTGGCAGGCCAGATCTGGCCCACAGGCTGTATTTTACCTACCCCTGCACTAGAGTGCCAGGAACCGCAGGAAGTCCTGCGCCATCAGGCTCTGTGACTATACATGGTACTCCTGGCACTCTGGCCAAGAGCAGCACATGGAGACAGAGACAGAGTCCTGTGAGCCCCACAAAATGAGGCAATCACCAGCCAATCCTCCCCTCACCCCCCACACCCCCCAATTCTTACCTGAATTTCAATTCTCAGACGAGGGAGGACTGGGAAACAGCCACAGGGGCACCAGGGCAGAAGCCCCCCCATAGGCATAAGCTTCCCATCTCCAGAAACTTCTGCTACTGCTCAGTGACAGCCATTAGCTAAACTTGCAGTGACTTGGGACTGCTGTCTGGCTCCCCACCCTCTAAGTAGTCCAAACAACCTACTAGCTGTAGCTGCCCTCGCACAGGCAGGTTAGTGGTAAAAACATCTTCATCTGAAAGCCCAATTGCTTTTAAATATATGGAAGCAACTGGACATGACTGAAGAGTGATCTCAGAGCAGTGGTTGTAACAAGCTAAGCAGGTCCTTTCATGAAGCTGTGTGTTGCTGTGATGCTTCACCATCTGAACTCAGAGCTCACTTAAGCTGGCTTCTAATGAGTCAGCGAGTATACCTCTGTAAGTAGTAAGGGTCTCTTCATTATTAGAAATCTTTAATCATATTTTCCTGATGGATTCAGATCTAATTTTAAGGTTGTACTTGTTTCTTAACTAATTTAACTTTTCAAGATTCTGTGTGGATGCTGTTATTTTAGTTTGAACGCCTTCTTTCTGTTTAGCCTAGATCTGTTCCTAATTGACTTGAATGGTGGTAAATGTCTATGCAGACTTTTGCACATGTTCAGCTTTATTGTGGAACTGGAACAGATGTTCACTGATGTAGGTTTTGTGTGCAAAGAAATCCAAAGAAGATGTCAAGTGAACTGTTTCCTAAAGTGAGAGGGAAGGCCTCCCAGGTACAGTGAAAGGCCTTGAGAGTGGGGAAGAACTGTTACTATAACAACTTCTAGCTGTACAACATCAGGAGTTTCCAAGGTAACAAGCTGTAGCTCTCCCTGCCTCTTGGAAAGGGAATCCATCTGACCATAGCTGAAGAGAGAGACAAGAGACAGTCAGGCAAACAAAGCAGTGGCCAAACCCTCGAACACATGGACTGAAAGGTCACTTTCTTCTTTCTCAAAACTTTTACCAGACACACTGCTTCTTTTTTTCTCTTTGTCTTACCGTACATGAGTTTTATCTAACCCCAGCTCCTGAGGGTCTGTAGCTCTGTTTTCTTTACAACAGTAGCAAGCAGATGCAGTATCAGCAACCAGTTGCCTTTAAGTTAATTCAATTTAACCTCTCTTAAGTCTGCCATCCCATAGACTGTGTCTGCTTGTGATTTTGCACAGCAGCATCTTCTGGCTTTTAGGATAGCTTTTTTAAACTAGCTAGAGTCAAGGAGGAGACCAAAACAGAAAAAAAGTATTTGTAACCAAACTATTGTTGGCTCAGAACGTAAGTTTATAGTACTTTGTCGCATTAAATTAATGTCCTCTCTCTAAATGTGACAAATTGGACTGATTAAAATCAGGAAGACCCATTATGCCAATACATCTTGTGATAGGGCTCAACATTGCTGCAGAAACAAATTTTGGAGTCTGTATTTAATATTGGTGAATTGCAAAGAAGTTAAAACAGATAGCTAGTACACTCTTCTGCTGCCCAGTCTCACATGAAGAGAGTCTGAGGAGGAGGATCTGATTTTATTTATTTATTGATTTTTATTTTGGAAATGCAAGGAACATCAAGCCTGACTTTCCTGTTTGCTGGCAGACTTGGGCATCACCCTTTCTTTGCAGACATTTACACAGCTCATGTCAATACTGAATTTGCATATATTTAGGATGTCCTGACAGTGGATGTCCTTTTCACCACTCTTTGTCTTCCTTTTCTGCTAACTTTTTAAACTTGCCAGTTTATCCCTCCTTGCTTACCGTTTTTTTTGCTTAATCTTCCCAGCTCTTCAGCTGTCAGTGTAAAATGATGCCATGTATCTGGTGAAAAAGGACAAATGCTTTGACTATGAGTTTCTTGTTCTGTTCATCAGTGAAGTTGCATCAGTTCTGTGAAAGGGTTGCCAGGCTGGCCTCCCTCCATGAGGAAAGGTGTTCCTAGCATCTGATGAATTGCAGCACCAAGAGCAGATTTCCCGGTCTGACTTTAAACACCAGCTTCATCAAATGAAATTTGCTTAATACTTTTGGTTTTTATATTTTCAGGTTTTCCTGCTAACGTTCCAAAGCACTTCAGGTGATGCATGTTAGACTGAGTATTGAATCACAGAAAGTTAAGGTTGAAGGGGACCTTGGGAGGTCATCTAGCTCAACCCTCTGCTCAAAGTAGAACCATCCCCAACTAGATCATCCCAGCCAAAGCTGTCTAGCTGGGTTTTGAAAACCTCCAAGGATAGAGCTTCCACCTCTCTGGTAACCTGTTCCATGCTCTACTACCCTCCTAGTGAGAAAATTCTTCCTAACATCTAACCTAAACTTCCCTTGCTTCAACTTGAGACCATTGATTCTTGTTCTGCCATCTGCCACCACTGAGAACATTCTAGCTTCATCCTATTTCGAACCCCCCTTCAGGTAGTTGAAAGCTGCTACTAAGTCCCCTATCAGTCTCCTCTTCTCTAGATCAAATAAGCCCACTTCCCTCAGTCTTTCCTCATAAGTCATGTCCCCCAGCCCCCTCACCATTTTTGTCATCCTCCACTGGAATCTCTACAATTTGTCCACATCCTTTCTGTAGTGGGAGGCCCAAAACTGAACACATTGCTCCAGATGTGGCCTCACCAGTGCTGAATAGAGGGAGATAATCACTTCCCTTGATCTGCTGGCAACACACGTACCAATGTAGCTCCATATGCCCTTGATCTTCTTGGCAACAAGGGCACACTGCTGGCTCATATTCAGCTTATTGTCCACTGTAACCCCCAGGTCCTTTTCTGCAGTTACTGTTCAGTTAGTTAGCCCCCAGCCTGTACTAGTGCATGGGATTGTTCTGACCTAAGTGCAAGACTTTGTTCTTGCCCTTGTTGAACCTTTAAGATTCCTTTAAGCCCAATCCTCCAATTTGTCTAGGTCACTCTGAATCCTAGCCCTACCCTCCAGCATATTTACTAGTCCCCCTAGTATCATCTGCAAACATGCTGAGGGTGCACTCTATGCCATCTTCCAGATTATTGCTGAAGACATTGAACAAAACCAGCCCCAGACACCCTCCCACCCCTGGGGCACTTCACTTGATACCGGCTGCCAACTAGACATCAAACCATTTACTACTACTCTTTGAGCCTGATGCACCAGCTAGTTTTCTATCCACCTTACAATCCACTCGTCCAACCCATACTTGCTTAGCTTGCCTGCAAGAATGTTGTGGGAGACCTTACCTTGCTAAAATCAAGGTACACCACATCCACTGGTCTCCCCGCATCCATAAAGCCAGTCATCTCATCATAAAAGGCAATCAGGTTGGTCAGGCATGACTTGCCCTTGGTGAATCCATGCCAACTCTTCCTAATCACCTTTTTCTTCTCCAAGTGATTCAAGATGGATTCCTTGAGGATCTGCTCCATGATTTTTCCAGGGGCTGAGGTGAGGCTGACTGGTCTATAGTTCCCTGGATCCTCTTTTTCCCCTTTCTTAAATATGGGCACTATGTTTGCTCTTTTCCAATCATTTGGGACCTCTCCTGATTGCAATGAGTTTTCAAAGATGATGGCCAATGGCTCTGCAATCACATCGGCCATCTCAGCACTCTCAGGCAAATCCCATTCAGCCCCATGAACTTGTATATGTCCAGATTTTCTAAATAGTTCCTAAGCTATTCTTTTGCCACTGTTGGCTGATCACCTCCTCCCCAAACTGTGCTGCCGGGGGCAGTAGTCTGGGAGCTGACCTTGCCTGTTGAGACTGAGGCAAAATAGACATTGAGTACTTCAGCCTTTTCTACTTCCTGTGCCACTAGGTTGCCTTCCCCTTTCAGTAAGGGACCCAGACTTTCCCTGATTCACCTTTTGCTACCAGCATGCTTGTAGAAACCCTTCTTGTTATCCTTCGCATCCATTGCTAGCTGCAACTCCAATTGTGCTTTGGCCTTCCTGACTTCATCCCTGCATGCCCAAGCAATACTCCTATATTTTTCCTTAGTTATTTGTCCAAGTTTCCATTTCTTATAAGCTTCCTTTTTTGTAATTTAGCTTACTGAAGAGTTCCCTGCTAAGCCAAGCTGATCTTCTGCCATACTTGCTAGTCTTTCTGTTCATTGGGATGATTTATTCATGCATTCTGAGTAAGGCTTCTTTAAAGTACAGATAGCTGTCCTGGACTCCTCTCCCACTGAAGAGCTTTCAGCTTGATTGTTTGAAATTTGTAGTCTGGATGCTCAGTGGGTTTTTTGTTTCTATCCAAATTTGTGAATTGGATTAAGAGGGAATACTTTGCCCTTACATTCTTCTCCAGTCTCTTCACAGCTTAGTAATTCAAGATTTCCATGGTTATGGTAGGTATCTGCAGAGTATTCAAGGAGGCATGGTGTCCTGGACGTGAAAGTCAAGGTAAACAATAAGCAGAGGCTTGTTAAATCACAGAAGATAACATCTGAAGGACTAGTGCTAGATAAGAAAATGATAGTTGGCTTGTGACCTGTGGGGACACTGGGGAGGTGTCAGGGGGACTGAAGCTGTGGGAGTAGTATGGGAGTAAGATAACATTTATTCTGGAATATGTGGAAGGATGTAACACCATGAAAGTTTAACTGTTTGATGAATTGCTTGGGGTAAGTTGCAAATACCAGGCTGAAGTTAATCACTGCGCAATGGCCTTGATCCATGCACCACATGCATTTAAAATAGCCTGATGGCCTTCTTTATTGAACTTCTCTTATTTGTGAAGTCCCTTCCAGCCCTGCTCTCTTATGATCCTAATCTGGGGGTGAGAAAGCTCCTTTTGAAGAAGTCTATGTGCTAGTGACAGATCTCTGAAAATATTGCTTGGCCTGGAGCTCGCTCAGCCTGACAAAGGCATTTTAGAAACCACACAACTTCTAATGTGCAAGGAAGAAAAATCTTTATCAAGTTTGCTGCTGTGTCTTAGACCCAGGTGATGTCCCTGTAGAGTGTCCTGCTAGTTATGCAAAGAAACCCACTACTATCAGGACGTACACAGCTACCACCTTTTAATGCTACTTGCACTTCAACAAAGTGTTTCCCCCATTGCCATCCCATCAACAATTCCACTGCTGTTTCACAAGCTGAAAAAAGAAGGGTGGAGGGGATCTGTAATATGAAACTAGAGCACTCTCAGTAGCAATGAGGAGGGAACTCCTGAGTGGTAGACTGTGAAAAGATTGGGTGTTGTGCACCATCTCCTTTTAGAGAAGCAACAGCAGAAAAAAGGGGGGAAAGGAAGCAGAAGTAGGTGCCCAATCCACATCAGCTCCCAGGGCTGGTGTCTAGCTCATCACTCCATTCTCCCATCATCCCTGTTTCCCTGTTATACAACTGCATCCTCATAAAACTGTTTGCTTACCTTAGCTTGCTCTTGCAGTGTTGCCACCCATTCAGGATATTGTTGCTGCTGACAGTTTTTGGTCTGTGCTGAGGCTTGTTTTGCTACAATAAGATGAAGTTCAGCCCTCATTAGAAAAAAACCTCCTCTGGCTGATTGACTGTCTCACTTGCTTGCCTTCTGAGATATATGGGTCAGTCACAGCTCCCCAAAAGGCAGCAGCTCTCCCTTCTCATCCTATAACCCATGCCTCACATGGAAGGATGATGAATGCCAGTGTGGACAGCTCTATTCCCCCATCTTCTCTCCTCCTGTGAACCCTGGTTCAGTTAGGCCCATTCTTGCTAAACGAAACCTGAGGAGTGTGGGGGATTTCAGTGGAGCCCTTCCAGGGACGCATTCCTGAAGCTGGAGCTGTGAGAAGAACAGTGGAAAGCAAAAACTTGACTCACTGAAACAGGGCTCAGCAGTCCACAGCCCATGTTTGTACTACAACAATGATGTGGAGAAGCTGCACCCTCAGGCAGGCTGTGCAAGCTCTTGCTGCAGCAGCTATCAGAGCTGCCTTATTCTACCCATGGGTGGAGCTGGCAGCCTGGGAACTATCCCCATTCATGGAGGGGGTGGAGTTCAAAAAGAAAGAACTTAAAGAAATAATGTTAAACAAATCCCCATGATTTAGGAGCCAGTCCTAATTTGGAGCTCTGCCCCTAAACTTTGAGTTTGGGGATGAGCACTAGTGAACCTGGCAGCATGTCCTCCCCTAGTACCAAAGTAACTCTGGGCTCTAGGGAAAAGTGATACAAATTAAGAGATTGATCAGAAATTATTCAGGCCCTCATATGAGTGAGTCCCAAAGGTTCCCTAGTGGCCTAGAGCTCCCAAGGAGGAGCAGGGGTTAGGGGCACTGTAACCTTTTCCTTCAGCCCTCACTGCTGCCAGGCCAAGACAGACTGGTCCTCAGAACTGGGTGTTTACTCCCCTCAGGGAGCTGTCCCATGCTGTTATTCTGCTCAAAAAGCTTGGGCTAAACCCCAGCTGCTGTATCTAGTGTCTCAGAAAATTGTTCCCTCTACTGGCTCTGAGAATGATGTATCAGTGACTGTGATTCCAGGGTGCTTCTGATTCCCCTGTGATTCCAGGTGGAGAATGCTGCCGTCCCCAGGTGGCATTGTCTGCTAGCTTGGAACTCTCCACCCTTGCTAGGTGGCATCTCCAGGTTATCTCAAGGAGCTACTTGACCTTTTGTGGCAATACCTGCTGACTGGGCAGGCTTCTGATCTCTCAAACTCTCCTCCTGTGGCACGGCCAACTGCTTGGAAATGTGTCTTAACTCCTGAATAGCACATCCTCAAAGAAGCCTCCCACCCCACTCTGGAGTAGGCTTCTTGTTGGCCTCCCCTGCCTGCCCCCTCTGAGTTTAAGTACATGAGAATGAAGTTACAAGGATAACAAAATAGAATTGACAGCCTGTGCCTGCCCACATTTTTTCCTACAACTATTTTTCCTAAAAAAAATTAGCATGTAGGTGTTATCTCTGGTGTGACTTTCTGAAACTTCCTGTAGTATGTTACGCAATTTGAGAGAAGAGAGAGCACTTTGGACAGAGCATTCAGTATCTTCTTAAAAAAGGAAGACTGTTGTCTTGGAAAATGGGAAGCAGCAGGTGCTGTGGAGAAAAGACAGTAGTTGTTTAATATAAAAGAATAAAACAAGAGTCTCAAAAGATCATTTAGTCCAACCTCCTTCCTCAAAAAACAAGGCCTTCCTGTGAACAGGTTTTGATTTTTGTACAGGGAAACACCTTTGGATTTCCAGTCCAGTCTTATAATCAATCTCTCAGCCATTGCAGTTAGACACAATGTGAATAAGCCATGTGTGTTATGAAGGTGTGTGTCAAGGTGAAGTACTTACAAACAACTTAGCTGGATCCTTTGCTGATGAGGAGGATGTAGTGGATGAGGTTTCCCTCAAACAGCTAGCAGAGGTTTTCTGATCACAAGCTCTGGTTCCCTTCGGGGAGACTTCAGTCATCCTGACAACTGCTGGGAGGGCAATACAGCAGTGTGCAGGCAATCCAGGAAGTTTCTGGAGAGTGCTGGGGACAACTTCCTAGTGCAAGTGTTGGAGTGGCGAACTCGGGGCCATGCTCTTCTTGACGAGTAGATGGCAACTTGGGCAACAATGACCACGAAAGGATTGAGTTCAGGATCCTGAGGAAAAGAAGGAAGGAGAGAAACAAAATAAGGACCCTGGACTTTAAAAAAGCAGACTTTGGCTCACTCAGGGCAGGATCCCCTGTGTAGCCAGTCTGAGGGGGTAAGGAGTCCAGGAGAGTGGGCTGTACTTTAAAAGAAACCTTACTGAGAGTGCAGGAACAAACCAACCCAATGTGGAAGACCAGCAAGTCTGGCAGAAGACCAGCATGGCTTAGCAGGGAACTGTTCAGTAAACTAAATCACAAAAAGGAAGCTTATAAGAAGTGGAAACTTGGACAAATATCTAAGGAAAAATATAAGAGAAGTAACAAATTGCCCATCAAGAATGACAGGGGCGCCGGGGGGGCAGGTGAGGACGGAGCCCCATGTCCACATCCCTCTGCCTCATCTGGGCCTGTTCCCCACCTTCCTCCTCCCCCCAGCCACATTAGACCAGCCCTGCTTCTCCCCTCTTCCCTCCCACTGCATCAGGCCTGGGCCCACTCCTCCCTCCCCCTCATCAATCCCAGGGTCCAAAGCCACTCCCCCTTCCCCCCCACACTGCTTGGGGTCTGGGCCCACTCCACCTGTCACCACCTCCAAGGAGCAGGGCTGGGGGAGGGGCCCTGCTGCAAGCACCAACCAGAAAGTGGGTGCACTGCGTGCACCAACCAGAAAGTGGGTGCCCATATTTAAGAAAGAGAAGGAGGAGGGTCCAGGGAACTACAGATCAGTCAGTCTCACCTCAGTCCCTGGAAAAATCAAAGAGCAGGTCCTCAAGAAATGCATTTCTAAAGACTTGGAGAAGGTGATTACAAACATTCAGCAGGGATTCACCAAGGGCAATTCATGCCTGACCAATCTGATTGCCTTTTATAATTAGATGACTGGTTCTGTGGATGCGGGAAGAGCAGTGTATGTGGTATACCTTAACTTAGGGAGGCTTTTAATATGGTCTCCTACAATTATTTTCACAGGCTATCTAAAGAAGTACAGGTTGGATGAATTGCATGTAATGAGGATAGAAAACTGGCTGGTTCATCAGGCTTAGAGGGTACTAGTCTATGGCTCAATGTCTAGATGGCAGCCAGTATCAAATGGAATGCCCCAGAGGTAAGGCCTGGGAGGGTGTCTGGGCTGGTTTTGTTCAATATATTCACCAGTGACATGAAAGATGGCATAGAGGGCACCCTCAGCAAGTTTTCAAATGATGGGGAGAATAATTGGGTAAGGCTAAAATTCAGAATGACCTAGACAAATTGGAGGATTGGACCAGAAGAAATCTCATAAGATTCAACAAGGACAAGTGCAAGGTCCTGCATTTAGCATGGAACAATTCCATGCACTGGTACAGACTGGGAGCTGACTAGCTAGGCAGCAGCTCTGCAGAAAAGGACCTGGGGGTACAATGGGTAATAAGCTGAGTATGAGCCAACAGTGTGCCCTTGTTGCCAAGGTGGTTAATGGCATACTGGGCTGCCTTTGTTGGAGTGTTGCCAGCAGATCAAGGGAAGTAATTATTCCCCTCTGTTCAGCACTGGTGAGGCAAAATATGGAGTACTTGTGTCCAGTTTTTGGACCCCTGATACACTACAGAAAGCATGTGGACTAAATGGAGAGTCCAGTGGAGGGCAATGGAAATGGTTTAGGGGCTGGGACACACAATTTATGAGAGGCTGAGGGAACTGGGCTTATTTAGTCTAGAGAAGAGCAGACTGAGATGGGATTTAATAGCAGCCTTCAACTACCTGAAGGGTCGTTCCAAAGAGGACAGAGCTAGACCAGTGGTTCCCAAACTCTGACAGATTGCACATCACCAGTTTAAAATGATCCAACTTTAAGTACCACCACAAATTTTTTCAGTTCAACCTTACATACCACCAGCAAATTTTGATCATATAAAGTAATTATAATAAATCTGTTAACAGTACCCCTGACAGATTGTCTGCATACCACTGGTGATACGTGTATCACAGACTGGGAACTGCTGAGCTAGATTGTTTGAAACAATGGTTTCAAGTTGCAACAAGAAAAGTTTAGGTTATGTGGCAGAGCACCTTTGGGGTGCTCACCACATGGCAGGGGCTACAGTAGGCTGGGGCAGAGCCCAGCAGGAAAGGCAGCCAAGTGTGTCAGGTGTGTGGCAGAGCACCTTTGGGGGTGCTTGTCACTTAAGGGCTCTCACAGGCTCCAAGGGGAGCCTGGTTTGGAGAAGCAGCAGGGGAAACCTCCCCCAGGTACCATTTTAAGGGGGGAGGTGTGTGGCAGGGCACTGCTGGTGCCTGCCACTTTAAGACCTGAGCCAAGCAGTCAGCAGGTGCTTGATTGTGGCAGCCATTTTAGATCCCTGGCTGCCTATATAAACAGATCAGTTCCCTGCTGGCAGGCTAGGTAGCAACATTATTTGGTTGCATGCATTGTTCTGGAGGTAAGGAAGAGCTGTAGGGGATGGCTAGGAGGCTCCTGGTCTTGTAAATGACCTAAAACTGCACCTTGCCGGGAATGAGTGGTCTAGTGGGGCTCTTGGTGGTGTGGGAGCCCCCAGGAAATGCCAGTCCAGTGATCACCCTGGCAAAAGGCAGGTAGGGGCACCTTAACCTTAGCCCTCACCTTCAGGTGGGTTTTTTTAACACTGGAGGTAGCTGGGGCTGGAGCCACCTGAGCCCTGTGCGATGCAAGACCCTTAGGAGGGAGACTGGGGGCCAGGCACAGCTGTGGCCATCTGAGCCCTGTGGTGTGCAAGACCCTGTGGAAAAGTAGGTGTGGCAGGGTATGGCTATGGCCACCTGAGCCCACCAGGGAGGAAAGCTCCATGACCCTGGGTGAAGGAGGTGGAGAGGAGGAACCCCTGTGAGGGGTGGGGGGGAAAACGGGGCTGAGAGCCCAATATGTTTATCTAGAGAGAGCACAATGACCTGCTGCCTCAGATGGGGAGTCAGAGTCCTTGTGAGACCCTGGAACACCATAGTTCCCTAGCTGGTAGGGTTGGAAGGGACCTGAGCAGATCATTAAGTCTGACCCCCTGCCATGGCAGGAAAAAGTACTGGTGTCAAATGACCTCAGCAAGGTGTTCATCTAACCTCCTCTTAAAGACTCCCAGGGTAGGAGCCAGCACCACTTTGCTTGGAAGTTGGTTCCAGATCCTAGCCACCCTGACAGTGAAGTAGTGCCTCCTGATATCTAGTCTGAATCTACCCTCTCACAGTTTGTGACCATTATTTCTTGTCACTTCCGGTAGTGCTTGGGGGAACAGGGACTCCCCCAATGCCTGCTGGTCCCCCCTGACTGGTTTGTAAATGACTGCTAGATCCCCCCTCAGCCTTCTCTTGTGGAGGCTGAACAGGTTCAGATTCTGTAGCCTCTCCTCATAGGGCCTGCCTTGCTGCCCCCTGATCATGCGAGTGGCCCTGCTTGGGAGCTGCTCCAAGTTGTCCACATCCCTCCTGAAGTGCAGTGCCAAAACTGGATGCGTTACTCCAACTGTGGCCTGACCAGTGCTGCATAGAGGGGAGGATCACCTCCTTGGACCTGCTTGAGATGCATCTGTGGATGCATGACAAGGTGTGGTTGGCCTTCCTGACCACATCCCCACACTGCCAGCCCATGCTCATTTTGGTATCAATAATGACTCCAAGATCCTCTTCTGCCTCTGCACTGATGAGAAGGGAGTTCCCCAGCCTGTAGGTATGCTGCTGGTTCTTCTTCCCCAGGTGCAGCACCTTGTACTTGTCAGTGTTGAAACCCATCCTGTTTTCATCTGCCCACCTCTGTAACCTGTCCAGATCTGATTGCAGCCTATTCCTCCCTTCTAGCTTGCCCATATCCCCCTCACATCTTAGTGTCATCAGCAAATTTGAACAGGGTGCTCTTTGCCCCCTCGTCCAAGTCACTGATGAAGTTGATGAACAGCGTGGGTCCAAGGACCAAGGCCTGGGGGACCTCACTGTCCACATTCCTCCAGGTCGAAAATGATCCATCCACCACCACTCTGGGTGCGGCCCTCCGGCCAGTTAGGTGTCAACACCACAGTCCCCTAATTTTTTAATGAGAATGGGGTGGGAGACCGTGTTAAAGGCCTTCCTGAAGTCCAGAAACACTATGTCCACTGCTACCCCCATGTCTAAGGATTTCATGACCTGGTCATAGAAGGCCACCAGGTTGGTCTGACAGGACCTGCCTCTAATAAAACCATGTTGGTTGACCCTAAGCATAATCTCCCCTGCTGGCCCCTCGCGGACATGCACCAGGATAATTCTCTCAAAAAGCTTCCCTGGATCAAGGTCAGACTAACTGGCCTATAGTTTCCTCCTTCCTCCCCTTTTTTTGGAAATAGGAACCACACTGGCCCTTTTCCAGTCCTCTGTCACCACACCAGGGGGTGGTCAGGAAGGCCAAGGCAGAGATAGAACTGGGACTAGCAACCTGGATCAAGGACAAAAAGAAGTCTTTTTTTAAATGCATAGGGAATAAAAAGAAGGTACCAAGTAACATTTGGCCTCTGCAAAACACGCTTGGAAATCTGGTCATCACACCAGACGACAAAGCTAACCTATTTAACAATTTCTTTGCCTCCATTTTCCTGAGCAGGGATTGGGTCACCCCCACCCTGCCCTGGAACCTCCGTAGACCCCAGGAGAGGCGCACCCAGACCGAGGGTCAGTGAGGATCTAGTCAGGGAACTTTTGGAGGGACTGGATGTATTTAAATCAGCTGGTCCTGATAACCTCCACCCCAGAGTGTTGAGGGAATTAGCATAGGTCATTGTGGGACCCCTGGCATGGCTTTACGAGCACTCGTGGTGCTCTGGTGTGATGCAAGAGGACACGAAAAGGGCTAATGTGGTTCCCATTTTCAAAAAAGGGAGGGAGGAGGACCCAGGAAACTATAGGCCAGTTTGTCTTACCTCAATCCTGAAAAAACTTTTTGAGAGAATTACCTTAGCACATGTCCATGAGGGGCCAGCAGAGAAGATTATGCTTAGGTGCAACCAACGTGGGTTCATTAGAGGCAGGTCCCGTCAGACCAACCTGGTGACCTTCTACAACCAGGTCACACAATCCTTACAGGCAGGGGTAGCAGTGGACGTAGTCTTTCTGAACTTCAGGAAGGCCTTCAACACTATCTCTCACCCCATTCTCATTAAAAAAAACTAGGGGACTGTGGCATCAACACCTACACAGTCAAATGGGTCGCTAACTGGCTGGAGGGCCACACCCAGAGAGCAGTGGTGGACAGGTCATTTTCTACCTGGAGGGATGTGGACAGTGGGGTCCCCCAGGGCTTGGTCCTTGGACCCATATTGTTCAACATCTCATCAGTGACTTGGACAATAAGGCAAAGAGCACCCTGTTCAAAATTGCCTACAACACCAAGATGTGGGGGGATGTGGGCCTGCTAGAAGGGAGGAATAGGCCGCAATTGGATCTGGACAGGTTACTGCAGTGGGTGGATGAGAACAGGATGGGTTTCAACACTGACAAGTGCAAGGTGCTGCACCTGGAGGGGAAGAACCAGCAGCATACCTACAGGCTGGGGAACTCCCTTTTTGTAGCACAGAGGCAGAAAAGGATCTTGGAGTCATTATTGATGCCAAAATGAACATGGGTTGACAGTGTGGGGACATAGGAAGGTCAACTGTACGTTGTCCTGCATCCACAGATGCATCTCAAGCAGGTCCAAGGAGGTGGTCCTCCCCCTCTATGCGACACTGGTCAGGCTGCAGTTGGAGTACTGCATCCAGTTCTGGGTGCCACACTTTAGGAGGGATGTGGACAACTTGGAGAGGGTCCAGAGGAGGGCCACTCACGTGATCAGGGAGCAGCAGGGCAGGCCCTATGAGGAGAGGCTACAGGACCTAAACCTTTTCAGCCTCTGCAAGAGAAGGCTGAGGGGGGATCTAGCTGTCATTTACAAACTAGTTGGGGCTGGGGGGGAACCAGCAGACACTGGGGGAGTCCTTGTTCCCCCTGTGGGGGCTGAGGTCTATAGCATAGGCTGAAACGGTAATCGGCCAGTGCTGCTACCCAACGGTGCCCTGTTGCATCCAGTTTGGCACTTGTGAGCACATAGGTCAGTGGATTGTTATCAGTCCACACTTCAA
>JAGPOW010002791.1:37578669-37608107 GCA_030014935.1 Caiman crocodilus
GGGCTGAGGTGGGGACACCAGAGGAGAGGGAGAGGCTGCAGCAGGATCTGGGCCAACTGCAGGAGTGGGCGGACAGGAACAGGATGGGATTCAACGTGGTCCATACCCAGAGCTGGGGCTGGCTGCAGCCAGGAGGATGCACACAGCTGCATTTGAGCCTCGAAGCAGACAAGGGGGGTGGGGGGGAGGGGCCTGAGGCAGCACAACCCTGGCCTCTCCCTAGCTGCCAGCACAGAGCTGATGACTGGGCTCTAGAGCCTAGCACAGCGGCTTGTAGCCAGCCTGGGCTCTGGGCAACTGCAACAAGCAGGCTGCAAACAGCTGTGCCAGGCTCCAGCATCAGCTTCATACCAGCACATGTACACGCACCTTGGAGCAGGCAGTGGGGGAAAGGCCTGAGGCAATGCAACCCCGGTCTCTCCCCTGCTTCTAGCACAGAGCTGATGCTGGTTTCCAGAGCCTGGTGCAGCTGCTTGTACCCAACCTGGACTCTGGGCAGCTGCAGCAAGCAGGGGACAGCCTGAAAACAGCTGCGCCGGGCTCCACAGCTCCAGCATCAGCTCCATGCTAGTGAAGACTGCACATGCACCTCAGAGTGGACAGTGGGAGGACTTCCCTGCTGAAGTCACAAAGCCTTCCAGCTTTCAAGGAGATATGTGCAGGGGTTTCTGGGAAACTGCACCTCAAGCTGCTGACAAGCTAAACTCATGACTTGGGTGACACTCTGTGTGCGTTACTGGTGCTCAGGCCTCTACAAGACATGGTAGTGTGCCCCAATGAGGTCTCCTCCACCCCTACAACCTCAGCCCGATCCACCACTTTAAATAACAGCAGGTATAATACTAACTTAGTGAGAGCAGCAGCACAGTAGCACCAGCAGCATCTCAGGCAGCCAAACTGTGACGGAGCCTTTTTTTCCTCTCCCGCAGGAGCTTCTTCTCTAGAAGCTGCCAGAAAATGCTCCCTGCCAGCCCCAGCCCTGGGGCTTAGGTGTGCCCAGGTTCCTGCATCCTTCTGCTCAGGTAGTAGGGGTGTTGGTCTAAGGACATGGCACTGGAAGATAATGTCCTTTCCTTTGGGTCAATCTAATCTGGTATCTTTTAGCAGACCAACTGAATAGTTACAGAAATACATTTTAGCAAGCTTTCAGGTTGAAACGCTCTGTTAATGAAGTACAATTCACATACATCTGTGAAAAGTTGTTTGTAAATTCAAACAAACACTGAACATCACTAACGCCATCACCAAAAGCCAACTTCCTACTGCCCACAACACACTGAATGGATCTAGGCCATCCCATGACAAGATGCACAAAACCTGCCAACAATATATCCAGTATGGAGATATCTTCTAACTCCAAATTTGTCCTGACATGGAAGCTCAGCAGGGACATGTTCTTCCCCTGCTGGCTGGTGATGCAGTGAGTGACCCCTCCAGTTATGAGAGTGGGGCATAACATGTTTTTTTAGAAAATGAAAAAAGGAAATAGGTGCAGACAGAGTGAGGAGGGTGGCATTCACTATGTCTGCACTTGGAACTTGGGGAACCACAGTAGTGGGAGGCTCACCTTGAAGAACACCAGCTGCTCCACAAAACCAGGATCCAAGCAGGTATGGTGAGGTGCCACTACATCCCCACAAATGCTCAACATACTTTCACTAGGAACACATGCTGGTGGACAGGACAGGTGTTCCTGGGCAACTGAGGCCAGATCTGGCCACATCTGGCTGTAGCTTGCTCGGTAGGCCAAGGGGTCACACAGCAGTGGCTCCACATCCTCGGCAAGATAGGCAGACACCAAGGCCTGAGCACTACCTGCATGATGGTGGGGTCTCATGCCTCTGGACCCCATCATGGAAGCCATGCCCTTGGCCCACATTGGCAGTGCCTGTGGTGGAGGAGGAGACCGTTTGGTGTATGGTGTGCTAGCACAGGACAGTGGATCCCCCTCTTCCACATCTCCCCGCCTCCATCACTCTGCTTCACTGACTCTTTTCACCAGTACCTCCATCCACTGATTCAGGCTTTGGCTGCTGCATACGCTGACCTTCATCCTCAGGTCACACACGGCGGCCAGCATATGGACCATACTGGACCACAAGGGATCAAGCCATTTCCTGATGCCCTCCTTCAGCTGCTTCATCAATGCCTGCATGTTTGGTGATAGTGGCTTTCCCCAGCCAGGAATATTGATCCCCTGGAAGCTTTCCATTTGGCTCTGAAGTTCCCTCACTACAGGGATTACCTAGCTAAGGAGGACATCACCAGTGCTGAGGGTCTCAGTGTCCTTGAGGACCACCAAGATATGGGAGATAGTATCCCACTTAGCTCTGTTAAGGGGGCCACTGATCCCAACCTCCCCGAGTTTGCTCCACCAGCCTCTCAAGCATCAGGTATGTGGAGTTCCACTGAGTCTCCATATCCTGCATGATTTTGTGCTGTGGGATATTCAGCTCTACCCGCTTGTCCTGCAGCATCTTGCCCCCCTGGATGCTGTGATGGAAGTAGCCTGCCACCTTCCTATATTTGGATATGAGCTTGCTGGTGGTGCTAGCACCATCACCAGCAGCCCTGTTCACCTCCAAGGCATCCCTGACAATGAAATGGAACTTGTGTGTCACACAGTGGATGTCAACAAAGCTGGTATCACGGACTGCCTTGACCGTATTGATCCCATTGTCGGTGACCTTGAAGCCACAGGTGAGCTCACTCTGCCCAATGAGTCACCCCTGCAGCAAGTGATTCATTGCACCCATGATCTTGCATGATATGTTGCCATGTGGGACTTATCCATCATCTCAGCTTGAAAGACAGAATGTTGATGGCCTGACTAGTCACACCAGTGCCCTGTGAAGGA
Source organism: Caiman crocodilus (assembly GCA_030014935.1). Taxonomy (NCBI): domain Eukaryota; kingdom Metazoa; phylum Chordata; order Crocodylia; family Alligatoridae; genus Caiman; species Caiman crocodilus. The sequence goes on from JAGPOW010002791.1 coordinate 37,581,527, forward strand.
CAGGTAGGTGTGATCTCCACCAGAGCTGCTCCAGATGTCCAAGGTGAAGTGTGAGGCCACCTGCGGATCTGCCTTGCGCAGCTCCTCCCTCAAGTACACCCTGCATGCCTCATACCGGGAGGGCACCACTGTCCTGTTGGTGGTGGTGCATGCAGGCACTTGATGTGATGAAGCCATGAGCACCATGAGCCACCTGAATCCTGGTCACTCAACTGAGAAGGGCTGGCCATCAACAGCAAGCATTTCCCCAATGCTCTGCGAGATTTCACTCGCCCTTTCAATGTCCATCTTTCCTCCACTGTTCTAGGGTGGCCTGCCTCTGCTTTGCGGGGGGACAAGGGTTTTGGAGTGAGAGGGGGACTTCGTTTTGGGTATGCTCCCACTGGTGCCAGGCTGAGGAGGAGTAAGGGCAAGGGGATGGTACCTGCGGAGATGCATCAACATTGCCAAGGTGCTTGCGTGTTTTGTTCCTTTGCCCCAGCTACTTTTGGCTTGGCAGTGCAGGCAGACAGCATATGTGGGATCATCTGCCACCTCAAAATGATCCCAGACCACACTACCCACTTGCTTCTAGGGTGCAGGTACGGATCTGCACTTTCCCCCTCCTCAGCAGACAGAGACACAGCAACAGGAAGAGTGGACTCAGCTGAGCTGCTTGCCTCCAGAACCTCTACCTCAGCCTCCTATAAAGTGTCTTCTGGGGAAGACCTGGCTCTAGAGGAAACTTGAGGGGTGTGGAGCACAAACACAGCTGATTCCCCCTCCTTCCCCAGAATTTCCCTTGCTAGGGCACTCAGATCCAGCTGCAGCTCCAGGTTCCCCCCCGGCACTGGAAGGCTCAGCATGGGAAGTGAAATGGGGGTGTCAGAGATGGTGCTGGTGCTTGTTGTCATGGTGGTGGTGGGGGGGGGGGGAGGTTATGGCTAGTGCTTTTGGAGAAGATGCAGACTCAGGCACAGGCAGTGGCACTGCTCCCCTCTCTCTCTTGCTGCTTCTAGAAGCCTCATCCTTGCTAGCTGTAGGAAACAGGATGCATCTCAGTTTGTGGGGGAGTGGGGAAACTTATACTTCTTCCTCTACCCCCTCTTTCACTCCTCTCTGAAGGCTTGCCAGCTGCCTTTCCACCATGCTTCATGGTGTGTTTCATAGTGTCTTACATTTATATACTTTTATAACAACATCTTCCTTCCTATTTAAATTCTGTAATGCAATATGCCACAAGGTATATATGTATAGAAATAAAATATAAATGCATATCCCTTCCTATATAAATTCTATAGTGTCATATGCAATATATTTATAAAACTGATAAGAATAAATCAATGAATATAATCATAAAATAAAAGGGTCTAGAAGAAAGCAAAAGGTATTGTAGAATCCCACTTGCAAGGTTAGCAAGTAGAAAATCACTCAAATCAATGGTAGTAGTAGCCTTCATTGTCTGCCGAATCTGCTGGAAGATAGCTCAGTAACTGTCAGGCCCCAAGAGAGAAAGCAAGGCAGTTCAAACAATATTGCCTTTTATGCTGTTTTTCCTTCCCTCCCCCAGGGATTGGAAGGGACCTCAGGGAAGGATCACAGTCACTAGCCAGCTACACAGTCAATATGACAGCAGTCCTTCCCCCCCTCCCCCCCCACACTTTCTGTTTCTCTGCAGGTAAGCCCAGCTTGAGCTTCGAAACTCAAAACATTTCAAAATGTTTTGACTGCCCTCCTTTTGTTTTGAAACTGTTATGAAGTCCTTCACTTCATTTCGATTTTGCTGTTTCAAGCTTGAAATGAATCAAAACAGCATTGAAATGAAGCAGCCAGCAAAATTTTTCACAGCCCTAATGCTGAGTGCACATAAACCAAGTTGAAAATTGCTGAAACTGGTTTGAGATAAACCTGGTCGAATATAGTATCAGACTTAACTGATTTGGGTCAAACCAGTTTATGCAATGTCTATCCCAGACCCCTTGCTGGTTTGAGATAAACCAGACACCCCCAGTAACCCAGCATGCTCTCTGGGCTGGGCAGGGCTCTCTGCTCCATAGCAGAGCTAGCCCCTCCCATCTGCTCCCTGGCTGGAACTCCAGCAGAGACTTATAGGCACAGCAGGATCTTCCTGGCTTCTCCAGTGGTGTACCATGGGTCTTAGGCACCCAGGGGGCAATGCTCACATTTGCACCCCCCCATCCATGGCCAATCACTGACTGGGGTGGCCCCCGGTGGCTGATTGCTGAGCAGGGGAAGGGGGTGCAGGTGTCCCCCAGCAGCTGATCACTGTGCAGGGGTTAGGAGTGGTCTCCCAGCAGCGGCAAAACCAGGAGTGCCACCAGGAGACTGAGTACCCCTAGAGGTCCCAGCCAGTACCTCCCCACCAGGCATGCTGCCCACCCCGCCCGTCAGGATGCCACTGGACTTCCCCCTGCCCTACCTGCCCCCTTGCTTCAAGCAGGACATACCCCCTCCCTCCCATCCCCCACAGCATGAACCCCAGCTCCCAAGACCTTAGGCATGTGGTATGTTAGTTAATGCAGACATGTGTGAGTCTCCAGTTTCAATGGGACAGGCAGACAGAACAGTGACCCCTTAAGGCGTTTTGGAGCTAATTAACAGGTCAGCTGGTAAAGTGTTTAAGAAGCTTTTGAAGTAATGGCGAAAGGCTATTGTTTTGCTGATTGGGTGATAAACACTGTTATCAACCCCCTACTGGCTTGCTCACCTGTCAGATTGTTGCAGAAAGTATAAAGAAGCAGGGAGGGAGATTGAGAAACTCCATATCATCAACAGATGCATGCATTTCACTCCCCGCTCCCTTTGCCTCAGAGTGCTAGCAGGAGGCTGGGGGCTGGCAACACTCCTTCCCCTTGAGCAGCCAGCAAGGAAAAGCCTGGGATGGTGCAGGCAGACTTTCCTGATCAAAGCATCCTGCCAGGGCCTAGCCACGCCCCCATCTCAGCATTGTACAAGAGACGGGAAGGCTGCTCTAGTGCCCCCCAGCTTCTTGCCTGAGCCACTGCAGGCATGTGCCTGAATTTCTGGAATGAAAAGGGAATATCTAACCATCTCCAAATCAGTTCAAGTTTTGCAGGTTACACTAAACTGCAAAGATTGAATCAATTCAGGCTCAGGTTTTTTGAATGTTTGTCCCTGGCCCAGGTGTGTGACAAAGGAGTAAAGTGAAAGCAGTGCTCCTCTTTAACTAGTGAAGAGAAAACATGCAGATAATACTGAGTTTTCACCTCAGAGCAATGGTACTGTGTGCCCTTTGAGGAATCAGAGCTGCTCATGGACCGATTGGCTGCCAGAAAACAGCCCAAGAGCTGCTAATATCTGGACAAAACTACAGGCCAGGCCAACTTGTTTCTCTTCAGAATAGGTTAACATCCACAGGAACAATCTTGTGGTTCTTCCCACCTGCATTTCATATTAGTGACTCCCTTTCTGATTGCTCTGAAATCAAGCAAGTTGCATGGCCTTTTGGGACCAGAATAAGCCTGAAAACATCCACAGCTTGTCTGCACAACCTTGACTTCCTGACCATGTTATACTGTTGGACCTTCCCTACCTTGAAAGCAGCCTCTTTGGCAGATGAATTTATGTTATAGAGCTCCACAGCATCCAGAACAGAGGAGATGAACTTTCACTTTCACATTACACTCAACTTCACTTGACCCTTCACGTTCTGGCCCCAGAAATAGCCAGCTTTCAATTAGCATCTTCCTGAGGCTGTTGATTTTGATAAGATCGTGTGACATTGACAGCATCTGGGGCATATAGACCTTATGTATTTAGGTACAGTTTCTGCTCAGTGCCTCTTCCAATTAAATGTGGCAGATAAAGCATTTGCTACTCATCAAAAAGTGATCTGGCAAGCAAGGGCAACACCCAGGAACAGTTCAAAGGCTTAATCAGTCTTAGTAGCTGGCCTGTATTCCACACAGCACAGAACTGAACTTAAATCTCTTGAACTTATCCTGTTCACAGCAATTCTCACCTTTCTGTTGCACAATAACCCCACCTTTGTCCCAAGCCAAAGCTCTAACGTTTATTAAGTGTCCCTTGCAAAGCTTATTGATCTCAGCATACTTTGTCTGAGGCCCTAGGTGTTCAAACACAATAACCATCCCTATAATTCCCTCTGACCAATACAATACAATTGTCCCTATTACACCAGGCCAAACCTGCATTGTAAATTAACAGACTGAAGAACATCATACTTAGCTGTGCTCACCCCTCAACCCCACCCCCATAAGAAAACCCTTAGAATTGGATTCCTTTGTGATACAGGATCTTAGTTGGATTTGAAACATCCCACTAAACAAGCATTTCAGTGCATCTGGACCTGACCCGAGTCATAACAGCATTCCACCAAACCTCTACATCAGTGCTTCCCAAACATTTCTTCAGCATGATCCCATTTATGGCCCCATTTCCTCAGCAGGACCCCTCAACTCCCAACCTATAGCCCCCCACTCCCATGACCCCATTCACTGATCTTGTAACCCCATATGGGGTTGTGACCCACAGTTTGGGAACCTCTATTCTACATACTGCACACTTCATGTCAGATGCAATTTGGGCAATGTAAACATTAAGGAGTGATTTTAAGCCCACACTTGACAGAAGTTGATATTTTGAACACTATAATAACAACCCTTAAGTTTTGTCATAATACTGTACAATTCAGAACAGCAAGCAAATCAATTAAGTCAGAGATGAATGGCAGCAAAACCAAATGCAACACAGTTAGAACATCTATATCTACACATGTAGGTTAGAGAAGATCATTTATCAAAGGACCATTCATCTTCATTAGTGGAAAGTAGTGCCGTAAGGGGCCAAGAAACTCAGGAGCATGACTTACTCTACAAGATAAATAACTGCTTTGTCCAGCTATGAGGGAAAAAGTCAGTAGAGCTCATTTGCTGTATGGGGAAAAGCTGAGCTGTAGATGTGACAGATCTCTGTGTGTTTAACATGGAGAGACCTTTCCCAGGCACAACATATCCAGTCACTATACCTAATATACAGGCTTTCAGGCAAACTTGGGAACACTCCATTTCCAACACAATCTGGAGATAAAGCCACTTCACCAATCAGTTCTCTTGAAGATAAAATATTGATCAAACCCAAAAAGGTATCCACATATGCTACAGTATCAGAGAGGGATAGGCAATCTGAAAACTGTTGGCAGAATGGAGTCTCTTTATATCTGTGAGCTTCTGTATTTCAACTGTGAAACACGCCTCCTGTCTCCTACCCTGAATATTTGTCAGTACAGGCCCTGATCCTGCAGGTACTTAAGCACAGGAATAATAGGCACTTATATATGTGCTGGATGCCTGCTCAGATGCATGCTAATTAGAATGCTCCAGCAGCCTCTGCATCACGTGTATTTAGCGCCCCCGTGCTTCAAAATGGCAGTTATTTTGAAGTGCGGGATAATGAATACATGAGATGCTGTGGGCCCTTTAATGAAAACAGCTCTTAGAGCTGTTTTCATTAATTAAAGCATTCTTCCCCCCTCCCCCAGCAACACATGTGAAGATGTCCAATGTTACTTGTGCAAGTAACCATTAGCTGTAACAGCACTAATCATGTGAGTAGGATTATACACCTCCTCAAGCATTTGCAGGATAGGGGCAAGGTCTGTCTCTTACTACATTATGATCATTGCCTAGTAAAATGGGGCTGTAGTCCCACATGGGTCTCATTGGCATTACTATAGCATGAATAATAAATAACACCCAGATGCAAAACACTGTCTGGACACAAACCAATTTCATGAATTGGGAAGTATTAAGTCTTTGGTACTCACCTCTACCCATTTTCCATTGATTTCTATGAATAAGACACAGAACGGGTCAGATTTGGAAGTCACATCTCGGTCCAGAAGGTTTTGGCCACACACAGATAATTCAACTTTGCAAACACAGTACTGGGTTCCAACACGTCCCGCTGGAGTGGGGCTTACTGTGTACGCCATGGACTCTGGCAACAACAACTCCAGACAAACTGCAGGATAAGAGGGAATGGAGGAAAGTATTAGTCATGGCAGAAAGGCAAACAATGCAATGACTGTGGGATAAACTGCACTGAGGCTACATCAGCAAAGCTCCCAAAATGAAGCACCTGATGACATCCAGGATTCAATCCCCTTGCACTAGCTCTGCCCTGAAACAAAACTGGCTTCTTAGATCTGTTCTGTACCAAGCCTTCTATTTTAAACGAGAGCCTTCTACTCCTGTTCGTAGTGTTCTTGGGCCAGCTCTGGGGAACAGCAAGGAGATGCATAATATTAGAATGCATGCTAGTCTAGCAGATTAGATTCCAGCTCTTGGCCCTTACAGTATATAAGATTCAAACTGAAAGCAAAAAAAATCTAGCAGTGACAGCAATATGCTGTTCAACCACTACCTACAACAAACAGTGGATTCTCCATCACCTGGAATCTTTTTCATACTTTTGGAGGGTGTGGCAGGGCACTGTTGGTGCCTGTCACTTTAAGGGCTGAGCCAAACAGCCAGCAGGTGCTTAATTACAGCAGCCATTTTCGATCTCTGGCCACCTATATAAACAGAACAGCCTGCTGCTGGTAAGTCAGGCAGAAACACTGTCTGGCTGCCAGGCTGTATGCAACATCCTGGAGGTATGGGCAGGAACTCAAGCGGATGGTTTGGAGGCTGCTGGTCCTGGGAATGACCTAAAACTGCGCCTTGCTGGGAGTGGGTGACCTGGTGGGGCTCCCAGTAGTGAGGGAGCCTCCAGGAAGTACCAGGCCAGTTACCATCTCAGTGAAAGGCAGGTCACAGCACCTAAAAAACCCCAGCTCCCACAACTGGGTGGGTTATACCATAGTAGGGCCAAGAAGGTGATCCCAGGTTAGAGAGTGGGCTGGAGGCTCAGAAGCCTGACTTGAAACACTCTTGACTGGTCTGTGTTGGGGCCAGGAACAGAAGGGTCAAAAGGGCCAGGGGCCCAGCGTGAGGGACACCCAGAGCTGAGGGCCTGAGATTCTGACTGGCTCTGGAGGTAAGGCTAGGGTCTGTGTGGCCAAAGGTCCTGGGAAGCCCATGCCAGAGAGAGGGAAGAGCTCAGGGAGCTAGGCAGCCCAGAATGAGGGTAGAGTAGGCCGTCTGATTGGAGGGATTCAGTTGGGGTCCAAATTGAAGGGTTCTGGGGCCCAATGTGGGGCCAGTGATGTTAATAACTGTGGATGCCATCTGCAAGGCTTGGGCTGCAGTGTAGGGGAGGAATGGAGCTGCAGATAGTGCTCCCTGGCATCAGGGCAAAAATGGGCAGCCTCCCACCTAATTAACAACATGATTATGTATCATCAAGGCATGGCAGGAGAGGAGGTGGGCAGTTGGCCCAGAAACAGATGGGCGGGCCAAAGGCAGACAGGCCTTGAGAGACCCCTTGTTACAGAGGGCTATGTAAAGGAATAGGCTCTAGTCTAGCAACAGTTTCTTTGGCTCAGTGCTTATACAGAGCACTGACAAATTTCACTGTAGGAATTACTGGGTGAAAGGGTCTTGTGTTTTATAGGAGACTGGACTACCTAAATCACATTGTCCTTTGGGGTCTTAAATCTATAGATAATAAAATTATTGTGATATACGAGCGGAAATTAAATAGCCTGCTCCAAGGCTATATAAACTCTAGAGCAGGGGTAGACAACTCCCTGCACACATACCAGAGTGTGGCATGCAAAGGCATTTTACTTGGCTTGCATGACTTGGGGCAGAGGGTGGGGAAGTGGCCAGGGTTGCACTGCCACAAGAATCAGGTCCCTCATAGCTTCTCCACTACCTGTCCGTCCGTGGCATGCCAATGTCTTACAAGTGGAGGCTGTGGGTGTTTTTGGCACTCTGTGCAAAAACGTTGCTGACCCCTGCTGTAGATGTCCTTGGTTGCTCTCACAATTCTTCCATTTGTCTATCAAGGGGCTAAGTACCTATCTTCCCCATTGATATCAATTCATAGTGAAAAGTCCCAAGGTCTGGCTCAACATTGTCCCTTTATCTTCATGGTTGGCCATGAGATTGAATGCCATAGGAATTTTCTTTTAAGAGATGCTTAGTTGGGCTGTATTCTGTGATCCTAAGCACCTACCTTCTCCACAAAAACTGCTGGGATTTTACTTCATGTTCTATATTTGGTTCTTCACAAACCTCCTGAAATTCCTTCTTAGGTCTGAACATATCATTCTTCCTGACTGGCCCCTAGAAGTTGGCTCAATATTTTATTTGCAAAAATACTTTATTGAGAAGGAAGAAGAACAAGTGCCAAGGCCTCACATATCCATATAAATCCACAGTCCTGATAATGATGTTGTATAACAAGCTCTCAGTCATTCTTTGGTGCTAAAAATTCTCTACTAAGTGAAACAACAGGTATCTATGTTCTCTCTCTGCCTTAAATTTCCTCCTCCATCCACTTGTTGTTAGTCATAAGTGCTCCAAGGTATCTGTACTGCTTTATTTATTGCTATGTATGGTCACTGACTGCTACATAGCATCTATCATTGACCAACACCAGAAAGAAGAGAGTGTGCCAATAATAAAGCAAAGAGTAAAGGAAGAGGGAAATTCCAAGAAGATCCTAATGAACAAAGATAAGGCTGTTGGACTGGGATTATCCAAGTTGTGTTTCAATTCTATGCAGCAGCAAAATGGGTAGTAACCACTTAAAGCATGTACGTTGAACACTTAATAGCTAAGTAAGAACAGGGTGGTTCAGCCACACTCTACAAATGCCCCACATATATCTCACCTCACCACTTAAATCCATTAGACCCATATGCAGAGCATCAGGTCAGGTTCTAATATTTAACACAATAAGTACATAAGTCATTACCTATATACACCAACCAAGGAATTTGCTACTAAGACTGCAGACCTCCCACCACCACAGGCAAGCTGACACCACAGGCAGAGCAGGCTGAAAAGCTATTAAAGTCGCATGTCACCTCACATGTCTGACAAAGGAATGCTGTTAGGTCAGATTTAGGCCTGAACTGAAGCTGTACAGAAACAAAACTTAAGGCCAACAAAAGACTTCCTGGTGTTTTTAACAATACAATTGAATGCATTTGTCACATAAAACATTTCCCCAAAGCTTTCAGAGTTTTGATATTGCAGAACAGTGCTAATGAACTAAAGCTGGGGACATTATTAGCAGTGTTGAAGCCTCCAGATAGGGGAGAGCGTTCTGCATTAGCTATAACCTTGCAGCAACACCAGCATAACCTACTGATAGCTTGGACACAGTTATGCTGCTGAAAAGGTGCTTTACATCAATAGAACTGTTCTTATATAGGATGAAGGCCTTATCTATGCTGGTACAAGGCTGGTACAGGTTTATTTTTGCAAATAAACCTGTATTCCCACTCTAACTCTGTCACTGTAACTATTTGGTTAATATGACTGGCCCCTGCTCATCTTACCTTGGCACCATAGCCCAGGTGTCCACAATTAAGACAGTTGGCACCACATGGCTAGAGAGCACACCCGTGGTTGGCATGGAGCACAGGGGCCACGTTCATAAAACAGGCCCGAAGGCTAAAGCAGAGTGGGGGATACATCCAGACGCAGGAAATGGAGCCAGACACTCCATTATTTAGATAATGGGAGTTAGGAACCCAAGGTAGCTTTTCGAGTTGTTCACTCAACCAGCATTTCTGACGTGCTGAAAGACTGGAAAAAATATTTTTGCAAGAAAATATTTCAGAAATAGATTGGGAAGGGAATGACTGAAAATGACAGGAATATTTTAATTAATTTCTTTGGTCAGTTTGATCAAGCTGAAAGAAGTGCTGTAAGCGATTTTAAATGTTCTTTTCATTTTAAAATTGTAAAGAATGGTGGTAAATGCAAAGAAGGAATCTCCATTATTTACCAAAAAAAACCCCAATTAAAAAAAAAAAAAGAGAAATACAAAGGAAATCCTCTGGAAGCTGCTTTTGCCACCTCCTTGTATTCAATGGCAAAGCCTGTTTGGGTTTTTTTATTTAGGAAAACATAGTAGCTTTACAAGTTACAAACAAACCTACTCATCTTTTCATACCAACAAAAAAAAGAACAGCCTTGGGCCTGGTTTACTCAGTGTCTGTAATGCTATTATTAGCTACTTCTCTCTGTAGTGCTATTGTATCAGTTGGTAGTGTGATGTTTACTTATGTGGTCTAACTGCATCCACACAAGTGGTTATAGCTGTATTATAGTGATAGTGGTATGTTATGCTGGTAGAGCTAATTTCCTTTCCCATACAGGAATATGCACTTTTATATCAATGCAAGTGCAACCGTATTAGGTGAGCTGCATTGCTATACTAGTCTGCAAGGAGCAGTACAACTTCTGAATATGGGGAAGATGCATAAAATTGCTCTGTGTAGCTACAAAACTGGTAAAGCACCAGCATTTCTAGGGCTAAGAAGGTTGATTGAGCCTTCATGCCCATTTGGTCTTTAGCATCTCTTTTGGGACCGGCAACAAAAGCTTTGATTCATGCCCAAAGTAATGCTATTTTTGATGTTGAGACCTGCCTGGAAAAAATAAACAGAGACCTACATCTCATTTTATATATGCCAACAAACATCTGAGTACATAATTGTGGGTCAACCCTGAGCCAGGCTGGATTTCAACTAACTTCCTAGAGATAGGAAATTCCAGAGGCAATGACTCTGATCCCCATGTCTTATGTCCTCCATGTTGTGAAGGAGGACACCGGTCATTTCAGGGATTTCCTCATGATTAAAGGGGGTTATTTTAAGTCCTTTAAAAAGGCAGTTCTAAGAGTCTGGAAGAGCCCAAGCCCCTTCCTTTATATGCCTTACCCTACCTTGAAGTTTAAGCATTTGTCTACCCTTTGTCCTAGTACAAAAGTGTCTTTTTATCTAGACAAGCAGCCCCCCATTTTCATTCTTCTTTCAATGACTGAGTGGTAGAAAATATAGCAAGAAGGAGAGACCTGCATCAGCGAACAACAAGCAATGCAGCTGCTAAACTGGGGAACAGAGTATTGATATACCCAATTCACACTGCTCATGTAACCCAGCATCTCATTCCAAGACATGCTTCAAATCATATCCTACTGCAGAAGCAGATGATTCTGGTCTCAGGTGTGTTTATTCAGTGGTTCACAAGCAATAAACATTCCACTGGCCACAAAACTGGTGCCCAATTTTCTAGGCTGACCTGCCATTAAGAACGTTTGAGGTGTCTGGGGATCATATCGGTAACCCCAGCACTATTCCTCCATTATAAACATCAACAGCCCCTCCTGCTCACTACTCAGGTGACCCTGCACAAAGAAAGGCAATGAGATAAAGTTATCTGCAGAAGACTACACACTCTGGAGAAAAAACATTTCAGAGGGAAAGCCCTCTACTCTAGCCCACTTACTTGCCTGGAACAGGCCTGTTGCCTGAGGCAACTGAAAGCAAACTCAGGCAGATGTTTCAGAAGGATGAAATGCAGCTGAAGCCAACATTGTTATTTATAAATAGAAATGGGTGGAACATGCAGCTTGTCACCTCCTTACACTCAATTGTAAACCAGTGCCCCACTCTACTCTGAGATGACAGCTTCCTACACTTGCTTTGTATCCACCTGAACGTCAACTCAATTCACAAGGGAGGAGATAACCAGGCATTTTTCCTGACAGAAACCCCTGGCTACAAAACCCCTATATACATAGTGTATTTCCCTATAGGGAATGATTCTCAAACCATTCAACCGTCTTCCTCACTCAGGAATATTCAGAGCTGATAAATGCCACACTTGTTGATGATAACCAATAATTCAACTAAGAAGAGCCTGTTAAATGCCAAAGTGCAAATTAACCCAGGTACTCAGATGTTATATTTAGGACTAAAAAGTTCCCAACCCTTTATTTCAGTGCCACATTCCTGCCTAAATTACAAATTAAAATTCCCAACAATTTTCCAGCAAAGATCTCTACAGTAGAAATGAGACTTAAAACAAACATTCCCCATGATCCTGTGGAAGGAGCAAGATCTTCTGCTTGACTGTTTCAGCAGATCCAATGGAAACAGCCCTGTAATTCAGACACTACTGCTGGGAAATGAGTTGGTATGGATATAGTGACACTCACCATTCTTTTGGAGATGGAGAAGGATCACTAGAGTGCCATCAAACAGTGGATCCAGAGCAGAAGGAAAATGGAAACAATTTGTGCTGCCCCACAGCAAACCTGCCAGCTATCTTGTGCCCTGGATTAGCCCTATTTTCTGAGTCTGACCCTACAAACAGTTCTTGTAGTACATTCCTAGATGCCCCCAGTAGATTTCATGCTGCATGAAGCACCATCATGGTGCAGTGAGTCACAATATGATAGCATTTTGGTTGGGAGACAAACCTGAATGATGAACCCATGATCTGGATCCAAAATCTCCAACAGAGTGTTCACAGATGAACTTGTGTCTCATAAAGCAGAAGACATCTGGCCTTGAAGGTCTGACTCAAATCCTAAACTTCCCCCCAGTTTGGGAATTCTCAGCCCGAGCATTTTGATTATGTCCAGTCTCTACCACGAGGTGGTGTTGCATAGATGGCAGAAAGGCAGCTTTGGTCAACAGTACTTCTTAACACTTAACAAACAGCACTGACAGGTTCAGGGAAGGACAAAGGAGACAAGGTAGGCAGGAAACATGACTTGGGCAAGGACATGAACTACAGTGCTTTCATGAAGATGCAAATCATTAGAAACTGTTTTTTGAGAAGAGATGATTGGGGCATTGACTCCACAAAGACTGTCTGTAGGAAGTATCCATTTCCCACCTCCCATTTCAACTGTTCTGCCAAAACCCCCAAGTTCATGGGGTTACTGAAGGCCACATTTTTCTGCAGGGGAAAAAGAAAAGAAAAATAAGAAAGAATCCCTTGGGCCTGGCAGAAAAGGGAAGATGATGATAATTAAGGCAGACATTAAAAACCTGCACCCCTCAGAAATGCCCATTTGTTGAGTGCTTCATAGCTTAACACCTCCAGTGTAACACGTCAAGCATCTTAACACTCTGGTCTGATAAACTGCCTGCTTCTGTACGTCAGGGCATTAAACCCTGATTTTCATCCTCTTTTATTTCCCTCACAATGGCATGAGCATTGACTGCACGCTCTCTCCATCACAATAGCATGAGCATTGACTGCACGCTCTCTCCAGCTGTGTTCCTATCCTACAACAGTTTCTGGATACCCCTAGCTCCTTTCATTTCATTCTCATGTCAAAGAACAGGACAACCCTGACTGCTTGTTTCTAGCAGGAGGGAGGGAGGAGTCACTTCAACTGTTAAAAGGTCACAAAAGGTTAGATAAGAATCTACTGCTAATGTCTAAACCAGCCTAGTAACATGCCTGGTTCAGAAGAGGCAGTGTGGCTCAGTGAACAAGCGACAGGACTGAAAGTCAAACCATCTATGTGCTGCTCCAGGCTCTGGAGAACATTGATATTTCCTGTACCTCGGAAGCTCTCTCTTGCAGAAGGCTGACATCAATGAAGAGATCTGACATTGCCTCAAAATGCGCAAGTGCAGTCTTTGAATGCTGCCTGCAGAAGATCCTCCGAATCCAGAGGAAAGACAGACACACCAATGTTAGCATCTTCCTGCAGGCAAACACCGCAAGTATTGAGGCAATAATTATCCAAAGTCAACCTAGCTGTGCCAGCCATGTCATCCAGATGTCTGACTTCAGACTCCCAAAACAAGTTTTATTGTCCCAGCTCAGCCACGTGTACACTCAAGAAGAGGTCAGAGAAAGCACTTCAGGGACATTCTCAAGGTCAACTTAAAAAAAAAAATGCAGTATCTAGATATGTCAGCTCATAGGAGACTATTGCCCAGGACAGTCTCAAATGGAGGAAGAGTCTGCTGTAAGGATTTCAGTACTTTGAAACTTCATGAGAACAACATGAGATTGAAAAGTAGGAGCAGCAGAAACAGCATGTCATAGATCAAATCAAGAATCCAGCACCACCTGCCCCACATAGAAACGCATGTCCAAGCAGCAGTAGAGTCTGTTCATTTGGGATAGGCTGTATCAGCCATCTTTGGACACACAGATAAGATAATCATGGAAGACAATTGATTATCAAAGCTCTCTAGGCAGTCACAGATCAGCACTTGCTGCAATTTCCAAGGAACTACCCCACTTTATGCAGCTGAAAGACAAAGGATACATCCACCCTTTATAAGGTACTTTAAGCTCTGTGAATAAAAAGGTACTAGATAAGAGCTCAATACCATCATTAATTACTCTTCTACCACCTTGTACCTGGGAGAACTCCCCAGTGATACTCAACAGTGTATGTAGGCTGGAAAGACATATCATGGCTTTTATGTATGTGAGTATACAACTAATCATTCAAAATTAGCACGTGCATCAGTTGTTCCATTGCCTACTACTGTAATTCCACACCGAGTCTCCCAAGGAAAGCTTGTCCCTAAGCAGTGTAGGTCAGTGTTTCTCAACCAGTGTGCCAAGGCACAATAGTGTGCTGTCAAAAATTAACAGGTATGCCATGGAATTTTGTCACAGCCATGAGCTACAATGAGCTCATAAGTATGGGGATGGGGAATGCCTTAAGAGTTGTTTCACAGAAAACTTTTATGAATATAAGTGTGCCTTGGGCTGGAAAAGGTTGGGAAACACTGGTGTAGCTGATCCCTGTATAAGCTCACATAGCTCCAATGCATTCCATGGAGGTGGGGCAGCTTGCACCAGCTGCGAAAATGACCAGCAGTTCCCAAGAGGTAGCACCATGAGAACCAAAGACACTAAAACAGTGGTTCCCAACCTTTTTAAACTGAGGACCAGCATACTGCAGTCTGGAAGTGACTGGCATACTGTGGACTGGCAGCCAATATTTTATACCATACTTTATACTGAGTATAAAAAAGGGTTGGCTGCTGGTTTGCAGTATGCCAGTCATTTCTAGTCCAACAGCCAACCCTCCTGTGGACTGGCAGTCAACCTTCACGGCCCAGTACCAGGCCAAAACCCGGGAATTAGAAACCTCTGCACTAAAACATAGGAAATAATACCTTGAATTAAGTGTTTGCTTTGAGGTATGTGAAAGATGTCCCACCAAATCCAGGCCTCTACACAGTGCATGTGTCTGCTCTTAGAGCCACAGGGCCTTGAATATGGATATTCGCTCAATATTTTAAAAACAAGCTCTATAGCTTTGTGGTCCCAGATTTCTGCTTAATCTTCAAAGTCACTCTGAATCACAGGCCTAACTTTAATTCCCCCCAGTAAATATAAATACTTTGTGTTATCATTAACTTTATTTAACTGCTAGGGACAGGCAAGCAAAGACAAAGGCTAATTTTTCACCTCCAGCACAGTCAAGAGATCCCAAGTTCGTCCAAGGAGCCACGTGAGTGATGTATCGTATTACTTCTCCTACGCACACAAGCAAAAAGCTTACAAAACTTCTGACATCATCTCTCTTTCTACACTTGATTCTGATTAGATAACAACTACTCTCATGAGTTTAATGCGATCATTCCTGATTTACAATGATATGGAAGCAGAATCTCTGATTAAATAAATCACTACAAAGATAACCACCCAGTTTTAACACTGTTTAAGCACATGGGAGACCTCAGATAGAGATGTATTTAAGTTGACAAAAGAAAAATAAATCTTCTAATTCCATCCCTCCTAGAAGCACAGTCTGCCCCAAGAAAAGGTGGTTTAGTATTTGCAAATGTTGTGCCTTTTCACTTCCCTAAAGCTTCTGTTTCCAGTTACAATTAAATCATAAACAGATCATGCAATCAAAGCCTTACAATAGCCACCCTGTTCTATTTATACGGCATTGTCTATCTGCCTCTTCCTCCAGAAAGGAATGCAGGGCAGCTGTGCTGGCAAAAGTCTGATCCTAGAGGAGCAGAAAGAGATAAGGTTTTCCCTCCTATTTCCTCAAGCCTCTGTAATTGCTCATGAAAGCAGAGGCAATAAGTGACTCAGTGGAAAAGGTTTTTCCAGTGCACAATGGCACAGAATCATAGAAAATTATGGTTGGAAGGGACCTCAGGAGGTCATCTAACCCAATCCTTTGCTCAACAGGGCCACCCACAGTTAGATAATTCTAGCCAGGACTTTTTCAAGATGGGCCTTAAAAACCAACTTCAAGGAGATCTACCACCTCTCTAGGAAACCTGTTCCAGTGCTTCACTCCCTTCCTAGTGAGAAAGTTTTTCCTAATATCCAACCTAAACTTGCCTTGATGCAACTTGAGCCTATTGCTCCTTGTTCTGTCACCTGCCACCACTGAGTACAGTTTAGCTCAGAGGTGGGCAAAATAAGGCCTGCAGGTCAGGTCCAGTCCACTAGGCCAGTCAATCTGGCCCATGGGGCCCCTAAAAAATTTGGAAAATATTTATCTGCTCCTGGCTGCCTATCAAAGATGACAGGAGCCAGGGGCAGTAGGGTCCAGGGGGGAGCCTCAGCAGAAATCATAGACTAGAAGGATCAGAAGGGACCTGTAAGATCAAGTCCAGTCCCCTGCCATGACCAGGAGGTGATTGGGCTGCAACAAGCTCAACAAGGTGCCTGTCCAGCCTCCTCCTGAATATCTTCAGAGATGGCAACTGCACCACCTCTGCTGGGAATGCGTTCCAGATTCTAGATACCCTTACATAAAACAAGTTTTTCCTAATGTCTAGCCTAATTTTTTCCTCAACTAGCTTGTGTCCACTGGACCTTGTCCTCCCAAGGAGTGCCTTTCTGAAGAGTTGCTCCCCTAGATCTTGATGGCTGCTATCAGGTTACCACTCAGCCTTCTCTTACTCAGGCTGAACAAATCAGCCCAACCCTAGCCATTTCCCTGACTTCCTGCCTGCGCATTGCTCCAGCACCACATGGCTGCCAGCTGCATCCCTGGACCTCAGGAGCAAGGGGGGGGTGTCTTATGTGCAGACCCCACACCTACACCCTCTCACATGCCCCTGCCACCCTCCCCACCAAACACAACCCCCCACAAACCTCATAGCCACCCATACCCCACATTTCTACACATACCCACGTGCACCCTCACCCCACACCCATGCCCCCTACACCTGTCCACCCCTCACAGACACCCACACCTTCCAGGGGCAGGGGTACCCATGAGGCCCTTAACAGCTTGCCAAAACTGGGTAAGCAGCCCTCCGCCTGAAATAACTCCCCATCCCTGGTCTAGCTCTTCGGAACCACTCTTCAGGTAAGTAAAGGCTGCTATCAAATCCCCACTCGGTCTTCTCTTCTCTAGACTAAATAAGCCCAGTTCCCGCAGCCTCTCTTCAGAAGTCATATGCCCAAGCCCCAAACCATTTTCACTGCCCTCCACTGGACTCTCTCCAACTTGTCCACATTGCTGCTGTAGTGGGGGGCCCAAAACTGGACACAGTACTCCAGATGTGGCCTCACCAGAGCAGAATAGAGCAAATTACTTCCTTTGATCTGCTGGAAATGTTCCTACTAATACAACCCAGTATGTTGTTAGCCTTCTTGGCAACAAGGGCACACTGTTGACTCATATTCAGCTTCTTGTCCACTGTAACCCAACAGGTCCTGTTCTGCAGAGCTGCTGCTGAGGCCAGACCTAGAGCAGGTACAAACTGTCCTAAACCACTGAGTTCAGTAAAGCTATGCTGATTCATACCAGCTGAAGATCCAGTTTCTGTCTTCAGTTGCATGGCAGAAGAAACAGCTGGACAAGGCATCAGGTGGTTGAGCATCTTTTACACATACAAATTTCACATCTGAGGTACCACAAGGTTTTTGAAGTTATAAATGTAACCTCCAAAATGCAAACTGAAAGAAAGCCAAGGAGCTGACCCCCCACCCTTCTGAGACATAAGGAGAAATCAGTGGGAAGAATGGCCTTTTATCTTCTTATCATCTTGGTTTCTAAAAGAAGGACTGCAGTCATATTCTTCTCACACGTGCCACTTTGCATCCTTGTTAGCAAAATGGGCTTTTCCTTTCCCATCCATCCACCATCATCATTCATCATCAGCAATAAGGGAGCAAAATAAAGTCCTATGGCTTGTCTAATATTTGCTAGGTGTTTAACCACAACCCCTCTGCCATCCTCCCAGCCATGTAGCCAGGTCTAGGACTGCTTAGCTTCCAAAAATTAGACAAGGATGGCAGTATTTCCTTCCACCCCATGCGTGGGCAATGATGATGATGATCCATCATATTCCCCCTAGGTTCACAAAAGACTGCTAAAAAACATCTAATCACTGTGGCATGATCCAAGAAGTAGTAATCTGTACCCCATCACTTATTATCAAAGTCAAGTAGGTTAGATTTCTACTACAGCAATGCCATCACCTTCTGGATGCACCAAGATGTTAAGTAGTACGGAGAAAATTCTGATTTCAAAAAAAAAAGGTGAGTCCTGCCTCTGTAACATTCATTGTCTGTTCCTGAAAGCAGCAAAATTACATGCCAGCATAAGAGTGGTGTGATGTAATACAGGATCATCCCTGAAGCTTCCCAAGAGTAGGTGCCAGCTCAGGTAAAGTGGCTGCTGCTTCACCAGTCATTCAGATGGTAAGAACATGACACCCTGTACACCAGTCCTCATGGAACAAAACAGCTGAAGCTGACTCAGAGAAGGCCTTTCATATCTCTTAATGGAGAGAAGATAGAAGGAAAAATATCTGAGAAAGCCTGGCATCTCAGCTAAGAGGAGGATAAATTATTTCTCCTTCCCCTATTTTTTTCCCAGCAGAAGCAGTACAAAATAAGAGGTGCATTCTGGGCTATTTTTATTCCTGGTGGGGAGAAGCCGTCTGTCTTGAAAGTTTGCTTTCCTGCCCTCTAAGAAGTAAAGGATGAAGCTTATGACAGTGTGCACACCAAGAATCACTATTTACTGATGGATAAGCCTCAGGCGGCTCAGTAAGATTCATAAGCGAGACAGATGGATGTATATTCTATAGAAAAATAAAATAGGAATTTCCTTTTCATACTTTATACACAGGAAAATATGCTATACAATGCCATACATTCACCTATCAATGTGGCTCCTAAGGGTACAATGTTCCTTTAAGGAGAATGTGAATTTTGCTGCATAAACATGTCAACAGTGCTTAGTTAGAGGCAGATTTTGAGGTCAGTTGAAACCATTATGATCATCTAGTCTGACATCCTGCATAACAATGTCCTTAGAATTTCACCCACAGATTCCTGCATCCAGCATCTCAATAACCTGTTCTGTATCTGATCTTAAGGACACTGGTATGAAGCAAAAGAAACTCTACCTCAATCAACTATTTTGCACTGTGAGCTGAGGGTCTCAAGTACCTAGGGGGGTCTTTGTAATTGGCTTCTATTCTACCCAGGAGGGCACACAAAACAACAGCAGATTCCCCTCTCCCTATGCCTCAAGAACGGTGTTTGTGCCCAAAAGCTTGCAAAGAACAATTTTTTCAACTAGTTGGTCTAATAAAAGATATCACTTCTACCCAAAGAACCTTGTCTGCCTCAAGTACTTAGGACACATTGGCATGTGTTTCATGTATATTTAGTTGTCAGTCACTTTCTCCCCAACATCATTTAAGTTCAGGATGCACAGTGTTACTGGTGTTAAAAGGAACTGTGTCGTGTGTTAGCACAGCTTTCCAGAAAAGTGTCATATCACCTGTGGAGGGAACCAGAGCAGACTGCTTTATGTCTCAGTGCTATGGGGTTTTTGCCAAGAATTTGTTATAGACTCCTTGGCTTTGGCTCCTTGAACAACTAGTGCAGATGAGTACAAAATGATATGGGATTAGATACTGATGTTTTACTCAGCCCTGCAACAATGACTGAACCATATGTATAGGAACAAAGAACAACTCTTCAAGCATAGCTACAGAAAGGTTTATCAAAGGTAGCATTTCAGTAGAGCGTAAGAACCTTGGATTTAAAGAAAGAACCAGAGTAGCTCAATCCTGTCAGGTGTTGAATGTCCTTAACTCCCACTGCAAACACTGAGACACTAGGCATATCTACAAATGTGCTTTAATGCTGCGTATTAAGCATCACTAAAAAAAGCATGCAAATGTGCTACTGCGCATTAGCACAGCCTAATGTGCATTAATTTAGTACCTAACATTGGACATATTAAATTTAATGAGCTTTAGAAAAGGTTAATTAATATGTGTGTAGACATGCCTGCACAGTTTTTCACAGGATTAGATTGTATGTTCTGTACATTGCATAGTACTAAAGATATAGCCAGTGTTCAATAATAATCATCTAGGCTCAAAAGGCTGGCAGCCACTTCCAGGCCAGTGAAGAAATGGTAAATACTAGGCTTGCGCAAAGCAGGAAGTATTCACTTCAGATTTGGATTCAGTGGGACAGTGATTTGTTTCAGTGATTCGAATCAGCTGAATCCAAAGATATTCAGCGCTGAATCTTAGGTTTCCCCAGTCCCTGATCATTCCCCACAGCTCCCAGTTTGATTCTCCAGTTCCCAGTCATTCCCCCCAACCCCCACAGCTTCTCCTGGGGCTGCCAGCACTGACTACCTCACCCCTGACAGGGGGTAGCCAGGGAAGCAGCCGGACAAGCTACGGCTTCTCCAGGGGTTGTCAGCTCAAGCCAGGACTTGTCCAACTGCTCCCACAGCTGCTCGCGCCAGCACTGCTTAGTGCCTGCCTGTATAGTCTACGGCCAAATCTCTCCAAATCGATTCAGAGGCTTCTGATTCGATTCAGAGCAATGAATGGGTCTCCCAATTTGATCTGAATTCGGAGATTGGCTGCTGAACTAGGCCGAATCTCCTCCAAATTGAACCGGCAACTGAAGCTTCACACAGACCTAGTAAATACTAAGGAAGATAGTTTCAAAAGCACAGAAGTGGCTTAGGAGCCTCTACCTTATTTGCAGAAATGATTTAAGAGTCTTAGAGCAAATTTAGAGCACAACTGTAAATCTTCATGAGGGGCCTGAGGATGCATGATTTGCAAGTAACACGGCTGCAAGCTGGCAAAAACTGTGCTTTCTCCCAACTCAGTTTTCAGTGAGGCTTGTGTCCCCAAGGGTTGGATTTTTAAAGGTATTTGTCCTTAAAGAACTAGCTGGGTAGTAGAAGAGATGAAACCCTAAATATGTGCAATCAGAAAGGCAAGTAAATGCTGCCAACGGGGACATGCATGTAAACATCTCTGGGGATCCATGGCAACCTGCCTCCTGCCCCCAGCACCATATCAGCCACTTCGATCTGCCCTGTAAACAAATATTGTAATCTCTGGGATTATTTTGTAAAACAAAATATTTTCCATTCATTTCTCTTCAGATAGTATGGTGGGTTTGGCAGCCTGCACCTGGTTGTAATAACAACCTTGCGGCCTTCCAGCTCTGCACTGCATTGGTCACACGTTCTGTATCAGTCC
Organism: Caiman crocodilus; assembly: GCA_030014935.1. Lineage (NCBI taxonomy): Eukaryota > Metazoa > Chordata > Crocodylia > Alligatoridae > Caiman > Caiman crocodilus. Next base: position 37,602,921 of record JAGPOW010002791.1, read on the forward strand.
TCTTCCAGTCTCCCAGTTCCATCAACAGTAATCCTGTTTCTGCAAAAATCTCAACTACAGGCAAACATACTGAAGAGGGCAGATGGACAGAAATGGGGTGTTTATACATAAAAGTGCTGTGCAGCTACAGAGCCTGGAATACAAAACATCAGACAGAGATGGTCACTGGTCTTTTGGAGCCTGGCTTGCTTGAACATGAGCTTATGTTAGCTTGTGAGTAAGAACCTGATCTTGTGCTAGGAGTTGAGTACACAGGAAGGTTAGGTCCCAAGTTTAGCCAAGCATGCTAGAGATAGCTGTGGTTCTTTCACAAAGTCATCTGCAACCATCTGCCAAAACTGCATAGGAAGAAACATGTGGCAGAGAAAGGACTCAACTCAGCTCTCCCAGATTGTAAGCTAAGTGATTTAACTGTTGTCTCAAAGGCACAGTGAGCATGTCTACACATGCATTAATGTGCTTAGCGAGCATTAAATCTAGTACCTCCGTTGTGAGGTACTAGGAAAATGCACACTAACCTGGCTTAATGTGCATTAACTAAAACATGTGCTTTTAAAGTGACGCTTAATGTGCATTCACCTATTTTAATGAACAATAAGTAAATAGCAGTTATGTGATACTAACATGCATTAAAATACGCTAATGCACATTAAATTGCACATGCAGATGCACCCAGTAAGACTACCCTAAGAAAACCTCCTGGAGACCAAAGCTTACCAGCTCTGCAGGCCAGATAAAATGGCTGTGTGGACTGCATCCACCCTGTGGGCCATCGATTGCTGATCCCTACATTAGAGGAATCCCCATTTAGCTGATGGTACCCATAATGTTTGTGGTACCGGAGGCTCTAACCCCATACTCTCCTGTTGCAATGCACAGTACACCATCTGAACCTGTCTTCAAAAGATTTCTTTCACTGCTTTTAACCAATGCTTTAACAGAAAAGGTGGTGGTTTGTTTGTCAGGATTTTTTTGTGCCAGGGGGCAGTTGTTGGGTTTGGTTTTTTGCTGGGGTTTTTTTGTGAAAACACTTTCTGGCACCATATGGTAAGGAGATTGCCCCAAAGTCATTCCTTCTCAGGAAGACTCCTCCCATTCTGTCCCTTAACCAGGGGAAGAGGAGGAGAATCCTTCTAACCACAACACTGCAGAACCATCAAGCAACTTCATCTCTTGGCCAGCCCAATGTGATCATAAGTGATCCTGTACCTAGGAACCTGACACAAAAGGAAAGAAAATGAGGCTTCAGACATACATCACTGTGCCACCTGCAAAAACAAATTCCAGTGGAATATTCCTGCCAGCAGCAAAACTCAGAGCAGCACCTAAAAGCATGGACTAAAAGAACACAGTCCCCCAACACATCCCAAGGAAACATCCCATGCTGGAAGGGAGACTGCACATGCATGCCTGGTAACCAAGGCATGTACTACAGCAGGGGTCAGCAACATTTTTGGCCAGAGTGCCAAAAACACCTGTACTCAACCCATGCCTGGACTTAGGGACTGGGGCAGATGAAGGACAGGGGGAGCTGTGAGAGGTCCAATCCTTATTGCTGGCAGCAGTTGCATAGACACCTCCAGACAGAGTGGGGTATGGCAGGGTAGGGGCTAGGGTTGTGCTGCCTTGGCCTTTTCCCCGCTGCACGCCCCAAGGTACATATACCACTGCTGCTAGCCATGGACCCCAGGCTTGCAGCAGACAGGCTGCAAGCAGCCACACCAGGATGTGGATCCTTAGTCTGGTACCATGGCTGGTGGTGGCTGCACACGCACCTCACTACACTCAGCAGAAAAGGGGCTGGGACAGTGCAACCCTCCCCTGCCAGTAATAAGCTGGGCAGGGGCTCTGCAGACTTCCGTGCAGTGGCTTGCAGCATCCCAGCCGCCTGCCATCCTTCACAGACCTTGGGCTGCTCACAGCAGGTGGCAAGAAGGCCACAAACAGCTGTACTGAAGTTGGCTGAGCCCCAGCCCAACTCGTTTTTGGCAGTAGCTACACATGCATCTCCAGACGGACAGTGGGGCAGGGTTGCACTGGCTCAGCTTCTTCCCTGCCATGCACCCTTAGGTGTGCATGCAGCTGCTGCCAGTTTGCAACCTCTTAGATGCCTGCCACATCCAGGCAGACTTCTGGGCAGTTGCTGCCTGCCACAGAGTCCGAGATGCTTGCAGCACGGTGTGCAGCTTCTCGGCCACTTGCTGCAAGCAGCCTAGGTTCCGTGGCTGCCCAGAGCCTGGGCTGGCTATGGAGTGCCAAGCAAAATGGCTTTGTATGCTATGCTCTGGCATGTGTGCTGGGTTTGCTGAGTCCTTTATCGATATTACAGGACTATCACAAAGAAACTCTGCCCACACTGTACTGGGAGGTGTACTAACCAACAGTGGTACAAGTCCCTGCCCCAATGGGTGCATCTACATGTTCATTAATGCACAAAAGTTACTGTGCATTTAATTTAGTACTTGCTTAAAAAGTACTAAACTAAATATGCAGTAACTACATTTACTGCACAGTAGCGCCAGTGAAAGCATTTTTTGTAATGCCATGGGCAACTGGTGCCTCCCGAGTTGGGGGGGCACTTGTCCTCCCCAGCGGACAGTCAGCAACTGGGGGTGGTCCCCCGTGGCCAATTCTGCCAACCTGCAACAGCCCCCCGCTGGTACTTCCGGCTGGGCCAGATCAGCTGCAGGGGGATCCCCCCCAGTCACTGACTGTCTGCTGGGGGGGTAAGCACTGCCCCCACCCCAACTCAACAGGTGGCTGCTTCTCCTGGTGCACTCTCTGGCCAGTACTATCAGAGCAGGCACCAGTGCTCTCACCTACCTGCCCTGCCTGAGAATGCTGGCTGACAGGGGGTGCACCAGCACTCCCAGGTGGCGCATGTGCATCCCCATGTACCCGCATTGTGTTACCACTGAGTGACGCTACTGCTCAGTAGCCTAATAATGCTGCGCAGTAATGTATTAGCACTTTCTATGCCATGACACAATACTGTGCAGTATTATTAAGCTACCAATGAGTCACCAAGCTAAATCCAGATGAAAAAGGTAGATAGAAATAATAACAGTACAAACCAGATTCTCTAATATGCTGCTTCCCACCTTACTGCTGTGGTAAGTCGAAGAGGATGGGAAGCTACTGGATCCTCCCTGGAAGAAGGCTCTTGCAGGTATACATTCAGTCCTAGAGGTGGTATTGCCAATGTCTGTTCTAGCCAACAATGCCCCAGCCTTTTAAACTAGGGGCATTGTAAACTAAACTAAATTAAAAGACCTAATTGAGACTCTTTGCTCAATCACCCAAGAAAAGTGGCTCTCTTCCAGCCCCTGGGCTGTACCCAATAGACAGCAAGGTTAGCATGGAATGTGTAGGGGTCCTAGGGCCTACATTTAAGCTCATTCCATCACACTTAATCAGTCTGGCTGATCTAAGAAACAAAACACAGACACAAAAGCCTGGGTGGGAAAGCTCTTGATACCCCAGTGCCCATAGCAGCAGCAAAGTGACACATGTACTTTGCACATAGTTGAACCCAAACCCTAAACAATTATACATTATAAGCCAGCAGCACGGTGACAATTGCTAGAGGAGAAGAAAGACAAGGAGAGACCAAGGGCTAAGCCCAGACACTATCAAGTACTCACCCTCAATGTTGACAGAAGTGTGGGCTGATCACAGAGCACATTCCCAGCTCTGTCTGTACCAGTGCTGAGCCTAAACCTAACTGCACCAAGAAAACTCAGGAGTGTGCCCTGGATGCTGCACAAGCCAAGTGGTCCTTCCTTTAGCCTGCCAGGTAAGCTCAAATTAGCCTATAAATAAGGTGCTTTATGTAATGGAAAAAACCCGTCAAGGCAACTTTAATATGTAATTTGCAAAAATAAACCCTTCCTAATGGAAATGATGCATGATACTGTGCAAGTGGATAATTACCACTTGTGGCAACACACAGTTCATTCTTGACTATAATAATGATATACCAAAAAGTCAAACTTTTCACTCTGATCAAACACCAAGGCAGTCTAGAGGCCACATCATCAGACTGCCTCTCTGGAAGCCTAGGAGCCAACCCCAGGCTCTAGGCCTCCCGGAATGCCATGTTCTGGCTAATATACATTTTAGCTTTCAAATATGGAAATGTGAAGCTAAACTTATCCATACCCTAATATTTACTTACCTACTGAAATAATACACACCAGGCAAACTGAAGAGACTCTGTCCTACTGCAAGCAGTTCATCCCAGGGTCATGTCCTACAACTCAAGGCCAGGATCCTCAGCCAACATGTATCAGCATTCCTCCACTAAGGCTGTTGGAGTGCTATGGATTTACAACAGATCAGGATTAGATGACAAAACCTTCTTCAGTATGTCCAAACTAGCATGTACATACAGTATGCAGCACTACACACTGAACACACTGCACATGCATGCGCTCCCTGCACTCTTAATCTGCAGCAGGGAAATCCCAGTGTAAAAAATACCTGTGCAAGAAAAAAGCAGGACAGGACATATGGCAGTACTGTGTGCCACCCAAAACCATAGCCTGGCCAGCCAGAGCAATGTTCCAGCTGCTGGCCAGGCTCCTTGCTGCCAGATCACCACTGCTGGAGCCCCAGGAGCCACCAGCCCCCCAGGTAAGGCTTCTGGGGCCAGCCTTCTCTACCTCACACAGGGCAACTTGCCACATGCCAGAACGCATGTGCATATGGGCATGCATTTCCCAGAGACAAATATCAGCGACACAACTATGTGCTGCTATTTGTCCTTGAAGAAACAGATGCGTGCTCATCTAGACATGCCCCTTGAGTCTAGCTGTGGGTGCCTGAGTGTAAAGAATAGGATTTGTCCATCAAAAAAAATGGAAGAAGTAGATAAGGGTTCCCAAAGGCTACCACACTCTGGGGCGAATGGATACTGAGCCTTGCTTGTTTTTTTGGCAGTATCATTCAGATTCCAAGTAGTCAAGAAGTAACTACCAGAACAAATATGTGACCACCCAGGATTTTATAGCTGTCACTGAAATGCCATGGTAGCTGCAGGTGCAGAATTCAGAACTTCCTGCCCCTAAAGCTTACTAAACCTTGTGGAGTAAAAATATATATATGAATGCCTTAAATTTTGATTATTTGAGTTATAAGATGATAACCACTTTGTGAAGAATTGCTGGCTCTGTACAGTAGAACAGT